>CM059216.1:12968585-13561085 GCA_030347435.1 Clarias fuscus
CTCAGCAGGGAACCCATCCTCATCTGGGTGATATCAGACTGCAGGAACTGATCAGCAGTCATACTGTGTGATAGGAGGCGAGAAGTTCAGTATAACAGACATGGTGTTTTAGTTAATATGAAGTCCACTTTCTTTTTCGGACACTTGGGTACAAAGCTCTATATTCATGAGGTCATTGTATTATAATATAAAATGTATTCTATTCTATTCACAATTCAACAATAGAGAAAACGAGAGAGAGAGAGAGAGAGAAAGAAGGGGGAAGTTAGGATTAATAAACATTCTTTCAGCTGCTCATGTCAAGGGGTTTCCACACCGGACCACCCGACCTGCACACAACTTGGCACAGGTTTTATGCCAGATGCCCTTACTGATATAACCCTCACATTTTTCAAACTGGGCTTGGGACCGGCACTGCATACAGTGGCCGGGTAGTATGGGGTGGGGCTCGAACCTCACCCTCAGATCCGCAAACCTAGAGCCTTAGCTGGCTGAGCCACCACTCCCAATGGGAGTTAGGATTCAAGATGCTGAGAATTTTCCAACAAGTCAGACAGGCTATTGTTGATACATGAGGCAACAGCAAACATGGGTTCAGGCCAAAGAGAATATCAAAGAACAAGGCAATAAATTGTCACAGAATCATCATCATCATCATCATCATCATCATCATTATTATTATTATTAATAATAATGACCAGAATTTAGTATACAGTACATAGAATGATTAAAATACTTGATGAAGGCAATGACACAGAAGAATGCTTGAGTTTATATGTAATTGATCCAAAAGCAAACAAGGGTACTATACAGTATTACTACTCAGGAAAAAAATAACTATTTTCATGGACATGTGATATTTACCAGTGTAGACAAATATAATTTTTTTTTTTATAACATCACCAAAAAGAATTTGCATTGCCATGATGTAAATACTATTTATCTTGCAAAAAAACTCATTGAGTTTCCAAATTTAGAGACTGATTACTCCAAGAAGCATGTGTCACTGTTTGGCTAAAATATTAAAATATTTTGTGAGAAAAAATTCGAGGGGGGAAACGCCACGAGAGAAACAAATGATGTCTTTTGATTTAGCTTAGAGCGCTGGAATACATTTTAGGCCTTTCGCATATCATATTATGAAGCAGACGAGAAGCTTAGCAAATGGAAAAGGAAACTTTTAGCTCTTACGTAGGGACACAAAATGTAAGGGAAACACACATGTTTCATTGCTCTTCACTGGGGATAAGGGGCCTGATTGAAACACCTGAATACATTAATTAAGTGCATTAGTGTATTCAGAAGGCTTATAGGATGTCAAGTGATCTGGTTTTGGTCTGCGAAGCTTTTAGGAAACAAAGACCAAGGTGGAATTTTTGTAAGGTTGAACTGAGTTCATGACTCAAACCTATATTGATGTTACACGGGGTAGCATTCTTAGTTGCTTTATTGTTATTATTCATCCTTTGCCAATCATAATACAATTATTTAAACAATTGGCAATGCAATCTGAGCTTGTTTCCTTTTGTTATAAGAATTCTAATTAGAATAACGCTTTTTACCGAAGTGGACAAAAATATATAGCGAATTTTCCTAATTTAAAAGAAAAAGCCAGTGCATGTCAGCCTGATGTATGGGATGGTTAATGAGCTGCTTCGGATGAGAGCAAGAGGCAGTTAATCTGAGGCATCGGTATAATCGATGTGCAAAATTGTGCATTTTCTGCACAATCATATGTTGCAAAATATATTACAATTATGTTGGAACACAACTGATTTTATATTAACCTTTAATATACTTTATGAGTAGTGTTCAAGTTAAACTGTGACTTTTGATTGTGCAGAAAAACAGAACACAGTTATGAGAGTGAAAATTACCTTTATTTCTCTATATAATCCCCTAATGCACTTATCCCAGCTGGCCTCACAGGACCTCCTTTAATAGCCCTTTCCTTTAATGTAAAAAAATGGCCTGGTCTGATCACCATAGGCATTCTGTTTTTGCAGGACCGCATACTGCCCACCACACCACATGCACATTACAGGAACTCAGCTGCGAGCTATTGCTACATCCGCATGCTTGGTTCATTAAAGGAGCTCCAGGGAGGCCAGTGTTTCAGGCATGAAGCATGATCTTGGCTCTGGCTTACTGAGAAAACGTTCTACCTTCATGGAATATACCGTAAGCACTAGTGAATAAGTACATTCGTGTAGCATTGAGAAATAAAGGTAGGTTTTACTCTCATAAACTATATGAACAAATTATTTGGCCAAACTTGCAATGACAGTGTTTCCAAATACATCTATGTGTATATATTAAATATGGTGTGTGACCCATTTTGCAGCTTTTTTTTCCAGGATTTTGGAATGTTTCTGTGGGAATTCCTGCCCATTCATTCTGTAGAACATTTATGACATCAGGCACTGATGTTGAAAGATGAGAAGGTCTGACTCGCAGTCTCCGTTCCAGTTCATCCCAAAGATGATCAGTGGGGTTGAGGTCAGGGCTCTGTGCGGGTCAGTCAAGTTTTTTCACATCAAAATATGAAAAAAAAAAATTCTTTATAGTCCTTGCTTTGTGCACTGTTACACAGTAATGTTGGAATAGAAAAGGGCCTTCACCAAATTGTTGCCACAAAGTTCAACATATAGCATTGTCTAAGATGTTGTGGTATGCTAAAGCATTAAAATCTCTGGGGATACGGGACCTATCTGAATTCAATAATTAACAGTTTTTGCCAAATACTTTTGGCCATATAGTGTAACTGTATTCTGCTATTCTGTGCAATCAAAAGTCCTGGTTTCACTTGAATGCCTCTGTATATTTAAAGAAATGTGATGATAAATAGAAGACTGTTCAGGATTAAAAAGGAACTATGTTAGGCAAAAGCAATCGAAAGAAAAGAAAAAAAAAATCAGCAATGCTTAGCATGAAAGAATTAGCCAATGTGTTAGAATGTGTGCTAGCCAATAACTAACTCATTTTTAGTAGTCGAGTAGACTGGAGCCACCAGGCACAATTGAGCTTTCTAGTTAACAAGCTATTTTTTATGCTGACCCTTAGCTAACCACAGCATTCCAAGGCGATCAGTTTAACAATGCTGCCAGACATCATTGCAACATCAAACGCTGCTCGATCACAATACCTGAGCTTGGTAGTTAATTAAAGTAACAATCGATGGTTTATTTAAGCCTGATGTGTGTTTTAGCCAGTTTGTTGGAAGAATTTGTTCATGATAAGCACCTCGCCAGGAATCGGTGCAATCCAATGTAGATAAAGCAAGGGAAGGTTTCTCAAATCAAATTCAAATCAAATTCAAATTTTATTTGTCACATACACAATCCTACACAGTACGATATGCAGTGAAATGCTTAGGCAACTGCCCTGACCTAAGAGAATAAAATTAAATAAAATATAAAATATAGAATATAAAATGTAAAATGTAAGAATATAAAATGTAAGTAAAGACTATACATTATACTATACATTAAGTGTACAAATGGAAAATATTGCAATGAAAAAATTGTAATTGTACAAGTGGAAAATAAAAATATTGAAATGGAGACGGAATGTCCAGGGGTGTGCAAATATGCAGTAAAGTGACATGTTAAAGTGGCTTGTGTGCATATTTAAAGTGCATACTACCCATGAGTGAGCAGGTGTGCAGTGAGGACTAGTGAGCGAATGTCCTGAATGTCCAGAGTGTCCAGAGTGAGTGCAGAGTTATCTGCATTTCAGATGTACATTTAGTCTGTCGCATGACCGGAAGTGAATTTTTAAGATACAGACTAACATAAAATACACTTTTTTTGCTATCCACTATCATGAAGCTTAATAAAGTGAGGGCACATGTTTGAATGGACATATGATGGAAGCAGGATATAAGCTAGCAGTTCCAGCTTAATTCAGGTCTGGTAGTAGCAATGGGTTTTAACCTGAATGCCTGTCCAGCATGTAGTGTTTGGTGGGGTGTTGTAATTAAGCCGCTGTTCGGGAATCAAAAGATCTGTGCAAAGATTGCCTCCATGCCACAGCAAGAGGATTTAAGCCTGAATTAAATGATTGTATCAGATAGAAATCGATGACCATTCATGGTCCTCTTAATCTAGCAGCAGCTTCCAGATCAGGACCTGATTCAGGAAATCTGCTGGACATATTACAGCAAGCCAATCGATTGCGCATTTCAGGATGGTTTAACCGGCCCTGGTCTGAAACAAGGGGATTTGAGAAGCCTGGATAGCTTTACTGACTGACATGATACAGAGGAACTTTCAGTAGGAATGAAATACACGCACGCACGCGCACACACACACACACACACACACACACACACACACACTGAAGGAAGAGCATACCCTTAAGGTTAACACATATTGTTTTTAAATAATCTACACAATGTCACAGTTGTAGAATCTGTAAATATGATAGTCCCACTTTAGGACATATAATAAATCATATCGCCAACCAACCACATACTGTAAGACGCTGAATAAGAGAAAACACGTCTAACAATGATGTCTTGCCAAACTGGTCTCCCAGCACCAAGCTATTCCACCGGAAGCACTTACTGTTATCATTGCCAAACTATGTTAGCCCATTAGCTTCTCTCCCAACGCTCACACACAGAGCTCTTCTAATTTCCCACCTCCGTCAATGTCTGCTCGGCTCCCTCTGAGCTCGCTACATCCCTCTGAGGGCTTTGTCTTGATCTATGTAAAAACAAGTAATTAATTCTCAACATCAATATTCTGCTCGTGAGGGCTGGCCAGAGCCAGTGTGCCTGTGTGTGTGTGTGTGTGTGTGTGTGTGCGCGCGTGTATGTGTGTGCGCATGGTGCGAGTAGAAAAGCCACAAAGCATTTATGCTGCTTTTTCCACAACTAAGCCACAAGCTCTTGTTTATCTCTAGCCTAGCACGCTTCAGAAGAAATTCCCTACTGGTATTGAAGAACTTTCTCATCGCAATTAATAGGCACTGATGCACTGGGGTAATTACAACACCTAGTGCTGCTGTCACACACACACATGCGCGCGCACACACAAAAAGAATCTTAAATTGCCCGGTGGTTGTTAAAAGAATCACGATACAATCAGATATAAACTATTCAAATATAATTGCATACTTTTCATTATTCCTGCACGCAAAAAACTATTTGCATTGCCGTGCTGTAAATACTATTAATCTTGCCAATTATAAAACTCGTTACCAGTTTCAAAATTCAAAGAATGATTACTCAGTGGAGCGTGTGTCACTGGCTGGCTAAAACATTAAAAAATATTTTGCGAGAAAGAACTCAAGAGGGAAAAGCCATCAGAGAAACAAATGGTATCTTTTGTTTTAGCTTAGAGCACTGGAATACATTTAAGGCCTTCTGTATATCGTGAGGTAAACAAAATGATTCTGAAAACACTTTTCAGGCATGGAGATGCGCGCGCGCGCGCGCGCGCACACACAAACATGCCCACACACTTTATTAACCAAAAAGAGTTTCCCTCATGGTTAACCACCAAATGCCTTCAGAAGGTCAAAACTATTCCTATCCTTGAGGAAACATTAGGATTGGAGGCTATAACATTCTCCAAGTGGACATTATTAATTCTTAGTAATAAGAGAATTCCATTCCTTTGTTTTTTTTTTTTTTTTCAATTAAAACATTTTTTTGAAACTTTGAGTAGTTTTAGTGGTCATATATGATAAAACATAACTGTTTTGATTGCGGCATCCTCCATATGATGAGTTGACACGCAGTAATGTCTCAGCTCTCAACAGGCTAAATCTCATCAAGAAAACGCCTTCATTAATTGTTGAGGTCACTGACAAGCCCTGTAATAAAGAGGATTATAAGTATGCAGCGTCAGCAGCTGTTGTTGTGCACATAGAGAATGATGTATTATAGTAATCTAGGATTAGGTAGTTTATTTAGATCATTTAGATAATAATAATAATAATAATAATAATAATAATAATAATAATAAAACCCTTAAAACAATGCCTAAAGCAACCGTTATAGTATCAGCAATGTCTTCTGACTTAAAACTAAAGACTGTTGTCTTTCTAAATTATTAAGCAGCCATTAGTGAGTCAATACACATTTACTCTTTTAGTGCTGCAACATGTTTTATCATGAAGGAACTCAAACAAAAGCACGCATGACCATAGATGATGCGAAGTGAGACATAACCTGACCCCTTTTAAGTCTCATTACCTTAGCAACCCCTTAAAGTCAGAAACCTTTATTTCTGTATTAATCTTAAACAATATAATTTAATAGCTACTATAAATTATTCAGAGTGTGTGTGTGTGTGTGTGTGTATATATATAATGTGTGTGTGTGTGTGTGTGTATATAATGTGTGTGTATGTATGTATGTGTATATATACACACATATAATTAATATATATATATATATATATATATATATATATATATATATATATATATATATATATATATATATATATATATATATATATATATATTTATTTGTGTGTGTATATATTTGTGTGTATGCCAAGCTCTGGCACTGTTGGCTAACTGACTACATCAGATAATTCAATTTACTTTTACAGTATATATTGTCATTCATTGTAAGAATATTGGGCACCTGAGTCTCATCTATACCATCGGGGACGGCAAGGCCAGCCCATTCAATTCGATCCCACAAAAAAGGCAATACAGAACAAACTTATGAAAAAGTTAATGCTGCCCATGACAGAAAAGGCATCAGAACATCCAGTCCACCACAGGGTTTGGAGGCCTGTTTGGCAGCCTTGGGCTCTTTGCCAAACAATTCCGATCCATGAAGGGTCTCCTAAAAGCTACAGCACCCAAGGGATTTGCTGCCAACGTCAGACACCACAGCACACCACCAGAAGTCTTGTGGAGCCTCATGGTGGCACCAGGGGAACCTAAACAATACTGGGCATAATGTTTGGCATTACCAGATTATGGCTGATCTGTGTATAGTTAAGTTTATAGTTACAGTATCAGGTGCTAATGAAGAGAAACAGACAGGACACAGACTTTAACACAACAGTGTTAACAGAGTCTAGATCTCAGGAGGTTACATTTAAAGGGTTAAAGAAGCCATATGGACTTTAGAGTGGAGCAACAGGAAAGCATTTGCCCTATTGTCAGAAGTCTACAAGTTCAAACTGCAATATTGCCACAGCCACATATAGCCTGGAGTCCAATGGAGCGAAATCTGGTATGTCCTGCTGCCTGAGGACATGATACGAGCAACTGGAGGTGATTGAGAGAAAGTTGTGATAGTTGTATTCACATTGCTTCTTAGAGAAAGCTTTTGTGCTAAACATTGGCTTTTCTCGTTTATGATGGGGAAAGCAAGCTAGTGTTGGGAACTGGTGAAAAACCAAATTGGACGAACGTGAGGAAAATATTTAATGCACTGGAGAACTATGTTTAGAAATTACACTAATCTAAAAATGTAATGTAATGTCAGCTATCTATACAGTAAAGGAAATTAAAGTGGAATAAAAGTGGCAGTGCAGGCATTGTTAGCAGTGTAAAAAGTTTAAACAGAAAGGGGGTTTTTGTTTTTGGCTTAATTTTTAAACCGAAACAGTTTTATTGTGATTGTGCATTTACATGTGCTACATTTTTATCTTTTGTGCACATTTAGTTTTAATGTCTACAGTAGTTGCACAAAGCATTTCCTCTCTCCTCAGGCTTAATCAAAGGGTCTGAGTGTTGCTGTGCTTGGCTACCCCTCAATAATGGTCAAATACGATTACCCTTTAAAAAAAAAAAGAAGACCCCCCCCCCCCCCCCCCCCACCATAAATAAATAACACAGACCGTCATCCATCTTGTTTTACCAGCACGAGACATAAATATTGTGATGTGTAACCCAGAAATGTTTTAACGAAGTCATGTCCACTTTGGGTTAAAAGACCACAGTTTGTTATTTAAGAATAAGCGTACGTACCTCGCATAAACCACATTGCCACAAATGAACATAAAACCCAAACACAAAACAGAGGGGCCACTTTTTCATTAGGCTTTGTGTAATTCTAAACTAAAAATAACTTCATTCCAACTACACACACAAAATCACCCCAGTGTAAAGTACGGTCTTGCGTACAAATTAGATTTCGTTCAAATCCAAAACTCTCCCTGTGACAAGTTTGCTTCTGCTAATCTCATAAACCTGCCTCTCTTTACCCCCCAAGATGCAGCTTTATGCAATGAACCCGCTAGCACAAACTCCTCTGCCGTGTGATAAAAACAGCT
The DNA here is from genome assembly GCA_030347435.1 of Clarias fuscus. Taxonomy (NCBI): domain Eukaryota; kingdom Metazoa; phylum Chordata; class Actinopteri; order Siluriformes; family Clariidae; genus Clarias; species Clarias fuscus. Next base: position 12,976,838 of record CM059216.1, read on the forward strand.
GACATATTAAAAGTTGCACTTCAGCCTGTGTGGATGCAGCCCACTGATTTCCTCTAGGAATGTTTTATTGCTGTTCTTCATCACCATCCCTGTCCTGCTGTCTGAGGAGCAGCTTTAATGAGAGGCATTGTCGAAAGGTCTAAATGCCTCACTTAGCCTCCAGTGTTTACTGCCTGCACCAGACACTCCAGATAAAATATAAAAAACAGATGAGGCTTTACTGGGGAGCTTTGCGTCTCGTGCCAAACTGTTGCTATAGTATATTAGTGTTTGGGCAATTTGTTGCACGTGAATATACAGGTAACTTTTTGAAGTTCTGATTTCACAGGAATCTTCATTTTTCATGACCAACACGAAGGCCTCTGTAAACAAATCAATGTAGCCCTTCAGAGGCCTCAGGGTAAACACACAAAGTAGAGTAGAGTAAATCATGCTGGTTTATTTTTACATGTTTTCCAGGGCATACCTCCACGAGAGAAAGTACAGACATGAGAAACGAGGGGGAGGAAACGTGCGTGAGTGTGGGTGGGTGAATGAATAGGCGATAAGGAAAAAGAGAAATCAGAACAGATTTTGAGAGCTAGACAGAGAAACAGAAGGGGAAAAAGACTGATGAGACGACGGGGGAATTATGTATTCCACTCCACACCTCCTCACGCTCGCTTTATGAACGATCTTATGATGTGGCATCATTCACATATGCATGTCATCCCCCCCTGGTGAATGGGATCATAATCAGCACAGGTTTGCTTTTAATAGCCAAGGTGACAATATGCTAATACCTGGTGGGGTGCGCGTCTCAACTTGACACCTCTGTGATTCTGGTTTTTAGCATGGGCAGATGTGCCCAGTGGAGCAGAACCGACGGGGAGCACATAACAGGCTTACTCATTAACGAGCTGCTGACAAACCACAAGCGCACCAATTAATGGCACTGAATGAACCCTTAAAATGGCAGAATTATGAAGTGGTGTGCTCCGGTAATGGGTGGAAATAATAAATATATTCAGCACGATTCAAGTCTGTGACAGTAATGCATGCATACAGGTAGCTGACAGGCTTATCACTTTAATTTTAGTGGAAGGTAACACAGGTGGTTTACCACAACAAGGTGTCACTGTGTTTGGTCGGACTACACAGGTGGCTGGAAGGAGTTTGTGTTGGCATGTCAACTATCCTCCCAAAAAACACAAGTTTTCCTTTCCACAGTCAGATGGATGCACGGGGTGCAGGTTAAATCAATACTACAGATCGTATCATCGACTTGGTTTAGCTATTCCTCTGCCCTTATTAGGTATATCTGGGTGACAGTCTGGGAAACCCATCCTATATCGCCATGGCTGAGGTCTGGAAAACAGCTAACAGACATACATACAGTATACACACACATACAGTATGCACACAAACAACTTTTTCTGCCAATAACATACTTTGACACCCTTATTTTAAGAAACCATAAATAAATCATGTTTTTTATTTATGGTACTTTCTTGCCTTGTCTTAGCTGCCTGCTTGCAGTAAATACAGTCAGTCTGCTTTATGATGCCTAAAATCTTGATAGCCAATTCTGAATTCCTCAGATAAATAATGTCAGACACGGATCATATTTGGGAGGGTTACTGTACAGCATATGCCAATGAGAAATGGACACAAGTCTGATTAGTTGAGTTTGTGATCAGATCCTGACTTTTTATAATTTGTACAGTACATACTGTAAGAGTGGGCATAGTGAAAGACTATTTAAGTTATCTTAGACAAGAAATGTAACCATCTAAATTAATTGGCTATTACATCCTTAAAGACATAAGTGGACAGAGATCAGTCAACGTAAAAGACCACAAGGGTTTTTTCAGTCTCATTTAAACGTATTGTTGTTGTTGTTGTTGTAGTAATAATAATAATAATAATAAAAAGGCGGTACAGTATCCTCATCACTTCACAATACTAGGGTCTCCAAATTAATATTAAGCTTATTGCTCTCTGTGCAACTTTGTCACAGCTTCCCTTAGGTTTGAATGTACAGTATGTGGGCATGATACAGTATCACATTCAAGGTTCATTCTTCCATTTTTTCCAGTGTTTCTGGGATAGGTTTTGCATGCACTTTGACCCTGACTAAGATAGTTGGAAACAAAAATGGAAAACAAACAAACATTTAGTTGCTATGATGATCAACATCAGTTTCATGACCTTATTTCTAATAACTGGATCTTATTTTCCCTTTTCACTCATTCCATGTGCCGCTTTCCCTGTACAAGGTCGCGAAAGGCCTGGAGCCTATCCCAGGAGACTCAGGGAACAAGGCGGGATACACCCTGGACCATAAAACCAGGAGGAAACCCACCAAGCACGAGAAGATCATACAAAGTTGACACACACAGTCCCAAGGTGGGAATCAAGCCCTTGACCCATGAGGTGTGAGGCCACAGTGGTAACCATTATGACTGAGTTTACATAATTGGTGTGGTGGTGTCTTTCTGTGGAACTGGAAAAGAAGTTTTAAATATAGTTGCAAGCAACAATGACGGGCCCAAGCACCCTGTGCCATCGCCACCCGGGGACCACCGCACAACCTGTGTTATTTGAATGTGTTAAAACTTTGAAAAATCCATCGCCACCTTTGCAATGCACACATCACACACGATACAGTCCTAATGTCAGTTTGGGCTGTAAATATTTGTTGAGTGCCTTTGTGTGTGTGTGTGAGTGTTAACATTTGTGATGTGTACGTGTGTTCAATAGGCCACAGATGCTGGAAAGTAAGCGTCACATGTGATGTCACTGAACGTGTCACTGAGTATAATGTCACTCAATATCATGCCACACAAAGTTATTAATAATTTTTCAGTTTAAGTTTAAGGCATTATCACGGCTGACCCGTTTGACCCCCTCTGCAAATTTGCATCCTTAATGTCTTTAGATCATATCGGCCCGGTTTGGTGACGATCGTATAATTTCCCTAGGAGGAGTATATCAAAATCCATCGGGTGCATTTTTGCGAACGACCCAAAATAACTGGCCTCCTGTTGAGTTGTTCGGCTCAATGTGCTCTAACTGAGTTTCGTGTGCCTACGTGAAAGTGTGTATGAGCAATCCGGCAAAATCTTGTGTGGGGGCCCTGGGCCACAAGACTCGGCATACTAATGGCAACAGATTCCAACTTGTCTGCCAAGTTTCGTGAGTTTTTGAGCATGTTAAGACCCCCGAAAAGTCCAAAAGGGTGGAAAAAAATAATCCTTAGGAAAACAAGAGGGTCCTGCACACACTATAGTGCTTGAACCCTAAAAATGTAGTGTTTAACCTGATTTGAACAAATTTTTGGATCTGTCATATGTGCAAATAAGACAGCAATATCAGTTCAGGAAAGCCTGCAGTTTTTAGTAGTGTTTATACTGTAGTATAAAATTGCACCACATTAACAATTTGGCCACATTAAAGGTTTCCTACGTAGGCTGCCACATAAGTTTATATCCACACTTAAAGGTCCTGAAGCTATGGGCTGGTGTCTGACAATGTAGTTTAAGTTCTCCAGCCACTGCTGACAAGCTTCATTTACAGTATAGAACCCAGAATACATGCCTAATTGACCAAATTGCATACTGCTTCCATTAGTATTCCCTTACCCGGATATGTATTACCTTACATCAGGTTCTATAACCTTGCAGTATGCTCTATGGGGCAATGCATAGGTGAATTTACCTTGCATAGTCTGGGTTGGCTGCAAAATATAGGAAAAAAAAAAAGAGTGGTCAGTGCACCAAGTGGTCTAACATGTGCTCTCAGCAAACTGCATTGATCACGTTTTCTTCTCTTTCCATCCCCTGGAGCATTGCCCAACAGATCCAAAGCAAAACACAAGTAATTGATCGTTGAGAAACCCATGTGTGTTTCCTTGCACTGCTGACAGTGCTGTGGGTTTCTTTTAGAGATAAAGTGTACCTCTGCTACCCATCTGTCTGCCATATAGCTGTGCTAAAGTCTGACTCCAAGGCAGACATTCCCTTGGAGAATCAAGCCTTCAAACCTGCAGCATTAGGCACCTCTTTCTTTTCTTTCCTCCTTTGCTATTGACCGTGTTCCTACTGAGATCCAGCTTTTAATACATTACATTTTTAGGAATTCATGATCAAATGCAGCTACAACCCCAAGCAGATGGAGCTCAGTCACCACACTTTCCAATTTGTTTCATTATCCTGCTGCAATCAATATACAGTATAAAGTCAAAAAAGTCCTTTCACTATTTAAATCCGTTGCTTCATCTTTTCATCTTTGGATTACACTGGCGAAATGGGCTGAAATCTGAATAAGTTCAGTTTAGTCATTATTTTAAATGGCAGAACATTTCATGGCTTTCCTTTTCAAACCAGTCAGAAAATCTAGATTGTTAGGACATATTCCTGCACCTCACAGTGACAGAATCACACCAAATTATAAGCATCATTGGCTAGGTTAATTAATCATTCAGAACAAAATCCTCAATGTAGTACAGCTGAAACACCCAACCAAATCAAATGCGGAGGCATCAAATCTGTCGGACTGCGTGGTCTACCAGATGTTCAGTCACTGCAATCCATACAACGGTCTAGATGTTTCATGTGCATCTTGACACTAACAGAAAAATAAATAAATAATAAGTCCAGTGGTTGTTGTATAGAGCTTTGGGAATTTAAAGGCATTAGGGAACTCCCAACAGACATTAATTGCACTAAATTACATGCCAACTGGGGGCACAGTAGCACTGTGTTTAGCACTGTTGCCTCACACCTCCAGGCTTGGTGGGTTGAATCTTGCCGTTAGGAGTTTGCATGCTACTGTACATGACCAATCTGCAGCACAAGACATGTTTCCAAATTGCCTGCAGTGTATGAGTGGGTGTGTGCCTGTGCCCTGTGGTGGATTGGCACCCCATGTAGGGTGTCCTGTTCCTTATGTCTTGGGGTCCTTTGGATATTCTCCAGGCCCCCTGCAACCCTTCATCAAAGCAGCAGCATGGAAATTGAACAAATAAATGCGTGCCAACTCTAACATCTAGTCAGCAGACATATTGTGTACAAAAATAAGAACTCTGCACCATCTGATTACCATTATAAATATTTTGGCCACTTTCATGAAATTTAACAATAATTGCTTTAAACCTACCTGAATTTGTGCATTTAGGTACAGCAAGTCATTTCCAGTGATATTTATAATAACAAAAACATGATGATGATGATGTTGTTGCTTAATGGAAAGCCATAAAAGAGTCGGAAGTATGTCACTGGAAACAAAATGCTTCTTTGAAAGGTGCGTTTGGGGACAACAGCAGTTCTGACACACTAGACTATGGACTATCCATGTTTGAGTTGTTTGTGCACAGTTTTCATCAATCACCCCTCTGGGTCTAACACAACAAAAAGTGTGAAAAGGTTCAAATGGTTCTCACATTTAGGACAAAAAAAAAGAGCTATCATTGTACAGTGTTGTAAGCTGTCACTAACAATCAACTGCTCATCTGTGGGGAAAGCAATCTGCCAAATGCCTCATAAAGAGAACAGATTCTGCCTGGCAACCAGTCATATGGAGGTTCCAACCCAAGAAGCACCAATTGCAGCAACTTGTCCCTGATGCTTTTCCTGATGTGGCTAGGGTATTGCGAGCTGTCAGTGATGGACAACTCTCACTCTCTCACTCACTGGATGTCACTTTCTTGCATCAAGAAGTGTGGACGGAGTACATTGTTTTGCCCACAGGCACATGTCTGTGGTTGGCCTCTGGAGTCGGAGCCCACAACATGAGAAAGGTAATTGAGTATCAGCAGTCAGTCCCTTCTAGGTTTATATAAAGGGAAGGGTGGTGGTGGTTGTGGGGGGGGTTGCCTTCACATACCTTTCAGCACAGTTGAATGTGGAGCACATCTTTTGACATCCAACAGAAGATGAGAGACCGACTTTGATCATGGTGTTCTGCTATCTGTTATTCAAGTTAGAAGAATGCTACAGTACAGTAACATTATATAAAATACCACATGTTGTTCATGTGTGCAGCAAGGTGGATAAGTTTTTAGCACTGTCGACTTGCACCTCCAGGTTTGGTGTTCAAGTTTCATCTCCGTCTACATGTTTAGATGTTAAGGTGTTCTCCCAGTGCTTTCCTCTGGGTGCACTAGTTTAATCCAGAAGTCCAAAGACATGTCCAGTAGGCTTATTGGTGTTTACAAATTGCCCATAGTGTTTTACAGAGTGTGTGTACTTTGGCCTTGAGATGGGTTGCCTTGTGCCCTTAATTTTCCTGGAATAAGCTCCAGGCCATTAAGGCGATCCTACATAGGATAATGGTATAGATGATGAGTGGATGGATGTTCATGTGCTAAATGTAACAACATATTTCTATTTTTAACAAGCTATATACTGTATGCTCTGAATACCTACACCTTGCTGCAATGCCAAAGTAGAATTCTTATTTAAAGTTTTAGAAACATGTAATTTGTGTTATATACAACACAACTTTATTACATTTTTGTACGGAAGCATTGATAGTTCTAACATGGAGTGGTTCTACCCTAGTATCAAAATCGCTGCACTGCCTCTGTGATTGTCATTAATAATTTATTTTGAAACGTACCAAGAACCAGTTCATTATTCCCCAACTTCACAGCAACACTTCTTTCTGACAAGCTGCTTTGAAATTTACCAACACCAGTCAGAAATGGGGCTTGGCGAAGTATTATAAAACACTGCCACTGAGATATACCATATTAAAGAGCCTCCAGCCCGTAGCATTGCAAAGAGATTGAAAAGAATGGGAAAAAGATTTATTTATTTATTTATTTATTTATTTATTTATTTATTTATCTCCATGACTTACATGCAACAAAAAAAAAAATCTCTTGGGTCTGGTTTTTGTTCTTGCGTGTATCAGGGTATCAATCAAAGCACATTGTAAATGAGACACAGAGGGATTCAAAAGGAAGCTTTTTTTTTTTTTTTTTTTTTTTTTTAATTGATCACTGGCTTGTTCGAGGAATTAAGAGCCTGACTGACTTTTTTTACTAAAGCTTCTTTTGACATAGACTTCTCTCTTGGAGAACATTGCCAGAGGGCATGATTCCTTCCCACAAAATAAACGTACAAAACTATACCAGGTACTATTTGGTGAACTCTGTCATACCATTCAGAGTGATGGTAAGGAGGCCTCAGACCTCGTTTCTTGCTGTGGGCGAACTATGTTCAAAGCACACAGTACTGTAGATTCGCCTTTCCTCTGCCATGATGCGCACTATCAAGGCCAACCTAATACCCTGGATGACACACTACTGTATTACTTAAAATACAAATAAAAAACGTAATGTACAGTATGGTTTTAATGGTTCATTAGTACAATGGACACAGGGCCACGTTAAACTGGCCCAAAAGATTTGAACCATCTGCATTGGCATTGCTGATTGGGAATGAACTGATTGGGAATTATCGATCATGTGCTAAAATATCTTCAGGCACTCATGTACAACACTCATGTACAACAAGGGTTTACAAAACCCTTACATGCAGGAGGCCGTTACATGCAGGCAATACATAATTCATTTAGTTCCCATCAAACAGGTAGCGGTACTGGCAGCAGCTAGGCTTTTCTGAGAACTTGTGTTTGCTTGTTGTGTTGAAGAATTTGCTTCAAAACTGTTATTTGTAGCCAAAGGCAAGATACAGTCCTCAGGAAGTCATGGGGTTATTGTGCTTTATGTTGTAACCTACTGCCTTCTCTAGTATTTGGGGGGTGTTTTAATACTGTATACGCCTGCTAACATTCTCTCTGTGTGTAAACACTTTTTTTTTTTTTTTTTTTTTTAACAGATATTGCATTTAACTGAAACTTCATTTTTAGCAAATTACTTCCATTCCTTGTTTTTTTTTTTTTTTTTTTTGGCACACATTTGACTTCAAGGTCGTAACTAGGTGCTAGCAAGGCCAGTGAAGTGAAAGGCTCTATAAATAGGCTATGCACACATGCCTCCCAGATGCCCACTGGCTAGGAGCCTGTTGTATCCAAGTTTCTTTTATTTATTTTTACTTTACCAAGACACTTTCAGTAACTTCTTTATCCGGATCAGGGTACCAGAGGAACTGGAGAATATAGTGGGGGGAAACAATGGTTGTAAGGTTGGAATACACCCTGGATGGGATGCCAGTTCCAGCAAAGTACCATGCATACTGTAAATACACTCACACAATCACATTTAGGGACTATTGATTTAATATTCAATTCTGCGTCCAGCACGTTCTAGGATGTAGCAGATAACCAGAGAATCCAGAGGAAAGGCACATGGGAGAGAGCATGTGAAAGCCCACACCAACAGTAACCCAAACTCAGCAGGTTTCTTTATTTTCAATAGGAGTACATTTTAGGTGTTGAATTAAGCATTCATGTTTAGTGTCTTTAAATGCAAATAAAATATTAAATAATAATAAAACAAATATATGGACAACAAATATAGTCCTTTTTTCCATTGTTCTTCTAAAAGCCTGTTTGTATTAAAAACTTTCTCACATCTTCTGGCGATTAATAAAGGACATGGTAAAGGCACGGACTGCAAATGGAAGAGGTCAGGGGTCAAGTTGTAAGTGCTGTTTTAATTTGTACCCTAAGACTCACTTTTTCCCCAGGCTGCTGATGTGAAAGCAAAATGTTCTTTTTTTTTTTAATTTTTTTTAGCAATTTAGGTATTGATCGGTCTGCTTCCACAAGTTTCCTCTTGCTATACACTAAATGTACACCAAGTGGATTTCTTGTAAACATAACACTTGAAAATTAATTGTATCACAAAAACATTGAGCTGTTTATTGCACCGCATATTTTAGAAACCATGCAATCTTCACAAAAGTAAATACAGCCAGTGGAGGACAGATTGAATGCAACATAATTAGGAGTCTCCCAGAAGCATGAAATTCTTTTACAACATCAAACTCATAAGACCTGTACAACGCCTTGCTCTACTGTCACTGTGAGTGTGTGTGTGTGTGTGTGTGTGTGTGTCTGTGTGAGGGCTGTGTATGTAGATATGCAGCATGACAGCGTCTGCCCTCATTACCAGCGGTCCATCACCCTGGGGGATGAGATGCATCCTGACGCCAGGGCCTGATTTTCACCCCATTATCGCCAACAGGAGGTCATTGTCGCTACATTACCGAGAAGGAGGACGAGTGCAGACGGGGTGGGAAGGGTGGCTCACTCTAGGGGACTGCAGCGCTCAAAAACTGTGGCTTAATGATCTGCATGCTGCTGTCGTGCTGCTCGGTTCAGCCTGTGTGGCCAGGTTTAATCAATAGCACCTGATGAGGTGTCAGACTGCCAGTGGTGTGCATCAAAATGGAGTATGTTTTTTTCCATCTCTTTTCCTATAATCGATAAAGAGTGTGTGTGTGAAACTAATTGGGCAAAATTGCAGGGCATTTATTGATTAATCAAGTAGAAAAATGAGAACTCTCTATGGTGTGAAGGCATTAAAAGTGAACTCTGCATGGGTTTTTTTTTTTTTTTCATGGGCAAAATAACTCAATACTGCAGGACCACAGAGCAACAAATGAAATCAGGTCTAGAACCCTTGAGATGGTTTTCTGAAGATTTTTTTTTTTCTTCCGCAGAAAGGGTTTAAGGATAAATGCCATTGTCAGTTTAATTAGGTCAGGATCGAGTCTTAATCCAAGTCTGAACAAAAGGCTGTAATAAGGTAAGTAATAGAGATATTTGTTTTTCTCTGCCAAGTTCAGAAGTAACAGCCATAGTGCTTACATTTTTATTAAGGCCTTTAGGCCATAATTCTAAAATACATAAGACCTTTGGATTCAAGGCACTATTATGTACATAAAATATACAGTGGGCTCCCAAAGTCTGAGACCACTGGTGAAAATGCTAATGTTTTGCATACGTTTGTAATTCAGTACAACAAGTTATATTACAGACTACAATTTTTGCATTTACATGAATTTCAGATTTTCTTACTGTTTCTTACAACAGGTCCCTCTTTTGTCCTAATGACTTTCAAGCAGGCATGGACTCCATGTACTGTAGGATAATATTTGGAATGATTTTGCTTATATTTAAATAGGGACCTAGAAATTAAATGAAAAAAAGTGAGGACTCTAGAATATGTGGTGGTTCAAACAGTTAAGGCTCTGGATTACTGATCTGAAGGTTGGGGTTCAAGACCCAGCACTGCCAAGCTGTCAGAATTGAGCCCTTGAGCAAAGCCCTTAACCCTGTCTACTCCAGGGGCAATGTGTTCCGGTTGACCCTCTGGTCGGAGCCTGGTTTCCTAACTGGGATATGTGAGGAAAAAAAATCTTACTGAGCTGTAAGATAGGTCTGACAAGTTATTGAATCTTTATGAATATCATGAAATACAATTGTTAACCACTATGTTTATTTTCAAATTTAAAAAAGGAAAAAAAATGGTCTCATACTTCTAGAGTCCACCGTATCGGAATGCCACAATACTGGAATCACACAACTCTCCAGAATGTCTTTGTATGCTGTAGAATGACAACTTCACTTCCTTGGAACTAAGAGGCCAGAACAGCATGATAATGCCCCTATGCACAAATCGTGGCATATGAAGAACTGCTTTGCTGAGGTTGGAGTGGAAGAACTCAAATGGCCTGCACAGTCCTGGTATTAACTCAGTTTGGTTTTCGATGAACTGCAATGGTCACTACATGCCATGCCTCCTTGCCTGGCATTAGTGCCTGACCCTACTAAAGCTTTTGTGGCTGAACGGGCAAATCCCCACATGCAGACTCCAGAATCTTGTGGAAAGCTTTCCCAGAAGACGAGAGGTTATTATAACACCAAGAGAGACTAAATTTGGAAAAGATTGCTAAAAAGAACATACAGTATGGATTGGATGGTCAATTGTCCACTAGTTTTTTGATCATTTTAAATACAATAAAATAAATTAAGAAGAGTGCTTAAAACGTGGTCAGACGTGTAAAAGTATTATACAAGAATTGTTGCATTGTAAATGAAGCAAAATGAATATACTGTACACTAAATGGGCCTGTAGGAAGTCCATATCATACACTTAAGTGGTCTCAGCTGTTTTATACGTTATTCTTTAATGCAAATCTTTTTATGTACATAATAGAATAATTCCTTTCAATATTTATTGAAACCATGATACAACATTTGCACCCTGAGCTTTTACCAAGCAGAACACTATCCCTTCTATTCCTTCTTTACAAAATCGATGAGTCCTACTGCATTTCCTTGACCAGTCTGAAATAACTCCTACAGACAGAGTGAATACAGTTATTAAGACGCGGAATGGTGAGACCAAAATCTGCAGTCTGGTCTCGAGACTGTCCTCTTGGGAGGGTTGTGTAATGCCACTTAGAATTTATTTCTGCTACCCCAGTGTGCATTTCCACATGTGGCACTCTCTGGAGTGCGTGTAGCCCAAATAGCTGGTAACGGCAGTTGGGAAAATGATTGCACGTCCACAAGCTCCTGCTCCACATCGGGAAGCGTTCACATTTTCCTGCCCTTAGAGCACATTTCAAGTTGTTATGTAAAAAATAACAAGATTAATGAGATGAATCCACCCTCCTGCCTTCTCACACCATAGTCCTTTTTAATGGCATGGTTATCCCAAAAAAAAACCTCTGACAGGATGAGAGCCATTATAGAGGCCTTCAAGTCTTTTGAGTGGTTAGTTCAGGCCACATAAGAAATGCCCAAACATAAAGTGAAACGTTTTTCCAGCATGCATCAAGCTAGTGGGCAGCAGAAACTTTATTCTAATTCTTAGTCGGATTAATCGCATCCAGACATTTCTGGAAATTCGAAGATTGATAAAGTTGCCCAGGTGATTGGAGATGAGAACCTCATGAGAGGCCTATAACTTTCTTAATGCAATTTGCTTAAGTAGGGTTTAATGGTGCAGCAGCATGTTAAGTGCAGAATCATCTAACAGCTTTAAAAGGGCTGCCCTGATTGCTTGAAATGACTCATCAGAGACTCGTGCTTTTAAAAGAAGTGTCAGTGGATGGGTTACATCCTTATATTAAACAATGACACATCCTTCATGCCATTCTATTTGTCTCTTGTACTGCAGCATTAACAAACAGTTCCACCGAGAAGGGCAATTTATAGAGTGAGTTTATAAAGACCCTAGCACTACTGTACATGCCGGGTCCCTAGAAGTTACTGTATGAGATGAGTAGTAATGTGACCTAAATAGATAAGTCAATGCTTAAAGTAGTTAGTCCAGTATGGAGTTGCATATTAAGCAGGGCTGAATTCTGGAATCTGATTGGGTGAAAATGGTTTATAATTTTTTTTTACAACGGCACATCTGTGAAAGTAGCATGCATATAATTCAAACCATTTTTTTTTTTTAGGTATGTACACTTACTCTCACTCTCATTTGTCTATACCACATTATAATGTATACAGGGTGGCTGGCCCTGGAGCTTATTCCTGGAGACTTAGGGCATGAGTGGGCACATCCTGGATAGGGTGCCAATCCATCGCAGGACAACCACACTCATTCACACACCATGGACAAATCGGGAAAGCCACTTAGCCTAATTTGCATGTTTTTGGACTGAGGAAGGAAAAAACAGAGGAAATCCCCCAAGTACAGGAAGAACATGCAAACTCCATGTACACAGACCCGAAGTGTGAAGCAAACCCTGAACTGGGAGGTACAAGGTGACAGTGCTCTAAGACACCATGCCGCTTAGGTATGTACAGTACTATGAAAAAGTGTATCCCTCATTTCTTCATATTAAATTTGATCAGTTTCTATTCAATTACTTTATAAAACCTCAGCGGCAACCACACTTCCCCTCTCATCTCAGCAACCTTATTTCGGCCTGAACATCTGTCATCATCTGCACCTGTTTCTCATTGGTTCGTGTCTGAATTTGGATGTTTTTTTATGCTTGAATGATTTAAATGTCGGCGGCACGGTGGTGTAGTGGTTAGCACTGTCGCCTTGCACCTTCAGAGTCCGGGGTTGATTCCCGGCCAGGCTCGATTCCTGTCTCTGTGTGCATGGAGTTGGCAAGTTCTCCCCATGCTTGGTGGGTTTCCTCCAGGTACTCCGGTTTTCTCCCACACTTTAAAGACAGGTAGGTTAGGTTAATTGACGTTCCCAAATTGCCCATAGTGTGAGTGTGTCTATGTATATGTGCGTCCTGCAATGGATTGGCACCTTGTCCAGGGTGTACCCCACCTTGTGCCCTAAGCCTCCTGAGATAGGCTCCAGGGCCCCCCATGACCCTGAATAAAGGTATAGACGGTATAGATGATGAGTGAGTAAGTGAGTGATTTAAATGTTAACCAAAACAACTGTATTCCTCTGTAACTCATGAGGGGCAAAAACTTGCCAGAAATGAGAACCAAAAAAAGTCCTTCATGAAGCCTCGAGATAACTATTCCTTGAGACTACATTAAAATATAAGACAGTCTGGCTCTTTGGAAGCAAGATAGGAAGAAATGCCTAAAGACTTGTGCACAGTACTGTATATAATGTTCTCATTCTAGTACATGAGCTTTCTGTAGTAATAACTCACTTACAGGGATACACTTAAAGCAAATTCCGAGATGTAGATAAGAACGTGTCATTTAACACAGAAAAATGTAGAATCGTTGATTTGGTAATGGTTTCCATAAGGATATGTTTATATAGACAGAGTTTTAGGTGCCAGTGTGTTTTAATAGACAGTAGATTTTCCACCACAGGAAAGTCTGAAGGACAGCAGTTTTTGCTTGCTGGCTTCTAAGCTGTGCTTTACTGTCTTGTAAGTAAAAAAAACAAAACAAAAAACAACCCAACAAAAAAAAACAAATGACTGTTATAATGTAAGTGATGTAAGTCACACTGAATGCTACTGATCCTGAGCTCGTGTTACCTTGTATGTAGAATTTCGCATGCTTTTCATAGGGGTTTCCCCAAGGTTCTTTTGTTTCTTCCCAAATCCTAAAAAAAACACCAGTGTGTGGATCGGCTGTGATAAACTGTCACCACATACCGTATGCTTGAATGCATGTGTTCCCTCTACTGGATTTATGTCTCAATTTTGTTCCTGGGAACCATCACAACATTCACCAGGATGAGTGTGTGAGTGAGTGAGTTTTGAAGTGTGTTAAGATGTGTAAAAGCCAAAAGCATCTCTTACAAAACTCTCCCTCCTCTGCAGGGAGGTTGTAGAAGTGATAGATTTCTGTAAAAGCATCAGCGTTTATGGTGTAATTCATTCCCCTGAAGTTGAATTATTTTGCAGGGTCTCCCATATTGTCTTGGGTTTATTAAGCCAGTTTATATAATTTCAGTCAATATGCAATGATTTATTGGGCCTCGAAGATTTTTTTTTTTCACAACTTTGGAGGGCACCCAAGAATTCCAGGTTTTTAAAAGGGCTTAATAAATCTGATTTGCTTGACATTGTACAGCTCGGACACGATTGGCCAACCTTTTGGAAATGTTTGTGAGAGCACAGTAGAGCAAAAACAATCTGACTGATGCTGTTACTAATTTTGCTTGACGTCAATGAGATGGATTTAATAGTGAAAGTAAACAGGGATAAGCATTAATAAGTATCTTGACATTTTCCTTAAAACACCGTGTTTTGTTTCCACATGCAGAATAAGTGCTACGTGCAAGATTATCTGGCCTGGTTTCTCAGTAGTGCCTTGTCTGCTGTTGTAGTGCTGAATTCCTGATTGATGCTTTTTTTTTTTTTTTTTTTTCCTGCAACTCACTCTGTTAGGTAGCCTTTGGCAATGCATGTTCTGCAAATTTATATATACTATGTGAAAGTAGGGTATTTTGTGAGACAGAGACGTGAGTGGCAGACCTGGTTTTACAACCTGTTTGGGATTTAGCTAGTACACCATGACTAACACCCCTGCTGGATCACATATGCTGCTGAATTTTAAACTCTGCCATTATCTGGGAGGCACTAGTTCCGCAAGACCCGTGGACAAATGCCATCTGTTACAAACAAGAAAAGACGCGAGAAAATGGGTCCAGCGTTCAGAATGTACATATGACATATAGCGTCTGCCTCCAGACGACCAATTATATTTTATTCTGGTACTTAAAGTTTGTGGGCAAAAGCAGGATATTGGCTGTAATGCACACACATAGAGCCAGGAGCAGTGGGGGCCGGTCTGAGCTCAACTCATCCCAGGAGGCCGACCGAGAGAGAACTGGGATAAGAAGGCAACTCGGTATAGAGACGTACCCGCATGCATTTATCTTTTCTAATTCACGCCAATTACTCACTCATGGACAGAAGGTGGTTCTGATAGCTTGTTGCTCATTCGGAACATGACTGGCACACGAATGCACAGCTTTTATAGTCTGTATTATCACGGGAGTGTCTCTGTTCAGAAACACAGTGACATAGTTCTGTCTTAGGTCACATTACAGTTCTGGAGGACAGTTTGATTATGTCCTGCATTGCCATTCTAAGTTATCAAAAGACGTACACTTTTATAGTTTTTTGTTACTTATCACACTAATGCACAAGCATCAAAGAAGTTCAATGTGCACTTTCAACCACAATTTCCAATCCCATTCCAGATATAAATGCAGTTGTCACTTTAGGCCCTGTTCTGACTTTGTTTCTGAAGCTCCTATCATTCCGCCCTAATAAAGCTCCAAGTCACTTAGATCTTCCCTTCTTGCCATCCAATATCAAGGTCAGGCACTCATTCCAATGAATAGAGAGCCGAATGCTAATAGTGGCATGAAGTACATTTCTCTGGAAGTATTTGCACTCTTTATATTTCTCAACACAAAATAATAAAAAATAAGGACAATGTGTAACAATACCGTATTTAAATGTTAAGTATGCAATGAAGAGCAGGACAACTGTTTGTTTGCTTGGAATGCTTCCATGCAAGTTCTGATTGGTTTGTGCTGAACATTGGACCATACATCAGAAAGAAAATCTTTCAGTTCTTTAATGGATGAACAAAGTTGATATCTGCCCTGCAGTATGAGCACCAGAACTTCCTATACAGGATCAATGATGTTTAAATCTGGTGATTGAGGATGCAATGGAAGGCACTTGACTTTCTGCTGTTTATCAAACCACTCTTGTATAATTTCAGCAGTACAGTATGTATAGTGATATTATATTCTTGGAATATGGGAGTGTTTGCACCATAGGGTGCACATAGTGCGGTAAAATTACCTCATTTTTTTTGGGCTGTTATACAACCATGCAGAGTGATCACTGAACCACTGTACTTAACAGCTGGTGGGAGGTGTTGTGGGCAGAAAGCATCCTTTAGTTTGCTCTGAACACATCAGTGCAGGTGCTTGGAAATGATGCTTTGGTGTTGCTTTGAAATCTCACACTTTAGAGTGCTTATTGTAATTTTTTTTAATGCTGATACTTTAAATGTGGTGCATTTTTTTTTTTAATTTTTAAATTTTTATTTTTTAATTTTGTCCAATTTTTGTACCCTGGAGAGTATACTGTATGAACAATAACACCTGTGTAGCTGTCACATCTGCACCCATACATACAGTACTGCGCAAAAGTCTTAGGCACCCTGTGTTATTTAGTATAAACTTACCCTATGGATTTTTTTTTTTTTTTTTTTAGGATTTTTTACATTGAATTTTAATAACATTAGTATTCCAAAACTGAATTAAATGTTACAGAAAAATAACTTGTATGCAAAAAAAAAGTAGCACATTGGATAAGCAACCACATTTCAGACAAAAAAAAAGGGAAGGTGCTGGGGTTTGCATTTAAAAAAGAAGCAGGCGTACCAGTCAAAGCTCTCAAAGAAACTGGGAAAGTGGTTCAACAGGATTCTCAGATAAACTTAGTAGCTAATTTCCTTATAAATCTGCACAAAGTGTACCTGAGACTAAAATACTGACTTTGTTTCAATAATGATTGTTTTCTACACGTTATAGTATTTTAAGGTCTCCCGATCTGACCCCCTTAGACTTTTATCTTTGGGTTCATCTGAAGGCAATTGTCTATGGTGTGAAGATACGAGATGTGAAGCACCTGAAACTATGGATACTGGAAGCCTGTGCTGGCATTTCTCCTGCGGTGTTGCTATCAGTGTGTGAAGAGTGGGAGAAGAGGGTTGCATTGACAATCCATCACAATGGGCAGCACATTGAACACATTTTATAAGTGGTCAGAAACTTGTAAATAACTCATGAAAGAATAAAGTTATGTTAAAACCAAGCACACCATTGTTTTTCTTGTGAAATTCCCAATAAGTTTGATGTGTCACATGACCCTCTTCCTATTGAAAAAACTAAAGTTGGATCCAAGATGGTCGACTTCCAAATGGTCACCACCCATCTTGAAAAGTTTGCCCCCTCACATATACTAATGTGCCACAAACAGGACGTTAATATCACCAACCATTCCCATTTTATTAAGGTGTATCCATATAAATGGCCCACCCTGTATAATTTGTAGCTCATAAATCTGAAAGACTTGTTCATACTCTGCAAAAAGAAAAAAAAAATTTCATTCAGCATTAGCAGTATTGCACCCATTACAACTCATAGTTTTGATGGAAGATTGCATATTGTAATCCAAAAGCATGGTCAGGTGAAGTTAATTTGCTCGCAGGATCATTAACTTCAAATTTCACTGCTCAATTAATTTAATGAGACTGGGTGTTATATTTTATAGCTCATGGGTAATAAAGTTGAAAAAAAAATATAGACATCAGTAAGAAAACAAGGCATTGTTTTTTGTGCAGTAGAAAACTGGCACTCAGTCAGGCTCTGGTGAAAAATATAGTATATTGATTGTGCACGCTTGACATCTGGTAGATGGTAACGTTAGCGATACAAACGGGTTGGATGGATTAGATATGTAAAATTGTCATGTGATTGAGTGTGTGAATGTGTGGGCTCTTGTTAACTCGCATCGTTAAAGAAGAACAAATGAGGAATACATTTTCATGTGACTTCAGCAATTTTTTTTCTGCATCTATCATCTTTCAAAATTTCAGGTTAATATCCTATTTAAAATTAGCATTAATCCAAATAAAAATATTTAAAATCATTCAAATATTTAAAAAAAATTAATGGTTATCCAAAAAAAATAGAACTGATATATGAGAACAGCAAAAGAAAGTAGGAAAGCCATTATTTGTTATAATACATTGCACTGAAATTCTTTTCTTCACATACAGTATACCAGCTTGTTAAAAAGCTTGGGTCAGGGTGCAGAGTCAGCCATGACATTCCTCTGGAGTAGATAGGGTTAACGGCCTTGCTCAAGGGCCCAACAGTGGCAGCTTGGCAGAGCTGGGGCTTGGACTCCTGACCTTCTGATCAGTAACACAGGGCCTTTAACCACTAAACCACAAGCCACAGGCATTTATGGCTAGAAAATAGAAACTGTAAACAATGAAATGCCCCCGATACCCTCTGTGAGAAAAAATGTGGTAGATCATTAAGGCTTTGGGGACCACATCCATGGGCATCATAAATTCTAGCCGCCTGGTATATATATTTTGCCCCTAAACCTTGTTAGATTTGGTGTGGATTATTATTTGTAGTACAAGACCATGATGACAAACACAAATCTATGTATGCTTTGCCACAACCATTAAACTCCTGTTGTCTGTAGAAAATGACTAAAAAAGGTGGTTTACCTTAGACTTTAAAGCAGTATAGATGATAAATGAGTTTGTAAGTGAGTGAGTGAGAGAGTAAATTCTAAGGTAGTTTACCTTAGATTTAACTCACTCACTTGCTCACTCATTGTTTATACCACTTTAGGACTTAGGGCATGGGGTGGGGTACACCCTGAACGGGGTGCCAATCCACTTGTTAGATGCTCAGTGTTGTTAATAAGAGATAAGCTATTTATTATTTTGAAGATTTACAGACCAAATGCTGCACTACTTAAGAAATCTATCATATAACATCAAATAAAGTTTGTGTTGACCCACATTTTTTTGACCCACAGGTTTTGTGCAAGGAATTCAAATATAATGCATATCAAAATATCTGAATATAGTTGTTATAAATATTATAAATATTTATTTATATTATTAAAAATATTATCATTTACTATACAATTATGTTTTCATAGTTATTGTCATCATCTTGTTTTTGTTTTTTAAATAGTAACTATGAAAGAAGAGTTTTAGGCACATTCGGAAAAAATACAGCAAAGAAAAGACACCAAAAAAATTATTTTACAAAACGTTAATATTACCAAATTAAAACGTCAGTCACGTCTGAGAAAGTAAAATTAAAATACAATTTTAATGTTTAGTTTCACTTATACTTTCTGGCAAGTATTTCTAAGCACCTTACCCTGCGTTCACACCGAACGCGGCGAGAGCGTCAAAGTTCGCTCTCGCCGCCCTGCCGCCGACGCCTGTCGCCGCTCTGACGTAGACCGAATGCCCTTTTTGTATTTAAAGGGGCCGCAAACCAATCAAGCTTGTTGATCTTATGGAGACTGACCAAAAATGTGGAAGAAAACAAGAAATTGATTGATAGAAAGAACTGTATTGTAGAAATAAACAAAGTATAAGGCATTTGTATGGTGTGGCCTCTGTTCATTGTGAATTGCTAGTCTAATTTAATATTTTTTATTATTATATTATATGTCATATTATATTTAAACACCAACAATTTCAGACACCTTTGTCCACGCATCATTTTTTTTAATTAATGTCCCTGGACACAAACAGGGACATGTCATAAATAACCGGGAAACCCGCTACCGCAATAATTAACTTCTCCTCCATTTTGCTTGGGAACTAATGTTGCCGGAACAAAAGTTTACAGAACTGCGCTGAAGCGGAGGACCTCTACTTTTTTATTGGTTGCCGCTCAACCGCGTCATAGCTAATTACCATAAAGTTGAGCTGATTTCAACTCCCTTCTCCGCCCGCGCCGCCCTTCGCCGCCGGCTCCCATTGAAAATGAATGACTTCCGGCCGTTTCGACGCTCTCGCCGCGTTCGGTGTGAACGCAGGGATAGAGAATCAAGTTCTTCTGGAGACCCTGTGCGTCACACTTCTTTATATTTTTGAACCTGAAAAGTGGATTTGTTTGTTCGTTTGTTTATTGCTTTTGTTTGATGGACAAGGATTGGGAAAGAATTGTCTAGTAAAATATTTTGATTACTGAACTACGTATATCTGGAGATCTTCAGGCCAGCAAGAGAACAAACAGTAGTGATGGGAGGCGGTAACTTTTCTAGAAATTGATTACTGGTTTGACTTAACCAATCGATGATCAATTAATAGTTGCTTTAACTGCACAGTACAATGCTACAATCTCACCACTAGTCACTATTACTGCTGTGCACCTAAAGTACACACACACTGCAAAAAATTACATCTTTGCAAGGGAAATATTATTGAATCTAGCAAACTCTATATCTCTATAATTATAAACTCTATAAATCTATAACTTCTTAAAATAAATTTACAACAAACAAAATATAAGATTATTAAGCTTATTTCAAAATATGTAGCTTCTTTCAAGAAAATTCCTAAAACTAGAAACAGAACAAGAGTTTTTTAGTAAATTAGTAAAAAACTTAGTAAATAAACTAAATTTGATTAAAAATAAGCTTAACCTTAGATTTGTTTTATGTAATCCTATTTTAAGAAAGTATAGATAAATGTAATTATATTTAAGATATTTTCACTTGTTAAGATATTTTTTTGCAGTGCATACGCACCTCAACTAGGATTACTTGTATTAGCATATATTATTGATCATATTAACATTAAAAACATGACACAGCCGACAAAGCAGAAGTACAGTACATGTGTCACTGTAGGCCAGCTAGTATTTACCACTGTACACAACCTCCCCTTGACAGATTTTGCATCTCACCTTCATGTTACGATTTTCCTTCATTGGTGTCCAACTGCTACACAGCATTTCCCTGCGTGTGCTGAAAAAAAAAAACTGGTGAGTTTTAGGAATTTTTCAATCAATTGACTAAAATCAATTTTAATTTTCCATAATCACTTGCTTCAAATGCACAGGAAATCACTTTAATCGTTAATCGTTCCATCAACAACACACAAATTGCTGTATAACAGTTTACAATTTATATGCTCTGATTGAAATAAAATGAAAACAATAAGTACTTAATTTATAACCACAATCTGGAACCATAATTGTGTGTTAAAAAATTAATTATTATTATTATACACAATTAAATATAGTATATAGTTACTGTATACTATATTTAATTGTGTATAATAATAATTAAATATATGCATAACAGGATATGCTGCAGCAGATTATGATGTGATTCCTGATCAACAAGGGTACAATTCTGCCACTGTTGCACATTGTGATTTGGTTACAACATATTTCCGTCCTCAATTTCATAAACAACTCAAAAATTCGGAGTCAGTAATAAACAACATGTTTATAGAGCTTGCAACGAGTTGTTTATTTGTAGCGAAACAGTAAACAGTGGAATCCACCTCAGCTGGATTCACAACGGGTTTATCATGTAGACATTTACCCTGTACACACTTCTGTAAACACTTCTACCCATGTTCATTATGCATTTTCCATGTTGGGAGCAGTGGTGGCTGGTGCAAAATTAAAATTAAACTTTTAATACTCGCCTGTAAATAGGCATTTATCAGGTGACTATGCGGTGACCATTACTACTAGCATAAGATAAAGGCCTGACTCACATCGCATCCAGTCAGCCAGCTCCGCTTGCCATAAGAAGTGCTGGAAGACTCGTTGAGAATGGTCCAATCACATGAGCCCAAATATTTCAAAACAATATGATTCGCTAAGAACAAAAGTGGGAGGGTTCAGGGCGCACAGTGCTGCGCCCAAAGGATGATTTGAAAAGATCCAATCAGAGCTCAGCCTCAAGTCACATGCTTTTCAAAGATTTACGTGTCTACATAAACACTCATTTGTCCGGCGCCCTGCGTACACGAACACAAATGAATGTAATACAGTTTAGATTTTTAAAAATCGCAAATAAATTATATTAAGAAATACAGCGGAATATTGTCACTAAATGACTTTATTTCATTATTAAAATGAGTAATTATTATGTTAAATAATTACATGTTAAAGTAGCATTCTTCTCTGCCTAACTTTAAGGGGGGGGGGGGGGGGGGGCGCCTCTGCGCCCCGTATTGACCGGCCGCCACTGGTTGGGAGTTAACAGGATGGTTTGGCTATACGTACATCTTCCCTCAACAAATCTCTCACTGAAATAGGGAACAGGTTTATAAAATGGTTTGTAGGCTAAAGATTTCTGAGCGTATGAACATTAAGTCAAGACAAACGTAAAATCATTAAAAGTTTGGCGCCATAAATGAAATAAACATTTTAACCAACCCTTCATTATAAACCGTACAGTTTGAATTTCTTCTCAATTCTATAAGCTTACCACCTTTGAACATAACCAAGCATTGTAAGAAGTCCATTTAACCAAATCATATCACTTAATGAGACATTATTGCTGCAATCTATATATGCAAATGCAGGAAACCAAACACATAATTATAGATAACTGAAAATAATAACTTTCTCCTAGTAATTATTGCTGATGATTCAACTCAGTGCTCAAACAAATTTCATTAAGGGACTGCAACTAAAAATGATCCACTACCCACTGCTTTGAGGGTGGATTAGCCTGTGCCACATTACAGTTATCTCCGTATGCAAATGGGAAAGATAAGTAATCACTCATTCCCCTGGCAGCTACAAAGACAAATAAAAAAAGTTACTGAGCATGAACAAAGACATTAGTGACTGAAATATAGGAAAGCAAAAGAAAACAGTATAGGTGCAGCATGTGATCGCCTGTATGACATTCTTTTCTCATGCATATTAATGCACATGGAAGACACATTGAAGACATCAGAATTATAAACAACCACATTTAATTATATTTAAATATACTAAACTGAGTATAATGATGTTGTAAATATATTAATGAATTTATCCAATTAAATTAAGCGTAAATATTTAACTAAAAATTTGGGTAAATCATTAATTTAAAAATCTTACTATAATATTTTGCATAAATATAAGAATAAGGAATATTTTATTAATTTATTTGAGACTGATCTTTAATTAATGCACTGGATCTGTCAGGAAACTGTATAGAGTGTTGTAGCTTTAATCAATTTTAATGAAGCTGAAACATTGTGATTTAACTGTAGAAATTAATTATAAAAAATAAACGACTTGCTAAACAGGCAAATGGAGAAACCTCAATAAATTTAACTCTAATAATTATAATGTCAATATGAATTTTGTGTTGAAATATAATTGCAGTCAACAACACAAATAGGGAAGAAATCATTTTAAAGTGGTATTGTCAGTTGGAGGAGAACAAGTGACAGATGAGTTAGACAGAGCAGAGAGATGAGGGTGGTACAGTAAGCAGCAAACCCCATTCACTTTTGATATTTCTTATATCCGTCTTATTGTTACAGTTGGTCACGTGCACTGCCTGGACAAAAAAAAGTCATTGTTTCAGAAGGAGAAATTATCTGCCTGCATCACTTAAAAAAAAAAAATCACTGCTATGTTTAATAGTGATGGCAAGAGCATTTTAAAGAGAACATTAAAAACAAACAAACAAAAAAACAGATGTGTGTCCATATGAAAACCTATTGTTAGTGAAGCTAATCCGAAAAAAAAAAAAAGTTTTAATTTGCTAGGGAAATTTAGAAACATCATGTGTTCTTACAGTATGAATCCAGACTGATCCTATTCCAGAGCGATGGGTGTGTCAGCATAAGAAGTGAAGCGATTAAGCCATTAAGCCATCCAAGTGATGCTTAATGAGTGAATGCTTTCTGTGGTTATGATCTGGATTTGCTTCAGATAGTCAGGTCTAGGCACAGCTATGATTATGTGGCAATAAAATGAAGTCAGCTGATGACCTAAATGTACCAGGTTATCTCATCAATAGAAAATTTCTTTCCTGCTGGCTCAGGCATATTCCTGGACTCAGATTCTTAATAAATCATTTTCATATGTGAATTCGCCACCACATTGCAGACCAAAATCAAAGCTAATAATGGTCAAATGAAACACTAGTTTGTGTGACTAATTCTTATGTACTTTACATAAAAGGATCCCCACCCATGCAAAACATATTTCCTACGTACATACAGTATATTACTAGCCCTGTATACCGTATACCCCATGTTAATACAACATACTGTTTCTTTTAGACAGATGTCATATGTGCACTGACAATATACCCAGAAGATGGGTCTCCTCAAAACAGCACACAGGCACACTTCACCTGCAACTGTGAAATGTTATAGCAAGAGTACTTTAGAGTTGCAGACCGATGGAATGGTTTAGGATGTGAATAATGATGTTTTGTACCACAGCCTTAGTTGATCCCCAGGCAGAGAGTGCGGATTTATTTTCTTTGACAGCACGACTCTGAAAATAGCTTCGGCTTTTATTATTTCTACATTAACAGATCATTCTTTGTGACTTGTACTGTATGGCTGTACTCCACATAATCTAATCCTACAAAAATGTATTATAACATGCTTTGTTATGTAACAAAGAAGAGCATGTAGTCATTGATAAGGCTGCCGCGTTCTGGTAACACTTTGTAGAAATCTCAGTAAGTTTTTCCACGTTAGAAGTCTTTAAAACAGTGAAGTTCGTGGTTTCTGGTTTATCTGTATCACTGCGACGCTTCAGGATTATAACAGATATGTTAACTTGCTTTTCCTGCTACTGTGATAGCATTTTAATCTTTAAGACAATGTTTGCTCAGTCTCATTGTCGGCATGTCTTTTCGGACGTTTTAAAATCCTTATGAAGCTTTTACACATTTGCAAAAGAGCTCTTCTTTCATCCTGAGCCTTGCAATGTAATCCTTTTGTAGCATATATTAGTATGCTGCTCACATTTTCTCATTACGATCTGAGCCAGCCTGTCTACACTTATTCACCATCACAAGCATCAGTTTATATTGGCTAGGTCTGCCTCCTTTGCTCTGCTTAGCCAGCCTGATCTTGATCTTGATTTTTGGCACCCATCACCTTTATCCTCGGCTTTAGCCCTAAGTTATGGGACTACTAGCACCTCTAGTCTTGGCAGCTGGCTAACAATCATTCTGCCTTGGTGAGTGGTCTCAGAGGGCTCAATTTAGAGTATAGACGCATACCCCAGTGTTGACTGCTAGCTCTGAGAGGCCACCTTCGGAAGGATTGTGAGGGCTCATTCAGTTGCATGACTTAAAAGGACTATACCGTATATAACCTTGAATCCATTAGCGCGAGCATCATTGAAACATACTGTAGGAATAAAGTCTGTGAGCGTCGACACCTGTTATTAGCACAAGCAAACGTCCTCCATTGGTACGTATTCAGAAACCATGTTAAATGATTCACAGGACTTTACATAGGAAACTTTGAGAAGAAGTCGCTAATGGATTCCCTGACTACTTGTTTTTTTTTTTATTTATCCAATATGTATTCAAGGAATGTCTATAGATAACCTGGGGCTTGTGGGTGGATTAGCATAAATTAAGTTGGTTTTGAAGCTTTGTAGGTCATCCTTACCATTCAGGTCTTTCAGATATGACTAGCATGGTAATAAGACAACATTTAATGAGAAGGGCTGTCAGCTTAGTGAAGCAGAGCTCCAAGTATGACCAAGTATAATGCCAGATGGATAAACAGCACATGCTATATTAGGAAAACCTATGAAAGGTCATTTAATCAAGTTTAACCAAACTCGACCCAAAAGCTTGCAGAGCAATCTGCAGGAATGTATTGGAACCTTGTGGCTAATGCATTCACTGGCTTCCCCATACATCATATAATCAGTCAGTCGTTTACCACTAATGACTGTCTTTACCCTTTCCCTCAATTAATGCACTACATGATCAGAGCAAGGCTTTTAATTAGAGCAAAATGAAATCAGCAAAACATCAGGCACATTGAAAGCCCAGATTAGTTTATAACTATAAAAGTCAGATTATATATAACTTCTCAAGAGTGGCAGGAGCATTTTGCAGCATGAAAGCACGCCTTATGTATTCACCTTGCATGGCATTTGCATTGAACCAATCAAGAGAATGATTAGATTTTTCAGAGTTGACTTAAGGCAAAAAGGAGCTTGTGCCCCTCATCAACCAGAGGTTCAAATTCATTGGCTGCTTTATTGTCACTTCTGAATGTGAGCCTTTGGAAGCAGGATTAGCACTGGGATAGACTGCTTTGTTCCTATCCATTCTTAGAGCCAAGCTTGGCTGTAAGGCAAAGCAAGCTGCTGCTACTGGAGCCTTAGAAAGCAACTCAGCACTGCTCCAGCACAGCAGGAAGTCCCAGATCAAACTTTGACTGAGGTGCTCTCAGCACAAAACTGTGCCGAAACTCAAAACAATTAGCAACAATGTACTATGGCAGTCCTTGAAAAGATTGTTTCATTCAACGTGTTCAAGAAGAACAGATAATGAAGGCTATTATGTATGTATATACAGTATGTGTTGTTTACTCAAGCAAGTTTAAATGTACAGTACATACTGCAATTTATTATTGATGATATATCAAACAGATCTGTTATTTCATGTGTCTTGGACTCCCTTTTTGCATGATAGTTTTTAGAACAACAAAGACCATGTGCTCTGGTTAGGTCTGTTAAGTATGCATTGTAGATGGGTGCAGCATACAGTACCTTCTTCCCTGGTCAGATGTTGATAATCCAGTTTGATGTTGGAGTCCTTTAGTAAAATTTCACATCATTGTGGGTAGCTGGAAAGGTCATGACTAGGGGTGCTGCTAGAGATTATGACCATGCCAAGACTTCCATGGCATTTTAGGGGCCCCCATGCACTCAGGGGCCCTTAGGCTTATCCCACTTTACTGTTCCCCTGGCCATGATTTCTTTAAACCCTGCATAGTCATAACAGTGAATCTTTCCAATTTGAGGTATTATAACCAAGGGAAACTGCAGTGATCCAAACAGTACAGGACTTAGATACCACAGACACTCCACAAAGTTAAACCTTATTGAACGAGCAAGTTATATGAAATCCCATTTCACTCAGACAGCATGTTGGAAAAACGTCCTTTGGTGATAGCATTTATATTGAGCTTCATCCTTTTTATGTAAAATAGTATAAGCTATTTGGGATCTTAGTAAACCAGCACCTAAAGACATTCCATATGTTGACCATAGCTTAGTCTTTAAACCCTTTTTTATTAGATATTTTATCCTCTATACTATTTTGTACTCATCCCCATGCTTCCGAGATTCTTTCTCCTTGAAGTCTTTCATCAGCAAGTTTGAAGTCTGTCATCATCTCTCTTTTCCAAGACTACAATTAAATCATACCTACATTCATATCAGCAATAACTCTCCTTTACATCCACCATACTCCACCTCTACCACCCACTTCATTGACTGGTGATGATGAATTCTCCACATCACACACACACATGTATCCACCCACGTCTAGCACCATCCTCATCAGTAGACCATTTTCAACGCTGTCAGCGGAATGGCACCCACCTACACAGTGTCACTCAATCAATCTCACACTCCATCCTACACATCGTGGTCTTTGAATAAAGAGACGGTGGAGCTTCTATTCATCTTGGTGAATCTCTTTAAATCTCTTCCTTAAACACTTGATCATTGGTTCCTAATGCACTATTAAGCTCATTATGCTGTCTCTGGTTTATGTTTTAATTGCAGTTCAACATTGTGCTACATTTGATGTCTTTCCTGTTTATTCTTTTTTTCATTCTATTCATCTTTAGTAGTCGTGCAGTCTTGGTCGTATCTACTGTACAAATCTGGCAAATGGGCATGAGGTGGAAATACACCCTGGGTGGTAGGGACATGTAGGGACAGTTTAGATGCACCTGTAGAATGGTTTAAGAGGTCGGAAGAGGCCAGAGACACACTGATGCACAGGTTGATGCACTGATGCATCTGAGCTCAGGATTGAACCCAAAATGCTGGATCTATAATTAGATCACCATGCTGCCATATTTTAGTTTATGTAATAATTGTAATTATTTTGATATTGACAGACTAGCCTACTTATTACCGTATATGAATTTTGGTTTTACTTTCACCATTTTATCAGAACTTACTGCAATTTGTATCTTTTGGCATTGCACTGGAGTTTTCACCTTCTAGTTGTGTAGTTGTGCATTAAAGTTACCCCTGGTTCTACAGCTGTGAGCTTGTGCTGTACATAATATAGAGCCAGCCACTGTTTATTAAAAAAAAGTGTAAGTGGTAAACACACAAATAAATAAATGATTTTATGTCTATGTAAAAAGTGTAACTTGCCCCTTGTTTCAGACTCCAAGTATGTTACTTACAATAAAACACATAGACAAGAGGCTTCAATAATCCTCCTATGTTCTGGGCATTACACTCACTGCCATATGAGGTTGGCTGATTGTCTTCACAACCCCATCTGTCATTGGCTTATTATTCTAAAGCTCTCATATACAGTAAATCTAAGCCAACCAAAATGATCCTGCAGCAGGAAAACCTCATTCCATAAAATCCTCTTTCCAGTGCACATTTACTCAGTTACAAAATATGTTTTCCACTAAGAAATATTCTCTCTCTCTCTCTCTCTCTCTCTCTCTCTCTTCCATACACATACATACATACACAGTAGCTCTATTGATTTTAAAGGGCAGCAAGTGATGGCTAGCACAGGCACTGGTTCTAAAGCAGGTGTCTAATAGAGTTTCATGAGTCCCTCTACTTTATCAAGCCAAGCCAAAGCTGACAGTTCAATGCTGGAGGGCAATTAAAATTAAAGCATGCCTGATTAGAATATCATATTCATCTGGATGGTAATTATGGTGTCTGGTGTGGAATAAATAATTAATTATGCAAAACCAAGGCAGCTGCCACTGGCTAGAGTTAACTGACTTTCTGTCAGCATCTCGCAGGTCTGGAGAGGATAAAGAGATTTGGGGGAAATAAGCTCTTTAACTGCTATCTGTGCGCTCTAAAACAGTGCAGTGTGCCATTGAAGGAGAAAAAAAAAAAGATGGCTGTGTGCCCTTGCACAATTTCAGTTGGCAAACCGAGGGCAGTTCTTTCTACATCTAGAATTACATGGGCTATTCAGGCATGAGGAGGTTTCTCATTGACAAATATCTCATCTTGGTTAAGTCTGAAATTACTACTGGAAATGGCAAATACAGTAGATCTTTTAAAAGGCAAGCAGTAAATGTTTTATTTAAACATCTAAGGCTGCACTGCCAAAGTTCAGATTCTGAAAATGAACAACAGTTTATTTTCCCGGCACTCAAGTTGCTAAAAGATGTCGGAGACGATGATGTTTTCTAGAGAATTGCAGAGGTAAACCTCTTTCCCTCTCCACCCCTCTCTGGATATGCCATTAGCCTGATTTATGATGGCAGGCACTGGAGCTGAAACACTCAGGGCTAGTGAAGTGTCAGACAGGCACTACAAGAACAGAGATAAGGCAGAGACACTCACCTACCATGATAGTCTATTAGGGATTTTGAAGTACATAAAGAGGGCAATGCAAGTAGTTTATCTTTGGTAATTTGTATATATTACATACATCTCCTTAATCTACTGGACTGCTACTGTTATTGTTATTTTTGGTTAGATAAGTTGAAAGACTACTGACTACCCCTTGTTTTGTCTGTTACAAAGTTGTTAAATTCAAATACATTGAAATAGGCAAAAAGTAGGGAAAACCAGTTTTAGCTTATGTTTGGGAATGAAATGCAGAAATGTGGAATTACTGTATACTTATGTAAGCTGAAAAATTGGAACAGGAACAAAGGGCGCTCAATATAATTTAGCATGCTCATCAGGTCCTAGATAACTTTTTAACAAGCTTAAGCCTAAAAAGGAGCTAAATGTGGTTGACCGTGATTATATTTGCTAAACATCTGTGGCCGTGGTGTTCACTGGGGTCGTTTAAGGGTGCTTTCACACTAATGGACCCAGGCCTGGACTGCCGCACACTTGACCCCAAAGTTCAGTACATTTAATAATACAGTATGAACCCTCCGTATCATGCACGAGTGTGAAGTCTACTCAAAAAGGTATTGTACAGGCATTGTGAGGCATACTCAGACATGGGTTAAATCAAACATTAAAGCCAACTGTACCTAAACACGGAAATGGACCGCTGTTTAGAATGTAATGTCATCAGGACATCAGTCATCAGTTTCCTCCGAAATCTCCATCTGTGCACACCACCTGTCAGTATCATTCGCTGACCTACACAGCCATAGCTGGTGAAGTAGGATGGCATGCAAGAGCACTGCTCTCGACATTTCTTTCAAAATACATGATACAGTAATGGTGGCTTGCAAACCAACTAGGTGCATACTGACACCTGCTGTATCGGAGAGCGTAAATATGCAAGTGTATGGAAGTACACACAGTAATAATGATGTGAACGCTGGCCAGTGGGGTTGGGGAAAGCAGGCTTTGTTTCCTTGGGCCAAGAGCATGAATATGGTTGTGACTGGAGCTTTAGAGATAGGCTAATTGGACTGGACTAAAATATTTTGCTGGATCTAAACAAAATCTGGAGAACAATAAGTCATCTTGAGCCTTTAATGAAAACTCAAGTGGCACAGATACTGTACATGCCAGCAACTCAGCATAGGTCAATGACGAAATTTTATATATATATATATATATATATATATACATATATATTGAATGAATATATTGAATATATAATATATACACACGTGGACAAAATTGTTGGTACCCTTCGGTCAATGAAAGAAAAACACAATGGTCACAGAAATAACTTTAATCTGACAAAAGTAATAATAAATAAGAATTCTATGAATGTTAACCAATGAAAGTCAGACATTGCATCAAAAGGTTGTGCAACAAACTATTAAGTTAGGGGTACCATCATTTTTGTCCAGGCCAGTTCCATGAGTTCATTTATTTATATAATTCTGTTGAAGCATGGTTGAAAAGCAATCACTGCAATCAAACGATTCCTGTAACTGTCAATGAGACTTCTGCACCTCTCTGCAGGTATTTTGGCCCACTCCTCATGAGCAAGCTGCTCCAGTTGTTTCCGGTTTGAAGGGTGCCTTTTCCAGACAGCATGTTTCAGCTCCTTCCAAAGATGCTCAATAGGATTGAGGTCAGGGCTCATAGAAGGCCACTTTAGAATAGTCCAATGTTTTCCTCTTAGCCATTCTTGGGGGTTTGTAGCTGTGTGTTTTGGGTCATTGTCCTGTTGCAAGACCCATGACCTGCGACTGAGACCCAGCTTTCTGATGCTGGCCAGCACATTTCTCTCTAGAATCCCTTGATAGTCTTGAGATTTCATTGTACCCTGCACAGATTCAAGACACCCTGTGCCAGATGCAGCAAAGCAGCCCCAGAACATAACAGAGCCTCCTCCATGTTTCACAGTAGGGAAACATGAAGGAGTTCTTTTCTTGATATGCTTCATTTTTCCGTCTGTGAACATAGAGCTGATGTGCCTTGGCAAAAAGTTCCATTTTTGTCTCATCTGTCCATAGGACATTCTCCCAGAAGCTTTGTGGCTTGTCAACATGTACTTTGGCATATTCCAGTCTGGCTTTTTTTATGATTTTTCAACAATGGTGTCCTCCTTGGTCGTCTCCCATGTAGTCCACTTTGGCTCAAACAACGACGGATCGTGCGATCTGACACTGATGTTCCTTGAGCATGAAGTTCACCTTGGATCTCTTTAGAAGTCTTTCTGGGCTCTTTTGTTACCATTCGGATTATCCGTCTCCTTGATTTGTCATCAATTTTCCTCCTGCGGCCACGTCCAGGGAGGTTGGCTACAGTCCCATGGATCTTAAATTTCTGAATAATATGTGCAACTGTAGTCACAGGAACATTTAGCTGTTTGGAAATGGTCTTATAGCCTTTACCTTTAACATGCTTGTCTATAATTTTCTTTCGAATCTCCTGAGACAACTCTTTCCTTCGCTTCCTCTGGTCCATGTTGAGTGTGGTACATACCATGTCACCAAACAACACAGTGACTACCTGGAGCCCTATATATAGGCCCACTGACTGATTACAAGATTGTAGACACCTGTGATGCTAATTAGTGGACACACCTTGAATTAACATGTCCCTTTGGTCACATTATTTTCAGTATTTTCTAGGGGTACCATCATTTTTGTCCAGGCCTGTTCCATGAGTTTATTTTTTAAAATAATTCAGTTGAAGCATGGTTGAAAAGCAATGTCTGACTTTCATTGGTTAACATTCATAGAATTTTTTAAAATTATTACTTTTGTCAGATTAAAGTTATTTATGTGACCATTGTGAGTTTTTCTTTCATTGACCGAAGGGTACCAACAATTTTGTCCACGTGTGTATATTATGGCATGCCGTTTAGGAAAATATTCATGAGAGAACTTAATGAAAACTCTGAATATATTGAATGAAATGTGAGAATATTGAATGGATTCCGAATATATTGATTGAAAATATATATATATTGAATGAATTCTGAATATATGGATTGAAAACTGATATATTGAATGAAAAGTCTGAATATATTGAATGAAACATGACGTCACCGAAACACAGCGCCATCTTTAGAAAGGACT
This sequence comes from Clarias fuscus, assembly GCA_030347435.1. Taxonomy (NCBI): domain Eukaryota; kingdom Metazoa; phylum Chordata; class Actinopteri; order Siluriformes; family Clariidae; genus Clarias; species Clarias fuscus. The sequence continues at coordinate 13,009,412 of CM059216.1, forward strand.
AGTGAGTCTGCGAGAAACTTGGTTGCTGCAATTGTGAGAAATGAAGAGATGGTGAACACATTGATGAGTGCGTGTACGGCCCAAAGTGGTGGCACAAGCCGCACTCAGCATCAGACTACGGATGAAGAAATTTATTCGCTATTTCACCGCGGAAGACCGGTGTTATGCGCTAAAATGCTCCCCTGCCACAGATTGCCCCCCTACATAATCTCCGTCGAATATTATATTAGAACAGAAATTCATTTGTAATTTATTGTGAACTTAGGAGAAGGAGAAAATGAACTGAAAAGAACAGAAATTCTTCAAAATGTGCAAATAGTGTTTTTTTTTTTTTATTGGAAAAATGTCTGCATTTTTTATTTTATTTTTTATAAATTCTATAAAATATTTAGCAAAAGGGCAAATGCACTTTAATTTGAACATGGATAGTTTGGATAGACCTTGTGTCAGTAATTTCATAGACACTTCACAATGTCCATTTAATCTGTCATATAGTGAAGCTATCTTAAAGAGATTTCCAACTGGAAGAAGGAACCAGGATGAGTCAGATGGTCCAGAAGGCATTATATGTTTAATGTTAATATATTTTGGAGGAGATTTTAAACATATTGGGGGGATGTACAGTACAGACCAAAAGTTTGGACACACCTTCTCAAAGAGTTTTCTTTATTGTGTTCTTTGTCTTCTTTCACCCAAACAAGTCTCTTCTGCTTGTTGCCTGTCCTTAGCAGTGGTTTCCTAGCAGATATTCTACCATGAAGGCCTGATTCACACAGTCTCCTCTTAACAGTTGTTCTAGAGATGTGTCTGCTGTTAGAACTCTGTGTGGCATTGACCTGCTCTCTGATCTGAGCTGCTGTTAACCTGCGATTTCTGAGGCTGGTGACTCGGATGAACTTATCCTCCGCAGCAGAGGTGACTCTTGGTCTTCCTTTCCTGGGGCGGTCCGCATGTGAGCCAGTTTCTTTGTAGCGCTTGATGGTTTTTGTGACTGCACTTGGGGACACTTTCAAAGTTTTCTCAATTTTTCGGACTAACTGACCTTCATTTCTTAAAGTAATGATGGCCACTCGTTTTTCTTTACTTAGCTGCTTTTTTCTTGCCATAATACAAATTCAAACTCTTTGAATGAGAAGGTGTGTCCAAACTTTTGGTCTGTACTGTATGTCCACCAACATATAATTATGGCCTTGTAATGAGCATTGTTTTCAAGGAAACATTAAACATTCTGAAAGATTATTTACATTAAGTATAAGATTTTGGATATCCACAAATGTAAGGATTTGTTCACACGCCTGAAATTTGTTTTTATGTTAATCATAATAGCGCATTAATGCATCAAGAGTCTTGTTGTTTACTTGTGTCTATTCTCTGTACACTGCTTTGTGATTATGCTCCAACAAGCTGTGCTGGCTTTTACTCTGACTGATGCTATGCCCGAGGAACTGCCCTGACATGTAGTGAATATAAACGAAGGATGTTCTGGTTGTTGTTATGGCACATTGCACCTCTTGAATGCATAATGATAAGCTTAGGTAATCGTCTTAATGTATGCATGCTATTCTCTGAGCCTCAAGGTTTTTTCTTTGTTTATACAGAGAGAGAGAGAGATGAATTGGTACACACTATTTTTGATAATCTCTCGCTGTGGGAGGTTTGTGATTACATACCTCTGAAGGCGGCAGCAGTGGGATACTCGCTCATCCAAGATTCATTTCATCGCCGACATTAATCTAGCAAAGGAATTTTGAAAAAAAAAATGAGAGAAGAAGAATGATATTACATGAATAGGGATGCAATTTAAGTGAAAACTGCAGCAAGTTTCAGAAAAACGATTTTATCTTAAAGTTGAAGAGAAATGAAACAGTCATTAAGTCAAAAATTCCTAAAGAAACAGATGGGCAACAACAAAGAAACTCAGTTGCACCATGCATAATAAGCAACTGCTCCTAAATTGTCTTATTTATAAGCAATTTAAATCCAATTTCATTAGGAAAATGATCCGTAGCATATGTAGCACATCACAACACATAAAGGTACAAATAATTTGTATAAAGTTTGATGAGATTGATAGAATTAACATTTGTTGCTGTAAAACAAGCAGAAATGTGATCGCAGTCTTACAACACATTTACAGCATTTCAAGGGCACCTTGTGGGAGCACCTGGCAGTACTGGCAACCAGGTGCTGACTTTGGATGTGGTGCCAGTTGAGGCTGGTCACAGCATTGATGCTTATGAATGGGCTTCATAACAGATGCCTGGTCGGTGGCTTGCATGGTCTGGCAAAGGGCTGCATGGTTCTTTTCTTCTGTTAGCTCTCTGCAAGGGACAAAACCTGTCCACCAGTTGCCTTTGCCAAAAACAAGCCAGCAGAGCTGCTCGCACACACGGTCAGCCCTGAATTGCGGATCAATAGAAGAGAAGTGGTGTAAGGAGGTGGCTGGATGCACTGTAGTGTCATCCAGAGCAGTGACAGACATGGTCAAGCATATGGCTTAGGTCTGGCCAATTGTGCACCAATGCAGCTGACTTTATTCTGTTTTGGACACATATTTGACATTAAGTTGTCAACACTCAGGCTGCTGTGGGTGCCAGTTTCTGGGGACAAAATAGCACATCCTCTATCTGTTTTTGCATTAACCTGAAATGTAGGTTGCGCTTAGGCACAGAAGGTGCATATCTACCCACTTCCAGACCTTGTTCACCCACTGGGGGTTGGTAAAAATAAATAAATGAATAAATAAATAAAAATGCCACCATGGTGTTGTCAGCACAAATCAGTTAACTTCACCGGAGAAATATATTGCATTCTTTCTTTCCACTTACCCTCCTCAGCCTTTCCTGGGAGACATCTGTTGTTATAACTTCCCTCTTATCAGGGAGAACTCCAAGTGCCATGCATTGTTGAAGCAAAATGTTTACTGGACCAGCGCTTTAACGTGTGGAGAGCTTTCTGATGTATGGACTCAAAACATGGAAAAAAGAACAGCATAAAAAATACTAAACTTTTTCTAAGATCCAGAATGGAGTGGCAACATTATTTAAAAAAAAGGCTATAAATAGGTAATATTTAAAATAAATAAATAAATTAATTAAATAATTTATTTTTTTTATTGATGACACTTCTACAGTCAGTATAGCCAGTATAACTGGTGGGGCTGGCTCTTTTCTTTATTCTGTGTTCAGTCATGGATTTAGCACAGTTAAGCACCATGCCATTTGGAAATGGCAAAGTATTATGATGACAGTAATTTCCAGGAGCTTCTAGAACATTGCTTTTTTTGACTAATATAAATATGCATGGGTTGCAAAAGCACCTCAATATTAAATTCATCCACCCTAATTTATTGCTACTCATTACACTGAAAAGGGAAAAGTAATGTACCACTGAGTAATACTTTTCAGATATTACATTGAGATGTCCTGGCCCTTTAGGTAAGATTTGTACAACAGTACAACCCCCCCTGTATGGTACTCTAATCCCCAACAGTTTTTATAATGGTATATGCACAGCAGCTATACTGTAACTGCAGAGCTGCATCTCATTCCGAAATTTTGGCCTGTATTTTGACTTGCATCTCTCCTTTCTCATGCAGAAAATTATCCCAATCCTCACTCTTCCATGGGGCAATTACCATTGAGTCCTTCTGTCCATTACTGCCCCCGCTGCAAACATGCATGAAGGAGCTTCATTTGTACTTTCTAGAGAACTCAGCAGCCATGTAAGCTTTTCCCTCATTTAAAGAAGGTAATTAACATCTAGTGGTATTGCTTTATCCTTGTTGAAAAAAGTGAAACCTGTTGTGTGCTGAATGTTATTATGCTACAGTTAGGATTTGGCTCTGTAATATGTCTAAAAACTTGAGCACCGGCGGTCCATCATCCACTGCCACTAGGAAGCAGCACGACAAATGGTTCACCATCTTGCCCTAAACTACAAGATGTTAGGAAAGATGAAAATATATATAGATCATTTACAACAAGTCTGTGGCTACAGCACCAACACTGCCATATGCCGACAAGAACAAATTCACAGTATGATATGCAGTGAAATGCTTGTATGACCTAAATGATAATCTAAAAATTAAAAAACATAGTTTTCAAATAAAGAATATAAAGTATGAAATAAAATAAAAATTATACAAATATAGAAATATTCAAAAGTATAGAAAATGTTTAGCTTGAAAATATGTACAAATAATAAAATAAAATAGAATTGAATTGGGATATAGAAAAGCATGTCAAGCCAATGTGCAGAATGATGTACAAAGTTCAAAATTCAGATTCCAGGATATGCAAAATATGCAAATGTGAAATGTGATGAGTAGTGAGATTGTAATTGTGTGAGAAAGCAGACCAGAGTGTTAAGTCCTAAATGGTGTTATGATCGCAACGCTTGTCTGTCCTGTATGGTGCTGTTTCCAAACCAGGTTATGATGTTTCCTGTCAGGATGCTCTTTATGGTGCAGGAATAAAAGTTCCTAAGCACCTTAGGGCAGTCAGAATCTGAGGTGTTAGAGACGCTGCTAGGCCTTTTTCACCCCAGTGTTGATGTGACAGGACCATGACAAGTCCTGCATGATGTGAACACAAAGGTATCTGAAGCTGCCTACTCTCTCCACTGGGCTCACATTGATGACGGGGGTCTGGTACAGTAGTTCCTCTCCTGATTTGCACTAAATGTCATATGGCATGTATAGTAAATAAAGTTAAATGTGTAAAGTATAGTAAACAAATTTGAATTTGGGAAGTTCACCTCCAAAGGTGTCGGGCAATACACAACTTTAATTAAAGCTTAAGAATAGACTATACTCTACAGGGCTAAAATTGTTGCCAATATGTCAAATGTTTTGATTTTGCCGCTAATTTTCATTCAGACAGTTCCAGTGCTGGAACGCGTTCTTTAATCCTGTGGAAGACTCTCCCCTCTTCTGCAACTGGCAGGAGAGTTCAGGCGCACACCTGACAGTAAAACATGTATGCATCTTAATAACAATAAGAAGAGCGCTTGTGAATGCCAGCCATTTCATCAGATTGTTAAAAATTTCTGAATGTTTCATATGCACTTTTGTCACGTGATAGTTCTCAGGTATAATCATCCCAGCCTGACTCAGTCAGTATTCATTCAGCATTATCAGATAATGCTAGCAAAGCACAGCAGTCTAACTTAGGGTTAGGGTTAGTTGAATTCAGTTGAAATCAGCACGGCTACAGTACATCAGTTTCCTTAGATACATTATTCAAAAATTTTATTTGGCTCGTAAATATTTTGGGTTTAGGTCAAAGCTCCATAATAATTCGTGTTTGTCTGGAGCCCTGCTCTACCAGGCATCTTGAATCCAATTCCTCAAATTCTTGCCAAACAAGAATGGAAAAAAGGGCAAATATGACCTAGCAGTCAAGGCCACAGAGAGACAAGTATGGAACTTGTTTGTGGCTCATGTAAAGGTTCCACTAGCTCTAAAGGAAAAACCATTCTGGCAGTTCAGAACATGAGGAAGAACCCCATCTGTTGTTCTGCTTCATTAAATTGTTTCATACCCTTTTGCATAAGTGATGCTTTTGGACAGTTATTAAATAAAAGACACCAAGTGCAAGATCCCTTTTTACACAACATCCTTTTTACTGTACTGTATGTAGAAAGCATATATTCGGAGCCATGCATACATCTTTCAAGTCTGGGGATGGAAGGAGGACATAAATCAAGACTGTTTTATGCGAAAAAAGGAGATTTGCTTTGAGTCTTTCAAATGAAAGCCTTTATGCAGACAAATGACTGACAGTTATAATAACACAGCTCTTGCAGAATGAGCTGAATGGAAGCAGGCAGCAAGCCAGCTCAGACTGAAGCAAGAAAACGCAAGGCCCCTGCTTAAAATAGCCTAGGCCTTCTGTTTTGACAACACTAGAAAGAAAAAAGGAATCCCTTTCTGTTTGCAGTGGCTAATTGTTGGGTGTCTAGCATTCAACAGTTTTTGGTAGCTTTATCATTAAAATCTGTTATGAAGATTCTAAATTTTCCAGACAACTACAAACTCTATCAATTAAAAAAAATCACTCAAAGTAAACTGAGATGGTGTAAAACAGCAAAGTAACCTTCTTTTCATTTGGTTTATGTACTAGTGTTACTGCTGAAAACAGTGATTGCTTGGAAACTGTTTTACTGCTTGAAAGAGCTCCTAATAGTCCAGCAAATAATTGTCGGTTTGCTGTGCCGCATCTAAAGTGGAAATAGAATTCATTGTTTTTAACATCCAACTCCGCATCATTCCTTGTCATCATTTACAGTATAGAAAATGTTCTGAGTATTTCATGTACCAAAAAACAGAACAGAACAAAGGCCATGAGAGAATCTGTTACATTCAGATTCCACTGGCGTGATATCTTTACTTGAAAATGATAAGACAATATATTGTTCATGCAATTAATCAAACGGTAGTTCCTTCTGCAATGTACACACTGATTAAAAAGTGGATCCATCAGTGTGAATCTGTGTGCCTGAACTTCACATCTGACTTGCCAAGACTGTAAACATGCCAAGGGCAAGTCCTGTCAACCTTTCCTATGGAGATGTTTGGTGGTTCATCAACAGCAGTCTAATGTTCCCAATGCTAATAGCTCAGATGCCAATTTGGAACACGAGAGATCCCACCCAGGATCACTTCCATCTGCTGCCTAACAGGAAGACAACATACCATTTTTAAGGGTTGGATTGGAAAAAAGTAGTTCTCACAATGTTTTAAAATCAGGTATGATGCAGTTAAAAATGTTTTGGTTATGGGTTTCATTGACAAGATGGTTAACTTAAATGAAAATATACAAAAATAGCTACTTCATTAGGTATACCTTGCAAGTACTGGGTTGGAGCTCAATTTTGCCTTTAGAACTGCATTAATTCTTCATGGCATAGAGTCATGCTAACACATTCAAACACTGTTCTATCTCTATTGAGATATGTTGACTGTGGAGGCCAAGAAAGAAGTTTGAGATGATTTTACAGTAGCTCCGTGACATGGTGCATTATTATTTGGTCATAATGGGATGGACATGGTCAGCAACAGTGTTGGGGGACGTTACTTTTTAAAGGAACTAATTACATTTCAAAATTACTGTCATTAAAAAGTAATCAGTTACATTACAGCATTACCTTCTGATAAAAGTAACTAGTTAGAGTACTTTTCCATTGCAGAAAATGAAAACTCCTATTTGATTCCTCATGCATGTTGTTTTTAGTTAAGGCCCTTATAATTATTCTACCATCATCGCTCAGCGAATCACTAACGGAATCACTGCTTTCTGGCTCATGGATTACTTAAATTGTTATAAGATGTTATAAGAATTACTGTTGTCTTTTTATCAGCTTGAACCAATCTGAGCATTCTCCTCTGACCTCTGGCATCAACAAGGCATTTTCACCACGAGAACTGGTGCTCACTGGATATTATCTCTTTTTCAGACCATTTTCTGTAAACCCTACACTCTAAAAAATGCTGGGTTAAAAACAACCCAAACTGGGTTGTTTTTAACCCAGCTGCTGGATAAATATTGGACCAACTACATGCTGGGTTAATTTAACCCAGCAAAATGGGTTACTTATTTAACCCAGCAAGATGGGTCAAATATTCAATCCAAATTCTAGGTCATATTTAACTATACTGCTGAGTTAATTTTACCTCACAAATAGGTTATTATTATTTTTATGTTTTACATGTCTATGGGTAAAACAGTTTACTTTGATATACTGGTCTATTACAAAAGAAAACACTAAGTTTTGCAAACCATACATGTATGCAATAAACAACACCCAACTAATTGTACAAAACATAGAAAAATATTTATTTTTCAAAAGCACAAGATCAGATAATACAAAACACGTTCAAGAGCGACATCATTACGATACTATTACTGAGAAGCACTAATGCCTGAGAGCAGTGCTGGTCATTATCTCCCAACATCAGGATGTAGGTGTACGGCCTCGACTGACGGATATTCCACGGTGTCGGTTCCAACCTTAGAAAGAAAGAAAGTAAAAGTTTATGGAAAAATTCGAGAGGATTGGCTAGTATGCATATTTGTAAGAAGATTAATGTTTTGTAACACCTCAGCTATTTTATGTGTTTGCTAACGCTAGCAACCTAGCTAAATGCTAGCGTCATGCTGGCACTACAGTTAACAGTTTAGCTTTCATTCATCACTTCACCACCTTCATACACCCTGCAAGCATTCTACAAGGAAAGCTAAAATAGCTCAGACAATTTTGCAGTTTCTTTCATATACATGTGGGGTTCTTTGGTTTGGCTAGTTAGCAGCCATTGTCAGATAAACTAGCATGCTATAGCACAGAACAGGCTGAAAGTTTGAGTGTAACACGGTAACAGTAATAAATGTTACATACAGTGAACACATTCAGTCATAGGTGAGTGAAAGTGTGTATACAGACCTTATATTGAACGTTTACATTTCCTCTTAAATGCGTGAGGAGGAAGAAAAAAAGACGAAGCTGACAGCCACTGAATACACCGGTCAACTTCGGGGGAGGGCCGGTCTGATCTGTGATGTTAGCTGTCACTAGCTAACCCAACTCCAACCCAGCAAGCTGGGTTAAACAAAAAGTACCCAACTCCCTGTAAATAACCCAGAAATATTACCCAACAGAGGCAACCCCGCGTTTGGGTAGTAAAAACAACCCAGCATTTTTTAGTGTGTATAGATGGTTGTTCCTGAAAATCCCAGTAGATCATCTGCCATCAACAACCATGTCATGTTCAAAGTCACCTAAATCACCATTCTTCCCCATGCTTGGTTTGATCTTGACCATGTCAACAAGCATAAATGCATTTGGTTGATGCCTTTTGATTGGCTGATTAGATTATTGTGTTAACAAGGAGCTGAATGAAGTGGCTGGTGAGTGTAGATGAATAAATAGTGAATCATGTTCGTGCTGGCAATTTGTTGTGGTGTAAGAAGAATCAAACACATTTAATGACTTCCCATTGTGTTTCTTGGTCTTCTGTAATTTTAAACTGAAATCTGGAACATCCACACAGGCACATCAGCCAACTACCACCATTCCCATCACTATAGTTGACAGGTTCAGACAGCCTACTGGCCTCATGCCACACTCTTCATTCTCTCTCTCTCTCTCTCTCTGGGTTAGAAGGGCCACTGTAACCACAGTGCAGAATTGATATTGGAGCAGATCCACTCAGTAAGCCTGAGGCCCAGATGGCCCTGGATTTACCTTCCTGCTGTCTGCATCTGCCTCTGCAAGGTCACTCTTATTCATACACACACAATAAACCAATAACCCATTGCAAGAATACACATACATCTAGTTGTCCTTCACCCTAAACTAGTGTTAATGTGTTAAAACAACAATGCCTGAGAGACTATGATTAATGGAGCATAATATAAGCCAGAATCATCGTGCAATCAGTCTGCAAAGCATTACTCTCATTGTACACACATGCTCACGTGCACACACACAAACACACACACACACACACACCAAGATAAACTATAGGGAGAATAAAGTAGGCTGATTCATTATAAACAACAGTGGAGATAATTGGACACATGTGAAAACACTTGATATTGGTATCTACTGTAACTTTGGCTGTATGTTTTTCTCTTCACACTGAGACTGATCTAGTGAAGTGGATTCCTTGAGTGGGAAGTTGTTGCAGAAGGAGGAGAAAGAGGATTAGGCATGGTGTGCTACTTAACAAATCAATAACTTGGGCTATTAAGCTTCATGTCTAGATGTTTACCTGTGTGCTTACCAAAGAAAAATGATCATATCTATCTTTGGCAACAGAATATCAAATAAAGATCTATCTCCATTTAATAATAAGGGCACAATTGTTTGAATACGTACTCTACATAGAGCTAATCTGTCTTCAGTTCAATCCAATTATATTTGCATATAATGCTTTTACCAGTGGATATTCTTAAATTGTATGTTTGAAAAAGCAATCCTTGGGTGAACACAGTTACATTCAATTTCGTTGTAGCTATACAATGACAATAAATAAATGAATCTGAATCTGATATTGTCAAAAACAGCTTAGAAATAGAAAAATGTGAATATGAATTAGAAATAAAGGATAACTTATAACTATCAGTTTGACCCTGATAAGCAAGCCGGGGTTGACAGTGGCAAGAAACACACTCTGAAAAGACAAGAGGAAGAAACCTTGGGATAAACCTCAAAAGGGAACCCAAACTCCTTTGGGTGATACCAGATAGTGTGACCATAAATCAATCAATTTTAATTATACAACAGGAGAGGTGTTTGAATTAATATATTGTTGTTTGACGTCCACTTTCACTAAAGACTGAGGTACAAAACTTTTCAGTCCTAAAACTATCAAGCTATCACAAGCCATCATTACCTTCATGGTCATTAAATGGAACTATCCCTTTTAACCACATGTATCCCAAGTAGACCACAGGGGGCCATCCTCAGCAGCATGCAACAGGAACATTGATCTCATTTCACTTGAGATCATTGGCAACTCAGGAGTGCCATGTGTACTGTAGCTTCTAGCCTACCACACTGGAGTTTTCATTATGCAAGGTGCCAACAAGCAGGCTGCACCGGCAGATCATAAAGAACTTGCAGTTCACTCTGGAACCATGGTAAACTCCAGTTAGTGCTTTATAGACCAATAGCATTATTTTAAAAATCAATGCGAAATTTACAAGGTCATTTACGACTTTAACTAACTCTAACTATGTGATATGATGAGGCCTAAAACCTGACTGATACATTTCATGAATGTTAGTCCTATGTAGATATGAACATAGCTGCTGTGCTAAATGCTTTTTAACGTTTTTGAAATAGAGGGGAGGTTTGAGTTTGGCCTAAAGTTGGACAACTGACAGAGGACGAGGTCACTTTTATTAATTAGGGGTTTAATAACTGCTAGGTTAAAGGGTTTAAATATGCCATTGCTGAGTGTCGTATTGAGTGCTTTTAAAAGGGGTTTGGTTAGTTCAGATTTTATTTATTTGAATGAACATGTTGGTACAGGATCTATTACCAACAATTAATAATTTTGCTTAAAAGATAAGCCAGTCTCTTGATGGGGATTAAAATATTTTTAGGTATTTATCTGATATACAGTAGTTACATTATCTCCTACATCATTACTTACTGTATGAAATTGGCTGTTTTTTTTTCGCTCATGGTTTTCAATTGCATCACTGAAAAATTCTGAAAAGTCCTCTCTACTACATGGTATTGATGTGCATGTTTCTGTGGCGGTCTTATTCCTTGTTAATCTGACTACGGTATATTTAGGGCCCAAGCACTGAGTGCGCAGGGCCCTATTGTTTTCGTTAGGATTATTATTATTTTTTTTTTTTTTTTTTTTTTTCTTTTTATTATTTTTCTTTCAATCATCCGGGCACTTTCGGGCCTCTTAACATACTCAAAAACTCACCAAAATTTGCACACAGATTGGAATCTGCGGCCAACAGGTCCTCAGTGGGGCTCGGCCCGGGGCGTCGCACACGCCCCACACAGCGCCCCCTACAGAGTCTTGCCTTATAGCTCAGACACACTTGCACATATACTTATAAAACTCGGTGAACATTTAGATCTCATCAAACTGAACAAGTTTCGCGCTGCATGTCATCAGGACTAATCAACAGGAAGTGAGTTATTTTGAGTTGTTTGCAAAACGCACCCAATGGAATTTGAAATACTCCTCCTAGGAACTTTTTACAATTCGCACCAAACCAGCTAACTATGATCTAAACAAGTTGCCGATGCAAAATTGCAGAGATCTTTTTGATACCTCGAACGGTTCGGCCGTGGCGACGCTTTAAAATTATGGCGAATAAAATGAAACAGGAAGTGGCTAATAACTTCTGTGTACATTAAGTTAGGCACATGAAAGTTTATAGGTATGTTAAGAGTAGGAAGCTGATCACATCATATGACAATCATGAGTCTATGTCATAGCGCCACCAAGTGGCAGCAGGAAGTGTGTCACTTTTGGAAATCAGTAATATTTTGTCCTTTACTTTCACCTGATTTGGTTCAAAATCAGTCAGAATAATGAAAAGACATGGGTCATTTGAAAACATGGAGGGTTTTTTTTTCTAATTTGAATCGTGTTGCTATGGTGACGATTTAACTCAAGAAAAAATCGAAGACAACTATTCTTCTCATATCTTACGAGTGGAAAGACCTACGGGTCCCAAATTGTATGGGTGTAGACTCTAACTGATTGTGAGGAATCCCTGAGAGCCTGGAGCCCGGGCGTGGCACAGGGCCTGTACAGCGCCCCCTGGAACTTTGTAAAGTTTCAGCTGCATAACTCATATCCACTTTCACATATATGAATGAGACCCAGTATAAATTTAGATCTCATTGAGATGAACAACTTGCATACCCCATGTCATGGAATCCGCTGAACAGGAAGTCAGTTATTTGGCGTTGTTTGAAAAACGCACCCATTGGAATGTGATCTACTACTCTTACAGGATTAATAGGTTTTTGACCAAACAGGGTCTAATATAATCTCAAGAGATTGAGGATCTAATATTGTGAAGGGCTGGTTGATATCTTAAACGGGTCGGCCGTGGCGAGCCCTTAAACCTATGGCGAATAACAGGAAACAGGAAGTGGCTAATAACTTCTGTATAAATTGAGTGACGTTCATCAAACCTCAGCAGTAGGTTAAGAGAAGAGTCCTGCTCACAGTGACATGGGTCCCGTGAGTCTCAGTCATAGCGCCACCAACTGGCAGCAGAAAGTGTCTACTTTTAGAAATTAAATTCTTTTGTGACTAATTTTCAGCAAATTGGCTTCAACATCAGGCACAATAATTGGAAGACACGGCTGATGTCACACTGTAAAGGATTTTTTGATACGTTGAATAGTGTTGATATGGCAACATATCATTTGGAGCAAACATAAGATACTTATATCCACCAAGTGGAAAGTCCTAATGTGCCCAAACATTTTATGTAGAAAGAACAACTGCTTCTGAGTAGATTTCTTGAGTTTCATGTTTTTGTGATGCTCACACAGCTCCCAACAATTTTTACAGTATATTTATCAGCCTTGGTCTGAATTTTCTGTACTGACTCCTGCAGTAATAAAATATGTCCAGTAGATGGCAGTAGTAGGCAGGTATTCTGCAGTCAGGTCTTTCCCCTTCTCATTTATTATGGCTTCATGTTTATTATTTAAACATATGCAGAAATCATAAAAAATAAACAATACAAACATTTAAATTGCCCACTGTGCAACATTCAGTCTGGTGGACAAGCGCGGCGATATACACACCAGACCACACATTCTACACATCGGTCATGTACACATCCCGACAAATACACAATATGAACACACTAACTATCCTACATGCACACACACACATCACAAGCACACGTCACTAATGGTACCTGACTAAATAAAAATCAATATATCATGAAAAAGGAAAAAGATCCTTAAACAAGAGGCTCCTGCGCACCTATAGTGTGTGGGTGAGTTTTTAATTGCAAATCAGTTTTGATATCTCAAATGTCTCAGCCGTACTAATGTCTTAAACTTACACAACGAAAAATGATTAATAACACACACATCACTAATGTCAACACACTACATTAAAAAAGAAAAGAAAAGAATGATCCTTAGGAAAACAAGAGGGTCCTGCACATCTATAGCACACATCTCTCACGACACACACACACTCACACACACACACACTCACTCATTATATTCAGTGACACGGACAGTGACATCACATTCAGGAACATCCTTAAACTTACACTGAAAAATTATTAATAACACACATCACTAATGTTCACACACAGACTCACACACCATACACACAAACACACACACACACTCCATATATATATATATATATATATATATATATATATATATATATATATATTTTTTTTTTTTTCTGTAATACAATTTATACATAGACCTTAATTCTATCATACAAGTTTCTATAGATCTGTATATATGTTTATATTGCACTGCTAACTTGCACTTCTGGTTAGATGCTAACTGCATTTCGTTGCCTTGTGACTGCGTGCAATGACAATAAAGTTGAATCTAATCTAATCTAATCTAATATACACAAACACGCACAAACACAAGCACATTTACTCGTCACACACAGACTGACACATCTACATCTCACACACCTCTGTCCCTCACTCTCACACACACTAAACCTCCCACACACACACACACACACACACACACACACACACACACACACAAATCACATCACATCACATCACATCACTGTCACACACATCTCTCCCTCACTCTCACACACACATCACATCACATCACACATTTTGATCTCTCAAACGGGTCAGCAGTGATAATGTCTTAAACTTACACCGAACAATTATTAATCACACACAAATCACTAATATTTGAACACACCATACACACAAACATGCACAAACACAAGCACACATCACTAATGTTAACACACTAAATAAACACACACAAAGACACAAACACATCTCACACACACGCACACACATGCATGCACAAACACAAACAAATACACTCATACATCACACAAATGAGCACCTACATACACACACACATTATAACATCACAAATTATAACACTCACACACTCACATCTCTGTCTCACGCAGAAACACACACATCCACTAACAAGTCACATGTCTTGGACATACTAACACACACATCACTAATGTTAACACACAGATTCACACACCACACACACACAAACACACAAAAACACATTTACTCATCAGAGACAGACTGACACATTAACTAGTCACACACACACACACACAAATATTTAGGGCCCAAACTGATATTAGCCCAGTATGATGTGTGACGTTCTGTGTGCAAGTTCTGCGGTGCAACCGGGTGCCAATGACTTTTTTGAGGTTTTGACACACTCGAATAACACGCAGGTTGTGCGGTGCGCCCGGGGTGGGGACCGCGCCCGTTGCTTGGGCCCGTCATCGTTGCTTGCAACTTTAATTTTGTTTTATTTTTGTTAACTTCTATGAAAGTGGAGACATTGATCTAGCAACACTTAGAGTGTTTTTATACAGTACCTCAGGATGCTCTCCTTCCATGTTGTTTGAAATACTATCATTTAGTTTGACTATGTTCTAGTTTTCGAGCGGTCTGTTTTAAGGCGTACAGTATGTGTGATCATAATGCTGGGGTGCTAATTTTTCTCTAATTATTTTTCCTTTAACTAGAGCTACGTTATCTAAGGTATTACGGAATGCTCACTCTAAGCATTCAGTCGCCTGATTGTGTATTCTATACAATAACTCTGGGAGATTACTGACAAAGCTCTGTCTGCTAGATGACGTGACTGTACATTTAATGTGGTAATGTAGCAATGTACATATTCATTATTACTAAGACATACTTTAAATGAGATTAGACAGTGATCTGAGATAAATTCAGACTGTGGCAAAATAAATATATTTTCTATATTTAATCTGAAGGTTAGCATTACATGTAGATTATTACCGGGTCTGTGAGTGGGTCCTGCTAAGCATTAATTATACCAGTGAGTCGAAAGTGGATAGAAATGCTGTTCTTAAACATTTCTAGTAAAATGAATACCTGCAATAACTTTGGTTAACTGTGCACGTAATCAAAATGTGTGAAGAATTCATTAAAACAATACTAAAGCAAACAAACTAGAAAAAAGGGATGTGAACCCTTAAGGGCTCTGTATTAAACAGTACATACAAGGCCTAGCCCAAGAAAGTTTCGGAGGGGTCAAAATCTTGGCCTGCATCAAAAAGATAGTGGTTAACTGTCAACTTCATGAAAGTAATATGATCAGAAAAAAAATCAATAAATCAATGACCAGTTAAATGTTTAGTGCCAGTGGTCAGTTAAATGTTTAGTGATGTTGCATCATAAAGACTCATGGGAGGAATTACAGCTTTGTATAACAGTGAAAATAAGAGCATTTCCAGTGTGATAAGAACTCACAGGACTGGAACTAAACAGTTGTGTGGTCATAAAAATACACTTGTTAGTAAGGGTAATCATAAAAACGTTTCAGAGCATAAAGACTGGACTTTGACCCTATTCCAGAGCAGTGTTGGGTGAAACGCGTTACAAAGTAAGGCCACCACGCGAAACCGCGTAGGTGAGATAGACCTCTTAGTAGTTAACAGATTATGGGCCAAACTTCGCTGAGTGATGATGGTAGAATAATTCTAAACGTCTTGACTAAAACAACATGCATGAGGAAGCACAAAGGAGTTTTCATTTTCTGCAATGGAAAAGTACTCTAACTAGTTACTTTTATCATAAAGTAACGCTATAATGCAAGTGATTACTTTTTAATGACAGTAATTTTGTAATGTAATTAGTTACTTTACCCAACACTGTTCCAGAGTGACGGGCGTATCAGGGTAAGAATGGAAGCAGATGAGTGTCCTGCATTGTGCCCACTGTACAAACCTCTGAAGGCGGTGTTATCATCTGGGGTTACTTCAGTTGGTCAGGTCTAGGCTCAGCGATTTTTTTTCGGCAATAAAATTAATTCAGCTGATGACCTGAACGTACGGAATGATAATGTTATCCAATCAATGTAGTTTTTCCTTCTGATGGTATGCACATATATGAGCATGTCATTTTTTTTTTTTTAATCCAGGCATTGTATTCAAATATACATGATACAGAATAAGATCATGGCAGATGATAAACGACTTCTTTCTATATGGCCGAACTTGATTGGATGCTAAACTGAGCCTATGGGATTGAGATATCAAGTCAATGGCTGTATAAGAGAAGAGACTATTGTGATTTCCAGCTAGTACTTTGATAGTTACAATGTACATTTAATTAAGTAATGTTAAAAGGTACAAAAATAAAAAGTATGGAAAAAATGTAAAAAAGGATGCAACGCTAACAAAGAACAATTACTTAGGTGTTGTCCACCCATGAAAAAAAAATGAGTAAAGATTACAAACTCCTCTTTCAGACCTCAATCCAATACCCTTCAAAGATTTTAATTCCCATAATCACTGGCAAAACATGACATATTGCTTTGCCATCTGCCATTATATATGCCACCCAGCATTCATATTAGCCTACTGCTGTTTTCTCCTAGTAGGCTTGCACTTCTCTGCAATATGATTGACAGGCTTGCAAAGATGCCTTCGTGTGCTCATGGTTGCATAATGTGATTTTTGTTGTTGTTAATTATAGCGCTTGAGATAAGTTTCTCTGCTCTACTCATCTAAGTGTTTAAGCTGCATTATGCATATATTTAATACTTAAATGTGATAATCATATCCACTAATGCATGGACATGGAAAAAATAAAAATTAAACAAACAAACAAACAAAAAAACAGTGATGTCAACATTACATCACCCTTAGCTGTCTAGTCAATGGTATGTGTTCTAGTATGTATGTGGGTGACATGGGTCTGGATGGGCTTTGATCTCTAGTTCCTTAATGAGCCTGTGGCCCTCTGTCACACTGCTGCTGGGAGGGAGAAGATAAGCTCGGCCACTGTTTTCTCCTCCTGCTAAAACGCTAGTGGGCTGCTAAGCCTTGGCACAGCTGTAGGCCATGCTGTGCCCTGCAACAAAGCACTCTTCCCTGCTAGGGAAGTGTCTTATTACAAGGAGGAAGGCAGCCAGGAATCGGAGGTGTTAGAGAATAACAAGTAAGATGCCAGTAGTGGCTGGTGCCATTTAAGATCACTGGAGGGAGAGAGAGGGAGAGAGCGATAAAACAAGCAATGGATAAGTAGGTTTCAGCTAGTCTCATCTCCATGCATCACACTTCACCAAAATAGACTCATATTAGAGATTGTTCTATTTTACCTCTTTATTCCTCCACAGAATTGGCCGTTTGTATGGGAGAAGAAAAACAGTCAGCACGAGAGGATTTGCATAGCAGATCTGTCGTGCCAAACTCTAGGGAGGCCACTGATTTTTCTCTAACAGGACTGTGTTAACCCTATGCTAATGCACCAGATGCTATGTACAAATAAATCAGGGTCTAGAAGAGCTTGAGTGTGTGAAATAGTGGGCAAAAGAGGAATCCAAACCATTGCTTATTCAACAATAAATCACACTGGGCATCTTCCAAATACTATAAATATGATTGGAAATTTAATGTGGGCCACAAATAATTAACTATATTAATATGTTGTTTTCAAAATAAGCAAATAAACTCACTGGCCATTTTATTAGGTACACCTAATGAGCCTGTTTTCTTGCCACACTTAGTACTAATTGAGCGTTGTCTCCAAAATCTCAGAGGAATGTTTCCAGCACCTTGCTGAATCTACAGTTTGACACAAATAATTAAAGCAGTTCTGATAGCAAAAGAGGATCCACCCTACCTAGGTGTACCTAGTGAAGTGGCCTGTGAGTGCAAATACACATTAGTAGTATACATTATGTACATTAAAGCATGTATATGTAATACACATTTACAGCCATTCCATAGTTTGTTTTATTTTATTTTTGTATAAATTCCTGTAATGTGCAAGTGGTGTCCGTGAATGAATGTGAGTCCAGCTGCGACAGACAGATTTGTCTCTCCCACAAGTTGTCGAGAAGTTCTGCATTAATTTTCAAGGATTCTACTTTCTAAATGTTCACAGGAGCGACTGCAGTAGACTCAGTATCATTCACGGAAGTATGGCCTCCTTTAATATGTTTGTACAATTCAAAGGTTTCATCACTGTCTTCTGTAAATGTCGATCAGTTTTACACCTTCATTCACAAGAAATTTCAACACAAGTCCCAGTTTGACTTGAAATCGAATTGGAATTCAGAAACTGCTGATTTGGGATTTTCATGCAGAACAGCCTCGAGAGGCTATAAACAAAAACCTGATATATTCCTCTGCTATTGTAGTCCATCTGTCTCAAACTCAAAGTCACCACATTTAAAATTCTCTGTGACTGTGTCTGAATAATTTGATGTATTGAGCTGCTGCCACATGACTGGCTAAGTGGATAACTGCATGAATGAGCAGGTCTACAGGTGTTCCTCATAAATAGGTTGGTGCGGGTATTTGTTGAGGCTGCTACTGAGTGACAAATCGTGACAACTGCCCATTACAGCCCATATGCATTCATTTGCTCATTATATCTCAATCATGTTTATAGATCATAATTCCACATGGTGTTACAGTACATACAGAAAAATCCCCATTTTAATTTTGCAATAAAAATCTTCACCTTCAATCTTCAGTATCATGCAGCTGGTGAACGAAGATCAAGTGTCACAGTACAATTTGAACTCCTGTGTCCTTGCACCAAAGGGTTCTGGCAATACAAATGATCAGAGCTGACTGGCTTCACTTTAGGAAGTGTCTCAATAGTAGATAAAGGATGAGCCAGTGAAAGAGCGCTTCATTCGTTAGACAGCACAGTGTTGCCCATTATCCAGTGCTGGCTGTGTTTGACAGTCCATTGCATCATGTGATACCGCCTTTGATTAAATTGATGGGCATATCTTTAGAAGTTTATCATGTGGGATCCACAAGCATCTAAGGAATTTTGGGTGCTGTTTAACACATGGCAAAATCTCATGATCATAGAAACTAAGAGCATATTGCCTTTCCTGTCATTAGAGTGTTATTTCTGAACAGCTCTTCTGAAAATGAGGTCTCCTCCCATATGGAACCATTAGTGAGGTGACATGAGATGTTCTACCAATGCTTAATTTGCACAAGATGCTCCAGTGAAACAAGAGGCCCCTCCTGCAAGACTGGTGCAATGGATAAACTCAGGCACAACTTGACAGCTTTATGTTGGTTATGTAAACTCGGAAAAAGAAATGGGGGAAAGATTTTTGGTTGACATATAGTGGTAGCAAACTTGGAACCACACTCCTTGTCCATCTGGCTGTAAAAATCTTCTAGATCTGGTCAGTTTTAAATATTGCTATTTTATTAGAGTGAACCTGTTTTCTCTTTTACAACATATCAATGCGTTTTATTTAAACATATTCTGGAGTAGCTTCATTGGTGTTGTGGTAAAGACAATTCTGGGAGCAACGCAGGAACATACCCTGGATTGGAAATTAGTGCTTTAAGGCACCAACAATACCTGCTGAGCCAATGTGCTGCTCACATCTGTTAGTTGCTCTACTTAATTGCTATTTTATTTCAGCATATGGCCTGCTGGTGTTCACATGGCTGGCCACAACATCAGGAAAAAGGAAGAAATTCAAACTTTTCATGCCTGCATCTATGCATCTGCCTGCTAAATAGAAAAGCCATTATTGCCCTGTATATTGTTGTAAGTGTGCACTCGTGCACTTGTTCTGCCTGCAGAAACATGAAGCATTTTACGTCCATCCTTTATGGGTATTCCAGTGATCTGGTAAAGCCTGCAAGATTCCTATCCAAATGCTACTAAGAACCGTGTACACAGGCATCCCACTGGATCACTGAGTGATTTTAGAGGATGATCAGGGCTCCAGTCGAGCATGATTTTAGATTAGTTTTAGTGGCGCGTTTAAAGAGGAAATAACTTAAATCAGGATTAATGACAACACCATACCATATGTTGAATGACATAAAATAAAAGACCAAAGTTGTGGTAGACCATGTATGTCGTTCAAGTAACATCTGTAAAAAAAAAAAAAATCCTATATATAATATTTAAACTAGGTTCTTAGAACACTTAGATATGTTGCATACTGGTCCTGTATCTGGCACCGAATTTAATTGCTCTATTTAATAGCTGCTGAATGAGTGTGTGTACCATACAATCACAAACTTCCTGTGTGTGCTACTATTACCATGTTATAATTTTGTAAGACCTTTTTGATTTTATACACAGTCCATCCCACCTTCCATCTATTCACCTATTGCCCTCTCCCGCTCAATGTAGCACCCTTCTCCTGCAATGCATATTGATGCTTTCTGAGAAGGAGAAAAAAAAGGGAGAGGAAAGGGGAGGATTGGACTGTGCACTGAGGCCTGCACAACAGACGGAATCAATCAAAGTTGCATGCTTACTGCTCCAGTGAATTGGGATCAATAGATCCACAACACTATCCCCCTGCTAGGGATTGGGTGCGGGGGGTGGGGGGTGGGTAAATAAGTGTCTGTGTCCAGGAACCTTGCTTCTTTTGTGCCGCCCTTTTCTCTAATGGTCTGTTTTGAATCGCGAGAATAGCGAGGACGGGGTAGGGGAGTGAGGTAGAGGACTTGTACTGCCTGAACAGAGCAAAAGTTCCTCTCTGCTCCAGTGGCTCTTGGCAATGTCAGCAAGAGAACTGCAAATTTAGAAGCCAGACATCCAACCATCCATGCATCCATCTATCTATCTGTCTGTCTGTCTGTCTGTCTGTGATCAGTGAGAAGAGAAATGAACCCTGGGCCCTTTCATGCTTGGACAGTTATTATTTCAAATAGCAGCACTGAATTCATACTTGATCATAATCCTCTCTCCATATGTGTGTGGGTGAAATGCTGTATATGGGCAGATGGTGGCACTCTAGTAATTGCAATCCTGTCCTCTGAATGGGACTACGGGACAACTCAGCATTCATTGTAGTAATACAGAGCTCATTCAGTGCCTGGCAAATAAGCACTGGCCACTCACAGCTTTCTAAGAATCTACAATTCTTAATAAACAACTGACAAATACAGTACCTATATAGATAAAGGATGCCATCAACCATGTACTATATAAAGTATCCTGAACACTTTTCTGAAGCAAGATTCAAGATTATTATTATTATTATTATTAATTTAATGTTAATTAATTTAGTTGACATTTGAATAATTTTGATGAAATTATTAAACATAATGCACAGCCTACACATAGGAAATTGATTAATTCATAATGGCTGGAGTTCAGCAGAGGCAATAAGCATTACTAACCCTTGGTAGTGGTAATACGAGTAGTCAAGCAATTAATTCTTCATTTATACTGTATGCCATATGAGCACACAGATCTTCTGTTTGGGAATGTTATTGACTTGTTATTTCTACAACCAACCTCTTTATTAGCCTTCAGAAAGAACTATAAATATTGTTTTTATTATTATAGTTTAAAAAAAAAAAAATTATTATTTTAGCAAAATGATATAGAATAGCTGGAAGGCCCATACAAATCAGTAAATGTTTTACTATGGTTAGGGTCAGGGTGGATCAGGAGTCTTGTTTAACATTCTTCCGACTTCAAAATCATATTACAACCAATTAAGATGTAGGGCAATCACTTGTCCCTAGAGGCAATTCATTCATCAGTAACAGTATTAGGAATTTTAGATAAGGTATTCCTTTAAGGACTCTTGTGGTTAATGCTAATGCAAGAAGAGGCAAGGCTGATATTAAAGGTAAAGTGCTTGGCATGCAGTCCTCTTTCAGGCTCCTCATAGGACAGAAGTGGGATTCGCCTTGTCAGTGACAGGCGCACTTATCTGTTTTAGCACCAGAGACTCAGTCACAGCCACAGAGGGAGCTAATGAACCCCTTCGATCTATTAGCTTAGCTTCCACTGAAATGCCTGCATTATTTACACAGGCAAAGCTGCACTTCACTGACACTGACGCACTCCTATGACAGCTCTACACACATGCATGAACCCTCTCTTACACTCGCACTCACACACGCACACAAGCGCGCACACACACACATGCACACATCAGAAAATATAATGGCAGCATGACAGGCTGAAAGGAGA
The DNA here is from genome assembly GCA_030347435.1 of Clarias fuscus. Classification (NCBI taxonomy): domain Eukaryota; kingdom Metazoa; phylum Chordata; class Actinopteri; order Siluriformes; family Clariidae; genus Clarias; species Clarias fuscus. The sequence goes on from CM059216.1 coordinate 13,032,088, forward strand.
GGTGTGATTTAATGTAATTTGAATACATTTTTCTAAGACAATGTCTGAGATTTTAAAAGGCTTCACCCACTCATTAGTGCTGAAAAGTTGATAAGATTTTGTTGTTCTTTCAGGCCCTTGTTTGTGCTGTCAGAAGGGAGTAGATTTATTCACGCCGTTCTCTCACTTGTTTGTTTGAGACAGTGAAGTTCTGCAGCCGACGGCAGACACATCTGTCTGTGTATGCTACTCCCGGTGATTGTCCTTCCCTATGGGGGGGAAAAAAAAAAAACAGTTGGACATGTGCTTGTCTAATGTTACCTACTTAATCTGATAAGACCTAATTTTAGAATTAATTTTAAAACTATACGTTTTAGGGTTGTGTCAAGGAAACGGTGTTGTGGCTGGAATTTGGGCTTTAATGGTCACAATGAAACCATTAGATTTGATTTCTTTGCCCTTTGACACAGTCTCTCATTCATGCCTGTACAGTATACACAAATCTTCCAATCAATTTATTCTACTTGGCATGTTCTATTCTGGCATGTCAAATAACCTGCCTGGTTGATGCAATGAAATTACAGAAATCCAACATAATGTATTGTTCATGGCACTGGAACGGTCTGTAGCCAACTTTCCCAATTAGCCCTTTAAATTTGTACTATTGAACCTTCTCTTTTAGCTTAAACAGCTTACTAGCGTATGTGTACAATCATGGCAAAATTAGTTGTGAATGCAAAATAACGACACAATAAATAATTCCAAATCAATTTATGGCATTATTATCATATCATTAAATGTAGTTAATTTATACTAGATTTACTCTGTCATGCTTTCATTATGATTTTTGGAGCAGATTGTGTTTTTTCCTTGCAACACTTGTCTTTGGCATGATGTAGACCCACACCTGACTGGTCCAGAAAGCCAATCTGCCAAAAGCTGTGCTTTTATAGAGGCAGTCACACTTAGCAATGATTTACTAATCTTTTTGCATTTCATTAGTAACACTTGACTGCTAATTTCTTTCTTAATGATTGTGGAAGTGGGAAGGGTGTACTTATGTTTTTCCGACCTGGTTTGTGAATGTTGGTTAACTTTTTTGGTGGAAAACTGACTTATTATTATTATTATTATTATTATTATTATTATTATTATGCAATATTATTTTTTATTCTTTTTTTCTTAATCCCATGACTGTACTTGCTTCATTATGTGTTACTGTGTTCTCCAGTTATTTTCATTTGAATTAGTAAGTAAGGAAGGAAGCAATTAAATAATTAATCAAATAAATAATTCGAAGCATATTTAAGAACTCTTTTCAGGTCTCATATACACATTGGTATGGTGGTTAAATTGCATGCAGATTAAAACACTTATCTATTAAAAAAAAAAAGGTGTTTCATAATCATTTCCCATAATTTACCCTCAATAATGTGAGAGCAGTTTTCACTGAAAGATGTGTTGTTGTTTTTACTGACATTTACCTCTTCAGCACTGATGTGAACCCGTACACAGTGCCTACCTCATCCTAACCCTCTCAGCTCAGCTGCGGAATGCCTTTTCATCTTCTCCATATCGAGTAAAGATCATCTTCTGCTTGTGTTTGCCTTTCATTAACTTTCATTCCTTTCAGGTTTATTGAACACTGGCTCACTTTAAACAAAACACTCAGCTCAACAAAAGCCCGTATTTACACCGCCAGGTATCTTGCCACAAAACAAACATCAGCTGAGTTCCATGGTGATGACTATATAGGAACAATACTTGTTTTCACACACACACGTACACACACACGTACACGCATGCACACACACACGTACACACACACGTACACACACGTACACACACACGTACACGCACACGTACACGCACACACACACACACACACACACACACACACACACACACACACACACACACACACACACACACACATATTTATTTGACCATGATATGTGTATGTAATAAGTGTTTAATTACATGTCTGACCCATTAAGGAAAGCAACTTTTACCGCTGTTCATCACTATTTAGAAAATTAGTATTAGAATATTTCAACCAATATTTCTTAATCATGTTGTTATGGTGTACTAAAAGCTAAATAGATTTTCACAGGGTCGGTTTTCGCCGGAGTCACAGGTGGCACCGTTATGCTGTCTGAGTCCACTCGCACTCTTAGAAGGAAGAGTCAATACAAATCAATATAAAATTATTCGGACTGAATCTTTAACATATGATAAAACATTTATATCTTGATGAGTGTAGTGTATTTTCTAGGATTACAATGCCCTGTGAACTTGCACAAGGGCTCTCCGAAGGGTTTGATGTCATTCGAATGTGGCTCACCAAATCTCAGCTGAATACATACAGAATATTTTGTAGTGGCAACATTTTGTCACATTTATCAGGGGTGTGTGGGTCTTTGATGAAACCACATACTTTAAATATCTATGGAATAACAAGAACTCTGAAACAACCATGTCCAATCATCCATCCATCCTTTATCTTATCCTGTCTAGGGTCACAGGAGGCCTGTATCATATCCCAGGAACAAGCGGGTTATGCTCTGAATGGCAAGGCACAAGCACACACATTCTCTTTCACATACTCACTCACTTACTCATCACCTATACCGCTTTATCCTGTATACAGGGTTGTGGGGGCACCTGGAGCCTATTCCAAGAGACTTAGGGCACGACTCGGGGTACACCCTAGACAAGGTGCCAATTAGCATAATGTACATGTCTTTGGACTGTGGGAGGAAATGGGAGCACATGGAGGAGACCCACCGAGCATGGGGAGAACATGCAAACTTCATGCACACAGACCCTGAGGCGGGAATCGAATCAGAACCCTGGAGGTGCAAGGCCACAGTGCTAACCACTAAGCCACCATGCCATCATCATACATTCTAACACTACCTGCAATTGGAAGACACCTGGAGGAAACCCACAAAACACATAGAACATGGAAACTTTTTGGTAGAACTTGAACATGATTCACAGCAGTAGATATTGCTAGCCTTGGACAAAGCAAATTTTATCATCATACATGTTTCGTTACCTTATTCAGGAAGAAAGTTAAAATTTAAGGAGAACAGCAAGTAAGGTCCAATTGCCATGATTTAGAGTCCTGTTTCACATGTACCTTGGCCATTTATGTACAAGTATCCAATCAGCCTATACAAGACCACATACTGTACACTCACCAAACACTTAATTAGGGACATTTAATTAATGAGTAAAGTAACTAGTTTCTTAGGGCCTCAAATCCTCATTAAATGGATTCCATAAAATTAGCGTTTTCTTTGAGAGTCTTGTAAATGTTGACATGATTGCATTACATCATTTTTCCAGATTTTCAGGCTGTGATTCTCCAGTTCTTTGACACTTTAAAGGTGCTTTATACGATCTGGTGCCTTGGACAGCCATTAAAGAACACTGGATTTATCACCATGTTCATAAAATGAGTTTTTTGCTTTGTGTTGCTTTAAGTAGGCATTAAAAGAAGATGGTAAATTGCGCCCCTGAAAGGATGAATATAGTCAGCAACAATCCTCAAATACTTAAAGGTTAAGTAGGTGTTTGATATTAACTGTCGCAAAGTATGCCCAAAACATTCATCATGCACTAAATTCCGACCCTAAATTTTGTGAGCCTCAGTCCAGGCTACTTTTTTCAGTCTCCAACTGACCGGTTATGGTGAGCCTGTGCACCCGGCAGACCCAGCTTTCTGTTCTTATCTGTAAGGAGTGATACCAGTGTGCTCTTCTGTTGTTGTAGACCATCTGCCTCAAGGTGTGACATGTTGTGCATGCTGGGATGCTTTTCTGCTCATCACAACTGTACAAATTGGTTATCTAAGCTACAGAACCATTTCTGTCAGCTTGAACCAGTCTGGCTATTCTGCTGACCTCTCTAATCAACGAGGGATCTATTTACTGTAGGTAAACGCTAGAGACTCTTGAGTGTAAAAATCACAGGCGATCAGCAGTTACTGTATGGAAATACTCTACTACTGTTTTTTTTTTTTTTTTTTTGTACCAACAATAACGCCATGGTCAAGATGATAAAAAAAATAAATCATTTGGAGTCAGATCAACAACCTTGGGCTCTTTGCCTGCTAAGCCCCATACATCACACAAGCTATAATGCACTGGATGTTCTGATACCTTTCTATCAATCTCCACCACTAACTTTTTACAGCAGCTTGCGCTATATTGGCTTTTTTTTTTTTTTTTGGACCTGACTGGGCAGTCTAGTCTATGCTCCCTATAGGCATAAATGGGCCCACTGGTATATAATTGATATCAATGTTATTCAACTCACCTTATGGTCATGTTAGTAGTGTTGTGGCTGATATACAGACATATATTATATCTATTAGAGAATGAGTAGGCAACTAACAAATGCACATATAGATCGTAAAATAATGTCCACAGCTTACGGCTAAACCAACAATGGGTACAATTGTATGCAAATACTGTACTGTATATGCACCATTCATTTAAACACTAAACATTAAGGATACTGTACAGTATATGCACCATATGTCGCAAGGTTAAGACACCTGTAGTCTATGCATTTAAAAACAAAATAAGTCAGTAATAAATTATATTTCTCTCAGTATTGCTGGTGGAATGCAATATATGCCTCTGAGCACTTAATGCTTTGAGTCAAGTTGTACGTCTGCAGACAGATCTGCAGACCTACAACTAGCTAGATAGATACGTAGATACATAGATACAGTACATACTTCATTGACCCTGAAGGAAATGTAAAAAAACAAAAACAATTTTCTAATTGAAGTGTGAAGTTTTCCTTAGGCTACATAACTTCAAAAAGGGATTCCAGAAAAAAAAGCAGCAAAACATCATCATCATCATCATCATGTACAGTGTCTGCAAACAAAAATAAGAAAACATATTGTTGATGCAATTCTAATTGTTTCTATTTGCAACTATTGTAGTATATTTCCGATTTAGCTTATTGGTGTTGTAATTTCATTATTTTAATTAGAAAAAAAAATTAACTCCATTATTTTCTCCCTACTGTAATTGTCAGTGGGTTATTCAAAAATATTACTTCTGATAATTTGTTACATTCATAGGCTAACAGCTGTTTTATTACATAATAGACGAGCAACATAATAAAAAACAAGGTTTTACCGTGTAAAGAGCATAAAACCGATAGCAGGAGAAATCCTGTACAGACACAACAACATATTGCGATCTTACATGTTCCTTAAACATGCTCTAAGAAGGTAATTGGTAAAATAACTGAACTGAACAGTGAACACCATAATGCATTTATCTCTAATAAGAACTGTAATACGAAAAAAGAAGAAACTTGAACATGGCAAAAAAAAAATGAATGTTGGTGTTTTTTCTTCTTTTTTTGAAGCGTAGGTATTACAGTTTTCTTATCACAGCAAGGGGTCTTCAAAGCATTTCAGCAGGGAAGCGATCTTTGAATTATTTATCTGGCTGATCCTCAAATGGCTCTGCTTTTAGATTTGGTTGAGATTTCAGCTTTAGTCTTGGGAAAGCTACTGTACAAAATGGACTTGGATTAAGAAGCAACGGCATCAGCCATGCCAAAAAGGTCCGCAATGGATCAGTATAAGTACCTTTTATTTATACAACAATAAGGTTTTCTGGATACATTTCAAAAGGAGAGAGTGTGAAAGGACTAATTAGTATTGTTTCTTTGTATCTTTAAATACAAACATACTCATTTCCAGTAGGCATGGGTGCACAATGAATATCATAGTAATAACATACCATGGTGCACACTTCAATCTGTTTGAAATTGTCCAACTCCATAGACTATATACTGTATGCCAGACTATAAGAGATTATTCAGTCTTTCTTTCTTTTAAACATTCCACAACATTACAAGCAAGATTAAATAAAGCTCTCTATACAGTGAGATGACTGCAGTGGGAGGAAGATCAAAGCTGGGGACATAGAGGAGTCATTTTATAAGCTGTATTAGAATGCGCAATTATAATTATCACATCCCAAAGTCTTCTTCAAAAGGGCTTGTGTACGGAGATGTGTGCATTCCAGGAGAAGTTCATACTGAGTCTATAGAGAGATGAGTGTGGTGAGATTAGCATGTTTAAGAGGACTGTCTTAAAAAGATTTGTGTTTGTATGCGAGTGTCTGGTAGGGCATTTGAGATGTCGCTGAATAAGGGGTCAATGTTGGATATATTAGTACAAAGGCTGTGTGAACTGGTTTAAAATGTCGTTGTAAGTCGTCACACAGGGAGTGTGATCTAAAAGCTACATTAGTCAAAGTCAATAGAATTAAATTATTAATCACCTTATATAAACAAACAAGTGTTCTGTTTGTTTGTGTGTGTGTGTGTGTGTGTGTGTGTGTGTGTGTGGGTGGGTGGGCCAGCTTACTTCTCGACCTCCATCATTCTCTTCTTATCTCTATTACTTCTCCTTCTTACTCCTTAACATATGTGCATGCATGCAGCACACACACACACACACACACACACACACACACACACACACACACACACACACACACACACACACACACACACACACTCTCATGTTGAACAGTTAAGAAGAGGCAAAGGAAAGGTTACTGCATCAGTCGAAGTGATAGCTGGTCTCTGGGAAGCCTTCCTCTACGACTCTCTCACATCTCTGAGCTTATGGGTTTCAATCAATACTCAGTCCCTGTGGTCGCCTCTGGCAAACTGTTTGAAAAGTCAGAGTAGCATGAAATGGCCATTATTAAATTACTGAGACATACACATTTAGAACACTATTGCATTAAGGAAATCAAACTCACCAATCAGCAGAGCGAGGCATTAATATCTTTAGATCATTCTGGGTCCCGATTATAGATCAGATGCAGATGAGCTCCATTGAGTAATTCCTGTCGCGTGGTGTAACATTTCACGACAGGATGCTCCAGCACGAAAGTTTCGACCCCAGTGCATTACTGATATGAGCACTGCCTAAGCATGAGATGTATAATAATCTTCCTCAAATGTATCAATTTCACTTCCACTCTTCCAAACTAAATTTAGAGAATACTAACAGAGTGGTTTGGTGAGTTCCACAAAGCCACAAAATCTGCCTGATGTAGCTTTAGAATAATTCATTAGCATTTGATACCGTATTAGATCAGCTAAGCCCCTTCCTTGTGTGGGTTACCGCTTCCATCTCTGAAATCAAACAGAGACGGCGTCAGAAACGATCCTCTGCACTGCTCCATTTCTGGAGTGTGATTCCTTTTTTTTTTTTTTGCCTTTTGTTAAAATTCTGCAATAATGTCACTTCTATTCACAAATGTCTAGAAGATTCTTAGTACATATGGTTGTTATTTGGTGTCCTTGGTGGAAAGTGTTTTGCAAGGACTGTTATTTTATATAATTTTTCCATTTCACTCCTGAGAGTAACATAGATATTTGCTCCTAATTTTACACCTGGCCTCCAAGACCACAGCAGCTAACCTCTGGGTTAGAGTTTCGACCGGGGAATCCCCACAACCTCCATTTTCACAATAGTATGACAAAGTTGGGGGATATTATTAAAAAAAAATATATATAAAACTTCTTATATATATATATATATATATATATAAAAGATGCTGGGATGATTAAAGTAGCCTCGTATTATCCATTATGCACCCTTTCCTTTTAGAGTCATTACTGAATGAAATGGAAATTGTGCAGTGCATGGACTTTGACAGCATCTGAAAAAAAACATAAATTATATATGTGTGTGTGTATGTAATATATATATATATATATATATAAGTATATATATAAGTATATATATAAATATAAAATTATATTAAATATTTTAAGATAATCAAAATAAATTAGAATGATAAACATTTCATAAACCCATTTTGATTTTTGATTGTTTATCATTGATACCACAAAACGTAGTCTCGTTCGTAAAAATGATTGTAGTGAAATTGACAACTTCCCACCATAGAGAGAATCCAGATACTGCTGTAGTAGCACAGACACCCTGGAGTGACATAATGTGTCATCCTTGGACACAGAGGAGGCAGGTTTAACCAACGGGAAACACACTTCACATAGTGTGGCCTGTGACATTACCTCTAGCTTATCTATATGCCACAGTAATGTCGTCCCCAACCCAGTATCTCCTGAAAAAGAGATCATCTTGTGCCTTTCCTATTAAACATTAAGGATAATGTTGTTCATCAGGCTGTTATCCAGCCTACATTGCATTAGAGGACAAATACTAGTCACAGCAGAAATGCTCTTTGGTCATATAATCTTACAGAAAAATCCCAGGTTCAACCATTAAGGTCATCCCAAGGTCAGCTTAACACCAATACCAACAAAGTATTAATGGCATTGATTGGAAATGTCACTGCATTTCCTTGACTGGGTTGCCATCCTGAACTTTATCCTGAAGGACCAAACCCGGAAAAGGTTGAAGCGGAGATCACCAGATTGTTCTTTCCACTGGAGAAAGCTGTGGTAGTAAAAACCACAAATTTCAGGGACACTCATTTCATTACAACCTGTGGCTTTTAAGGAAGTGAATGGATGGTAACCAGCACAAGATAGTAATCCCACACCAGGTTTTGAAGAATCAATCTGGATGGTGGTTTCATCTCCAGGAAGCTAGAGCTTGTGGCACAGGATGTGTCCAGCCATAGCATAAGGTAATTACTGATCACAATCCTAGCATCTACACTTGGATAAATTTGATTGGAAAGTATAATAAAATCTGTCACATGTTTGGCTGACAAACATTCTCACTCAATCTGGCATCATGACAATGAATTTTATTCCTTTTTCTAGTTAAGAACTCTCCTTAGTTCTATCCAGATTGACATCCTCCTTGGGGGTGGGGGTGGGTGGGGGGTATAAGAGCCAAGGGGTTCAAATCGGATTTGTGATCTTGAAATCTGCACTTCTCTCTTTAAGAAGAGTCTAAGCACTTGAAGCCAGTTCACACTAGAGTAATTACAATGTAAACAATTACACCCACCAGAGTACAAAAATGAAGATATTACTAGCTTTGGAGGAAGGAGTGCATCTAAATCTGTAGCTCAGCTCATAGCCACAAGCTCCCAAACAGGTGGCTCCATGTAGTGTACTTGTGGTCCATTGTGTATAGGATGCAAGAAAGAAAACCACAAAAATGTAATAAAATTAATTCATGTAGCCTAAAGCCTAAAACTTACACTGTACTAATGGCAGCTAAGAGGTAGTAGGTGTTTGACTTAATTCATGCATATTTTCTATTCATGGAGCCTGGTTTCATGCCTTCTTATCTTGATACTAGAATACTCCAGATTTCACCTTAAAAGGTCTGCCTCAAAAACTTGAATTAAAATCTTCCCAATTTTCCAAACTTCCCCACACCACATAATTCCTTTGTTTTCTCCACTGGGTCCTGAACTGCCTGAAACTAGGATGCTTGCCTACAACAACAAACATGACCAGTACCCACCTGTCTTAAGGCACACATCACTCCCTCCATCCATGATCTCCATGATGAACACATGTATCATGACATTGTTACCTAGATTCTGTTTTCCCCAGGCATAAAAATACATTATCTTATTATTATTATTATTATTATTATTATTATTATTATTATTATGTCCTAGGATATGGTCCAGGCCCCTGTTACCCTGCTCTCCGTTTTCCCCAAATGAGGGTGGGTTCCCTGTTGAGTCTGGTTCCTATCAAGTTTTCTTCCTATTGCCATCTCAGGGAGTTTTTCCTTGCCCCTGTTGCCATCGTCCTCGCCTTGCTCATCAGGGACAGTCAAAATACAAGTAAGTGACAAAATGCAATTTATATGGGTTACAGTATACACTTTATATAGGTTGAAAACAAATTAATTATAGACTTGCTTATTTACCTGCTTGCATTATGAGCAGCTCAGTTAAAAAAAAAAATGATTTAACTGAATTTTTACTTCACATGATTTTCCCCCAAAATACAGTAACAGTCAAAGGATTGGATACTTCAATACCTTTAATTCAATACCTTTTCTTCAGTGGTTTTATTTTCTACACTCTAAAAACATAATGGAGATTTTAAAACTACGAAACAACACATATGGAATTATGCAATTCATTTATAAACAACAACAACAACAACAACAACAATTAAGCATCTTTGGAATAGTTCTTGCAAGTGCATTTGCAAAACCGATCAATCACCATAAAGAAACTGGCCCTCTTGAAGACCATCCCACAAGAGAAAGACCAAAACGTCCCTCTGCTGCGGAGGAGAAGTTTATTTAAATTTAGAACATTTAAAACAAAAATCACTAGGTGACAGAACCTCAGATTAGAGCCATTACGAAGGCTGTACAGAACATGAGTAGCAGACACATCTCAATATCAACTGTTCAGATTATTAGATTATTGCATTATTTCTTATCACATGTTTCTTATTTCACCCTATAAAAAAAGACCACTGAATTAAGAAATGTGTAGTGATAGTGAACATACAGTATAGACTTACATAGAGCTTAAATAAGAAATTGGGCAAGCTAACACAAACTGTTAAAAAAACGACTTGCACAGGAATATTAAAAAATGCATTAAAACATTTATCTGCCTGGAGGGGCATTGATTTAAAAAATGGACATGCTTTCAATTTTATATGGCTCTCACAACATGTGAGATGGTATTGATAGATCTGATCTTTCAGTAGTCGCTGCACAGTGGAGATACAGGCAACGCTGCGAGTGAAAATCTGTTTCTCATCTGAAGGGATGAAGGGAAAATATATTTTAATTTGTACCAACTGCTGTAGTTCCTCCATGTTCATATGCCTGTAAATTTATTTCTGTTTACAAAAGTTATAGAGTAATAGGCTGCCTTCTGTGGTTACAATCTCAAACCAGATACTTTATGGCTGTCTACTACTGACATACCCTATATTCACCTGTTTCATAGAGACAGAGGGGACTGTGAATCGGACACGTTCAAGGATCTGGCTTATGAATACTTAATTTGCAATCCGCAAATTGACCTATTGCTGTGTCTGAGGAGCGGCGCAACAGATGTATTTTCTTCAGCAGAAAGATTCTGTTCAGATTGGCATACAGAATGATGAGCAGGCATGGACTCAATCCAAGTCTTCTTTGGAGAGTTGAAAGAATTGTACAGTATACTGTATACCCAGGGAGCAAAGTGGCTTCTTGTTCATTACCAACCAGTCCTACTAAATAAATAAAATAAATAAATAAATAAATAAATACATTCTGAAAATCTTGTGTCAGATCTGACTTTTTATGTCCTCCAAACTGCATCACAGCTTGTTAGCTGTTAGAAAATGATTAATTTGACAGGGCCTTAAGAAATTTTGCCAGGCAGCTGTGTTGCCAAAGTGTTTCATCTGTGTTATACAGTGTGGCTTATTAGAGCTTAACAGCGAGGACGGACTTGCAGAAAATGTCCAGAGTACATACAGTACACACAAAATAGCCAATAAAGGCAGAAAATCAATGCCTACGCATGAAACACTGCTCAGCATTTGTGATAACCATGACCATTAACTACAGTACTGTACTAACAAGTAGAAGGTGCAAGACTTGTCTTATTTGTGTCTCTATGATGCAGTGCTATGTTTTGCAACTTCCTAGGCCTCTGGATTGACGAGCCTGAACCCCAGGATACAGTAGAGATCAACAACCCCTGCTGGCACATATGGACCCATCCCAATTTACCGAGTCTCTAGAAAGCATCTCGGCTGAGAAGGGACCAGCTTGGGATTCGGCTGAGGAGGGGAACGGCTGGCGTCCATCCAGTCCGACGGAGTGTTGAGTAGAGAAGGCACTGGCAAACAGTGCGCATGATGGATGTGCCTTGGCTCCCCTGCGGAGTGGCCAGCACGGTAGACAGCTGCGCGATTGTCTCAGGACGAGCAGGCACACAAGAAAAGGCTGGCAGCACCATCAGAGGTTTCTTCTGCCTGCACTGGTTCACATCCCCCAAATCCTCAACTCCTTGCCTTAGTGCTTTTTTGTCTATAGGGTTCAGGCATGCAAACACACACATGCTGCTCCTCCATAATAAAGCTCCTCAAGGGGATGACTATGCGTAGGAAAAGAGTTAGGGAGTTGACGACATCTAGAAAGTCCCAGAATGGTCCCAGGATCTCATGATTGAGATGCCGGCTAAGCTTTATACTTCATTCTTCACAGTAATACCACTGGAAAGCAAAGCGAGCAGAGGAGTAATCTCGTTGAGAAGCGAGACAAGGATTTCCTCACAGAAACATAAGCATTTAAGCCCCGTGCCTGGTAAATGTGCTTGGGAATGCAATGGCAAATCAAAATGAATCTCACATTTTGTTTTCAGGCCTCACAAATAGACGCAGTAAAATGATTAAGCACAGGAATAATGATGTAATGACTGCGTTCGTACCAGCAAGCAACATACGCCTTTGTGAAAGAAATGATAACATATGGAAGGTACACAAGCTTGTGCATTATTAATGAAAAAGACTTTTAACCGCCTCACTCAATAATTAATCTCCATGGAGACTTGTGTCAACTTGTGCAGTTGGACACCTCATGAATTCCAAATAAATCATGCACGAAAACAAGCGTTTGAAATAAACAAAAAAAAAACAAAAAAAAAACAAAGCCAGCACTTAAAATCAAACTTAATACCGCATATTTTTTGACATACCAATAAAATCCAAGCGTCAACTTTGAAATTGATTTTACACTCTGTAGCTTGATTAATTGGCTTGCTTAGATGGTTTAATTTGGATTTAAAGGTAGTTAATTAGTATTAATTATGCTCTATACAGAAGTCAATCAATTATTACAAGAACTTTCAACTGATTTAATTATTTGCTCTGTTCTTTGTTTAATCAAATATGAAGTTAATCAATTAAGTAAGATCAGGATTATTAATCATGTTCATTAATTAAATAAAACTTGAATTGAATTAAAATTAGAAAAAGCTCATGCAATGGTCAGAAAACACAGAGACTTAGCATACATAACATGCACCTGACACACTAGACTATCACACTAGACACTACCAGCAAAAAAAGACAAAACCTGCATTTTTACTAAACTCCTGATGGATATATGTATGTAATATTAGATGTTGCACAGTTTTACATAATTGCTTATTGGATACCTTAACAAGCATTTAAACTTTTTTGCAGTCAAGTAACCTTTTACTGTTAAAAAACATAGACTGCCATAAATAAGTTTGTTAAACAAACAAATTTGGTACGATAGATACCAAATCTGTGATAACAATAAAATTGACAGGATTTTGAACTTAATTCTAAATAAGCTCACAGAAGAGCAAACGGCGGTTTGAGTACCGATATGCAAGTTGTAAAATGTTATAATATGTTCAATATTTTTCTTTAAAGTAACAAGATTTTGATCCAAAATGGTTACACAGTTAGTAAACATGCTTAAAAGAGCAGTGGAGTATATTAATTATTGTGGTTAAGTCAGTATTTGACATTTAATTTTGAATATCAACCTATGGCATTCTGTTCTTGGTGGGTTTTTAACATTACCATTTTTGGACACTTAATCAGCCACTGGTGAGTTGAACTCACTTTTTTTTTTTTTTTTTTTTACAATGTGTGATTTTTCTGCAACAACATTTGGAAGAGTGTAAACCCTGCTCGGCTTCTCTGCATGAACCACATATGTTTATTCCAGTGAGATAAAATGACCATAGCAACATTTCTTAGGTTCTGCGAAGGCACTGAAGCTCAGGAGAATTAAAAGAAGTATTCCTGATGTCATCCTATAGACCGAGATCCTATAGCATAGATGTAATTTAGCACACAATATGGGTTCGAACCTATTTCCTAAAGTAGGTCTAACCCAAAAGCTGTTCAACCCTGAGCATGCAGTGCTCGCATGGCCAGGTCCATTTAATCTCCCCATGGAAATGTAGAGAGAGGCCTGCTGTAGAGGTTACTTCAGAGCTAATCAGACCGATCCCATTTACCGTGTGCTACGAGTGCGCTACCATACAGAGCCTTCTTCCATTCACTGTATTCACACACCATGCACAATTTTGTAAATGAGACCCACACTGGATTATACACATTTATCCAGATCAATGCAGTGTATGTTCCACAGTCAAGGCTAATGTGATGGAGAGACGGATTAAGGCGTTTAACCTCCACCTGTCCTCATGCATGGACCAGCAGTTAAAAGTCTGGGATCTGCTCTGTTCTTATTGACCCAGCCTCCAGGGCCTTAAATATCAGCTCGAATATTTTCCGCCACATTAGATTTAATACTCTGTTCTCAAATGGAAGGTTTAAACTAATATTTGAGATTAATTGCCTGTCATTAATGCTGATTTTTATTGTCGAATAAGAATCTATACTGGACTGGATATCTGCACTGACTTAATAAAGAAAACGGCATGACTGTAGATGTTTCAAAATGACTTACTTAAATTGCATTATTACTCTGGCAGGGACAAAATTAAAAGAGGAAAACAGACCGTAGAAACAGGATCACTGATATGGGTAGAAAACATTAGTGAATCTTTTTTTTTTCTTCCTTGCATTTATTACAACCACCAGCTATATGGCAGAAAAGTGCGTGGTAATAACATTAATTTGTTTTCAGATAGCATTTGCCAGCTGCATGCTGGGCTGAACAGCTAATGACTTGAACACATAAACTGGCAAACAAACCAACAGAGTGTAAAACAACATGGGTGACTTTCAAGCATGCTATCCTTCCCAGGGAGCTGGGGCTACTGTGGCTAATTTCATTATGACTGGCCGTATAGATCAAGATACCTGTATAGAATGTACGCATTTTGTGCGTGCATATTATGAAATGCCTTGTTTTCACGTACAATCCCTACTGTATGTTAGAAGTTAGAATTTCATTTTATTACCTAACAGGTATGCGTCACCATCCATAACCTACCAGTTGCTTCTAACACTCGATACACTTTCTCCTGTCTCTTAAATAATCCAAATTTGATGCAAAAATTCAGGGCAAGACCTGACAGCCTCAATGTACGCCAGCCCTCGACTGACCATCTGACAGAAACAAGAAGTACATTCTGAAAACATTTAGGCCAGTATGCTTCCTTCATTTTCTCATCCTGGCATTTTTTTCCCCTTCTGTGAGGGTCCACAGATTCCCTTTGATAATTTGATTGGGGAGCCACTGGAGACACATCTCTGGTCAGCAAAGTGGTCACTACAAACAAGCTCCTGTTTCACTGTTGCAGTATGATTTCATCATCCTGAGAGAATCTTGACAGACGGTTTCCTGCATATTTCATCAACAACTTCTTTTTTGGAGTGGCTGGTATAAATAATAAGCACTAGATCAAGATGAAGGTGAGGTGGAGAAAAAAAATTAATAAGTTAGCTCACCACGATTGCAAGATTTCTCGTTCTGAGATAGCTTTGACATGAAAACACACCTGAGGCGCTTCTTCTTCAAGCATAAAATATTAGAGCACCGTCTCATTAAATGGAACCTGGGCATATTGCCTCATTGTATTGTGCTAAGATTTCTTCATGCTCCTACAGTACATGAGTCTTCATGACACATGATCTAATCTCTCTCTCTCTCTCTCTGTGTGTGTGTGTGTGTGTATGTATGCATGTACATATATATGTATGTGTGTATATATATATATATATATATATATATATATATATATATATATTGTATATATATATATATATATATATATATATATATATAGATAGAGAGAGAGAGAGATTTAGAGTGTGGTCTGTATCGTCGATTTATTGGGTTTTGATGTTGACTACACATAAATGGACGTAGTTTTTCTAAATTTGTTTCAAGTAGAAATCAGCAGAAGCAAGTGCTTACCTGCCTGAACCTGACTGTCAAGCATAATAGCAACAGCCACATTTTCAAACCAATCTTAGGCTGCTGAATCATGTGGACATGCAGCTCCAGTATTAGGGACAATCTTCTGAGGTCCATTATGTATATATAAGTAGGGTAGATGTATTATAAATGACCTGGTCTTTGGCACATAGGAACCAATTATGGTAGTATACCCATATCACTGCATACATGTTTGCATGCGTACCTTTTGGGCCACCTGTTCTGAGACATTGAGGAGATGGAGGCATCACACATCTCCCAGTGTGATCCATTCTTGATGTTGCATGGCTTGAACTTTGAATATGAGGGCAGGACTTACTGTAAGGATCAGCATCACCCTATCATGTAAAGGACTGCGGAATGAGAGAAACCTTCTAGTAATTCTTCTAAAATATGTTGTGATGCAATAACTGTGAAAAAATCAGTGTATGTTTTGTATGATTTTGCAAACCAATATAAATCCACCTCCCTTAGTTGTGACACAAGTGATTAATCAGTCTGCCGATGTGTTTGCGGCGATGAAGAAATGTAATTGTCTTTTTATTCAAATAAATGTAGAAATGTAAATTTTTTGTATTTTTCATTCAAAGAAAATAAGCCTTGATTGTGTATGATGATTATTATGATTACAAGTTATGCTCACAGGAACTTGGAATTAGGTGAAATGTCTAGATACTCACAAATAAATTTTAATTCCAAATAGTGTTGAGGATCACGAGAACTGAACAAGTTCAGTTTATAATGCATCAACAAGCTGCTCGTCTACTAGTTTCGATTTCACTTCTGACGACAGCTGCACATCAGTATAATCTATGATAACGGACTAGACTATATGTAAGCATCCTTTATTTTGGCTTTAACAATCTGCACAAGTAGTTTAAACCCATTTATTTAATTCATGGCAGCCACAATTGTTCCCAGTTAAAATTTCACTTATCAATACTTTTCATTCTGTAAAGCTGCTTTGCAATAATTACCATTGTTTAAAAGAGCTATAAATAAAGTTGTAAATAAAATTGAAATGAATTGAATCCAATAGTGAGTTGATAGTGTTATTCTCTGCCATGCTTTACCAAACACTTTCAAAGTTCATGGATTAAAAAAAAAAAATCTAAAAAAAAAAAAGTCTGGTCAATAAATTTTTTTTTGGTATCTCTTTATATAGAAAATTTGACAATCTTCTTCCTTCCAAAGTTGTAAATTGGAAATTAAACTTATAGTTCTAGTACTATGAATTCTTCCAATATACTGTATCAAATCAGAGCAAGGTTTATTTTTTGGCTTATTTTTGTTTTATATCAAAGACCGCTGAGCTCCAAAAATATACCCCATGATACTGTTATCCTATGGAGTAACTGCTGAATGAGCAATGTTTTCAGCTGTAAAGTTTCCTGTTGCCAGGAGTTGCCCTTTAGGAGAGTGCTCTGTGGGGCTGGAACATTCTTTAGAGACATTTCTACAAGCTGAGTAGGAGGCACTCAAGTCAAGTGGGATTTTTTTTTTTTCTCTCCCTGGTTTTCTCCCTAATTTTAGTCATGGCCTAATTTTAGTTTTGCCCACCCACCAGTTAGTTTTTTCCTATCATATCATAAGACAGCTACCATCCTGGAGGGTAAAGGCTATCACATGCTTCCTCTGAGACATGTGAAGCCAGCCAACTGCATCTTTTCAAACTGCCGCTCATGCTGTGTCACAGGGAGACACATTACATCCAGACGAAAGCACTATCTGCCCACTTGTGCATGCTTGACTAGGGCTTGTGCAAAGCAGATAATCCCAGCCTGAGCACTGGAACACTGAACTGTATTGTAGTCACATAAAAGGGCCACACAGATGGTCAAGCTTGACCATACAGGTTTTGCAATTCTCCTGAACACTGTGTTAACCGCACTTACAGATGTGTAACGTGGCCTACTGTACTGTATATGCACCACTGCTTGGAGTGACATGTCGATCAGCTGTGTCGCAGGTATTGCTCCAGTGCTTACAGAATGACAGCTAATGCATTCTTACAGCAATAATGTAAGTAAAACATCATCACTGTGTCTGCATTCAGTGCTCTGGCAGCAAACATCTGGTTGTAGTGCTTAGATTAGCAGGAGCAGCCGTAATGAGATACAGACATCAATGGCAGGCATTTGGCCCAGCCTGACCTGCTCATGAGCCATTATATTAGATAGAACATGTGCCACAGAGTTCAGACGTGTTTGAGCTGTCCAAATCCCTTTAAAAACTCTGAGCAAAATCCTAGCCCCAACTGTAGTCACAAGCTGCCAAGCATATATCCATATGGTCCACATGGTCTGATTTGTGCAGAAGACAAGAAGGAGAGAAGAAAGGATGACTGGTGTTTGTCGCAAACACTGTCATATGTCATTTTACAAGATTCTGGCACGCATTTGTGAAGGTGTTAAATACATTATTAAAATATTCTGACAAACTGCTGAGGAAAACAGTGAACACTTTGGGCTTAATGGTGGGAAAAAAATAACACGTAGAAAAGATCATCCTTATGAATAGGACTTAAGACTTGGACAAAAGACAAGGGACATCGCCTTTCCCAGTGCTGAGGGGAAAGATAAGGACACGCATGACCTACAGCCCTCCAACACTGCCAATGCGCTGAGCAGCAGTCATGGATTTAATCCAACAATCCTCTGGTTACCCTGATACTGCAACAGTCTACTGCAGTTACGTGTCTGATCAATCACACATAACTGTTCATTCCCAAACGCTATTTATGTGTGTGCAAGCTACTTTTTTTTTTTTTTTTTGTCCACGACGCCCAATATTTTCTCGATGATTCGTAATTTGCTTGTTCATCTGCAAATCCGACCTTCTGCACGGTACTGTGCATCAATCAGCGGAAAGGGCAGTGACCTTTTCAACCAGATGTATCCATTAATTTACACAAATACTTATTATTTATTGATTAATAAGCGGGTTTCTCTCTAAACTCCTTATGGAATCATCAGTAAGAAGTGGAACAGCTCATAATTCCTGCTAAGGTTATTATAGCTGTAATTTATGCTAGCGGAAGACCTGCTTGTCATGAGTTCCAAAACTCATTTCATTTGTAGGAGACAAATAAAAAACAAAATACATTATTCATTGGATTAAGCTCTTCCTCTGCAGAAAGTAATTTTATAAAAACATTGTTTATGTTACCTTGCCATACTGATCTCCCCTGGCACACATATGCAATCCAATTAGTTGGCAGAGTGAAACATTATTGATTTCCGGTACAAAAGGAAAGAGAGAGAGAGAGAGAGAGAGAGAGAGAGAGAGAGAGAGAGGGAATAAATTGTTAAAGCCAGTTATCTGTTCACTGTCTGCCTTTGTGATAATATTAGGTATATGCACCAGGCAACGTGTTAATTAATGTATTCAAATTTTAATATACAGTCTGCTCTTTTCCATCCTTGCATCATAATAGGAGACTAGCCCGCGTTACATAAACCATATTGCATTATTCTTTTAAATTCATAAATCAGATCCACTAACAGACCCTATAAAGAAACACTGCACATAAAGACCTCAATGAATATTCATACATATAAACAAAAGCTGACCCTGCGCCAGAATCACTTTAATTCTGGCTTTCATCTATGACACAGTTAGACTGAGGGTATAAATAGGCCGGCGATGCATGCATGTATTTTTTCCATGCTTAAAAAAGTTGTTCAGAAATGTGCAGCACGGCACCGTTTTCTTTCGCTACACGGCGAAGCTACACAGGCCCCTAAACAATAATCCATTTTACAATCCTTCCCTACTTTGTTGCATTCTGACACGAGTGACATTCTTTTCTTTTCAATAATCTTATAGTCGAGTATAACTTGATTATACTCAAAAATTCCAAGGGTAAGACTATTGATTCTAAACAAACATAATTAATCTAGAACACCAAATATGAAAGCCAATCTTCTCCAGCCATTCTGGCTTTTAAATCAGAAGCTTCCTTTTCGCAGATACATGCGGGGCACTAAACCAATCCAATTACCCAGATAAATAGGACTAATCATGCAGCCAAAAATTTGAATATGAGGTTTAGGGGTGGGTCGATAAGCATTATCGTTTCACCCCCGTGCAACTTTACAGCATAATTTCAGATAACACAAGAAGAGAAAAGGAAGCAAATTGAACAGATAAATAGTTCAACACTAGACATTAACATATGGATGGTGGGGTGCCTGTGATAAGAGGGAGACATTTCATTAGGTAGGAGAAACATTCCATTAAAAGGGTTCTGCAGGCATGCAATTTCCATAACTCATTCACCACACTTGCCTCCGAAAGGTATGACTTCCATTGTGTAGCGAGAATTTCAAAAGCATCATTAGAACATGAGGAAGCTCTGAAAAAAAAAAAAGAAAAAAAAAAAAAAGAAGAGATGACTGGTGTATAAGGATGAATGTAGAAGAAGGAGAGTTAAAAGTTTCTTTGTTGTACTTGAACAGTTCGTGCTCAAGTCAGGTCAATTGTAACTATGAAGAGTTTTCATCGCAGTAAAAATGCACGACATGTCTCTTGAGTAGAGGCACCGGCATGACCTTAACATTTTTTTTTTGTTGAGACTTTTACTTCTACTCAATCAAGGAGCTATTTATGTGACATCTACTTGTGACATATGAATTGCAATTCACTGAATAGAAATGTGAATTGCGGTCATGGGATTTATTTAGTTATTGCACAAATGCAAGTTTCGAGGCAGCTGGATCTTTGAAGCCAGTGTGAGTACGGGGTGTGAGAGCTGACGGCTCCTATCGCTTAAGGCCTGTTAAAAAGTGCTTACGAATGTGCTGCATTTACATTCCTGAAGACGACCTTGGCTGCAGCTGTGAGGAAACAGACAAAGGTGACTAAATCAGAGAATCAAAGGCTTCTATGACTATCAACAGCCTGAGCTGAGTTATGTAGGGCTAAACGTACATGCGATCCAATTAGTTGGTAGAGTGAGACGTTATTGATCTCTAGTGCGAAAGAATAAAGATACTGAATAACAGGAGGAACAGAACTACAAAGAGAAACTGAAAGAGAGAGAGCGAGAGAGAGAGTCTGACTTTCTGACTACATTAATATATGATATATAGTATATATAAATATATAAAACATATAGCATTAATATATAATATGTACAATGTATGGGCCAGAGAACATATTAATTAGTGCATTAAATCAGAAGATGACATTGTCTAGGCGAACATATTATTGGAGTATCCACATGACATAAAACGTAGTGCTTTATTTTTTTTAAGAGCCTTTTTTTTTAAAGCTCATAAATCATATCTGTTGCTGGAGGTGGATTTGAGGAACACGTCAATCATTATCAGCAAACTAAAGCAGAGTTATGTCAGGCCCAAACTGATAGATGACTGGCAAGTGATTAATGTGAGTTGTATAATTATTCTAATATAGAAATAACACCAGTATAAAGAGAACCATTAATGAAAATTGCTAAGCGCAGTTGCTGAAACTAATTAGATAATTAGCAGTTTAAAATGGTACATTGCTTTGCTACTTGGCACAAAGCCTCAAAAGCCGTACTTGCTCTCAGGGTGAACGAAAAGCATTTTGCAAACCAGAAGCACTTAAATGTATCCCGCACATAAGCTATTTTGCTTGACATTATATCATAACTTATTCCAGCAATACAGGCACGCCATATGAAATGTTGATGTTGTGACACTGATTTGATTAAAATTCCTAAACGATTTCAATATTTTTACTGATGACAGCTGTAACTGCGACAAAACGCTGTTCCCTATTAAACGCATCCAACGTATATGAAAAAAGATTGCGAATATGTGACAATAATGCTGCAACACAATTGCCTAACGTAGTGTCGAGGCATACTTTAATTGGGTATGAATGAGCTATTGCCTAATCGGCAGAGCCAAACTGAATTTGCAGATGAATTTATAAGAGCACTTAGACTCCAATTTTATTGGAGGTTTAATGATGCCAGTCGATGGAAGCTGTATATCTGAAAGCCAAACACATGTTTTCATTCTCCTTTTGCCTAATGACTGTATGAGGCAATCACGATATTTAATCAAAGGTGACATCTCCGGCGGTGAGGTGGTAACAGTCGTTGAGGCACAGTTTAGAGAGTCTGGATGTCTAGGATGCGTAGATATCCTGCAGCTGTCCTGATCTGAACCATCACTAATGAACTGGTGTAATTGGTCTGTTAAAAGAGGATCTTGTATCAGCTTGTCTGCCTCTCATTTCACTGTATACCGCTATGCAAGAAAACAGGTCTTTCACAGCCAGTATTCAAGGACAATAATTGGACTAGACACAAGCGACAGTAGTTTAAAAGCATGACATGTTTAAACTTTAAGGATTCTGGTAAACTTAATGATTCTGAAAGTCACTTTAATGGTCAGAACAATGGGCCTAGAGGAACACCTTCTGTTCACTCAGGCTAGTAATATTAGTAATAATAGAACTGCCTCATGGCACATTTGAATTTGCACGTCTTCTGCAATGGATCTCACTCTGTCTCTTGTTCTCTCTCTCACATACACACATTATCTCTTGCTATCTTATAGCATTTCTGGTTGTCTGTCAGTGATCGTCTTATTCAATCTCTGCATGATCAATAATCTATCCATCCATCCATCCATAACATATTGCAACAGGTACCCCATATTGACTTGATATTCCTAAGCTATTAAAATCCTAAGCTATTGATCTTCTTATTGAAACATCAGTCTCACAATGTTTTCCCATCAGTTTAAACCAGAAGAGCGCATGCTCTTTCCCAGTTTTATATTTATTTATGTATTTATTTATCATTTATTTATTCATGTATTTATTTACTTACTTACTCAGAACCACTATGCCCTGAAGGAACTTTAAAAAAAAATAACATTTCATTCACAAATTATAACAACACATTTTGCAGAACTTTATTCAACTCCTGAATTTGTAGTTCCTCAATTAATTCACGCTTGTTCATAAAGTAATTGGTCTGAGCCAGATGCCCTGTGGACATTTCTGGAACGCTTTCTATCTAATGCGACGAAGTCAGCTAAGGAAGTATAGGAAACATTAAAAAAAGCAATGAAGGTAAAAGGTTATTTTTATTTATTTCATTTATTAAGCCACCGGCAGAGATATGCATTTCACCGAGTATGGACTGTGTGCCTGTGGAGTTCTCTATATATTAGGAAAATAAAACAAAACAAAAACAAATTGGGACAGTTTGTACAGACAGAATGTAACAATATGGCAATGTCCAGGCTGGGCTATTGCAGCAAACCACTGATGACAAACAACATAAAAATCTATTGCCGAATCAACATTGTCATTGTACCATGCCATTTAAAAGAATGAAAGTATTAAAATAAAAATCTCCCACTTGTGTGACTTTTTGTTGCATCCTGCAGAATCCCAGTCTCAATGAACTCATCTAGTTTCAACCAGATGCACTTTATGGCAAATCATCCTGGCAAGCGTTTTAAAAAAAGAATACTGTAGCTACTATTCATACTGTGTGTGTATTTCTGCAGTACAATGAAAAAGTATTTGCCTGATTTATTTATTTATTTATTTTCTGGCATATTTGTCACAGTTAAATGATTGAGATCATCAAACAAATTTTACATATTACACAAAGATAACCAGATAAAAGACAAAATGCAGTTTATAATTGATGATTTCATTTATTAAGGGAAAAAAGCTGTCCCAACCTCCCTGGCTCTATGTGAAAAAGTAATTACCCCCTAAGCCTAATAATTGGTTGTGTCATCTTTGGTGGCACCAACTGCAATCAACGGTTTGCGATAACTGGCAATGTGTCTTTTATATTGCTGTGGAGGAATTTCGTGCTGTTTTGTTTGCAGAATTGTTTTAATTTGCCACATTGGAGGGTTTTTGAGCATGAATGGCCTGTTTAAGGATCTCAATCAAATTTAAGCTCAGACTTTAACTAGCCCATTACAAAACTTTATTTATTTACTGATGTGTTTTGGATCATAAGTGCACTTGAGGTCACAAACTGATGGCCAGACATTCTCCTTCAGGATTTTCTGGTAGAGGGAAGAATTCATGCTTCCATCAATTATGACAAGTTGTCCAGGTACTCAAGCTGCAAAGCAGTCCCAGATCATCACACTACCACTACCATTTTTGACTGTTGGTATGATGTTCTTTTTATGAAATGCTTTTGAGTTTTTGGTCAGCAGTGGCTTTCTCCTTGGAACTCTCCCATGGATGGCATTTTCCCCAGTCTCCTTCCTATTGTTAAATCATGAACACTGAGGTCTGCAGTTCTTTAGATGTTGTTCTGAGTTTGTTTATGAACTCCTGGATGAGCCGTTGTTGTGCTCTTGGTTTCATTTTAGTAGACTGGCCACTTCTGGGAATGTTTCACCACTGTTCCAACTGTTACTTTTTCACATACTGTAGGGCCAGGTAGACTTGGACAGCTTTTTCCCCTTAATAAATGTAATTATTTTAAAATTGCACTGTATTTACGTAGGTTATAGTGTAATGCTAACCTTTGTTTGATCAAATCAAGAGTGACATGTATGCCAAAAAAAAAAAAAAAAGAAAATCAGGAAGGAGCAAATAATTTAATAATTTTCAGCACAATGTTTGTGGATCTAGGATGTGAATATATGATATTTACTTCATAATGCATACATTCCTAATGTATATTTTGTATACTACAAATAAGCTGCCTTATATATATGTGTATGTTCTGGTCTAAATTTTCCCCTATTTATTCTGAGCAGTGTACTAATAAATGATATTACATTTCACATTTCACTCAACAATGTGTGAATAGTGTGTGCATGTGATTTTTCAGTAAGGGAATATGCATGTGGTTACTTTTATACATAACAGCAAACACAAACCCATTGTGGTCGGTCTTAATAAGTCTAAAACAAAACCACCAATAACATCCAACAGTAATGAAGTTCTAAACTCTAGCATCAGGTGTGCCTTAATATATTATATATTATTAATAAAAGAAGGAACGCTAAAAACATCTTTATGCCTCAAATTAAATTTAATCTCGACAGCCTATTCAGGGGACAACATGTTAAGATAAATGCATGTGTCTTTTGTTTTATGAATACTCTGCATAAAAGGTCCTAATTATGCAGGGATAATAAGGGGAAGAACTTAATGAAAAGATAAATCATATGTAGCAAGTGGTGAGAATGTTTAATATTTCATGAGAGGTACATTCAAGCACATGGCCCCATGGTCCTGGCACACACAAAGAGCAAAGATGTTCTGCTGAATAATCACAATCTACTTCTAATGAAGTGAATGAAGAAAAACAGAAGCAGTCTGCCTTTTCTTTTGAATAATTAGCGCAGAGGCTACAGTTCGTTTTAAATCGCTGTCAGTCAACATCGGCTACACGTTGAGGCGTTGTGGCATTGAGGTAAAGCTTATCCCGAACAGCAGCCTAATTTGACTGAGATGACAGATACTTTGAACAAGTTTGTCAGTTTGACAATTAAATGCCGTCAGCAAGTTTGATCTATTTATAATCACAAACAAAGCGTGTTCAAGTCAAACCGGGACTTTTGATTGTGCAGAATTACAGGACGCAGTTATGATAGAAAAACTACCTTTATTTCTCTATATATACAGTAGTTCTCCACATTTATGCACTTATTCCAAATGTTTCACTGGATCGTGGATATCATCATGGTAGAAAGTTTTCTTAGAGCCATGATCAGACTGACCTGCTTGATGTTTGAGATGCTGGCCTCCCAGAAACCCCTTTAATGGCTTCAACCTGTGGAAATGACTGAGAGCAAGGTCAGGACTGTACAAAGGATGTGGCATCTCCCTTCTGCGTTCCCTGTAATGTACAATTGGTGTTCATGTATGATGATGTGTATAGTTCCAACAGGCAGATGCGTCTGTTCTGCAAGCTGGCGGCAAATTATCTGTCGATTTTCAAGAATTAGGCATTCCACTCGATGAATGTTTGCGAGAAAACTGCAGGGGGCCACCTCGGCTGGGATCGTCATTCACAGACATATGGACTTTTCCATAACTAACATTTTCATGATTCAAATATTTTTTTTTTATTGAGATTAAGAATCTCATAACAATACTTTGCTTAAAGTCTCTGTAAATATCAATCGGTTTTACACCTTCATTCGCATGAAATTCCCTAATTTGACTTGATGTAGAAGAAAGGCTTTTTCAGACCTCTTTTGCTTATGTCATATAAACTAAGGAGTACTTCGAAGCCAAAGTTGTTCACAGTTTCAGGTAAAACTAAAATATGAAACATATATTATGAGATTATCATTTTGCAACATAAGTTATGGTGCCTGTATTAAAGTATATATATAAAAAAAAAAACGTTGTTGAGAGTTCAGTATAACCTGTTCTAGAAAAAAAGTCTTATTCTATGAGAAGTACAGTAATACAATAATATGGGTCTGCAATATTCATCTCTCTCATACTTTAACATAAAGCCTAAACCTTTTTTATTCAGCATTATCACTAGCCCTATAAGATCCAGTTCACAGAAAATTATGTCCTCTGTTTAAAATAGTGTTTTTTTTTTCTAGTAAGATGCACTGGATGTAAAATTGCTTAATATACATAATAGTTTACGGTCAGTGTTATCGCTATTTCGTCTTTAGCTGCCATTTGCTAAGACTCTCTTTGCATGCCTTTTGATTTATTGCTAGTTTATTTTTAGGCACAACATACTGTAGTACAGCTAACAGTATATTGATATTTGGAGTGGAACTGTCCTTTAACTTAACACAATTTTTTGAGCGGATGCTTTCATAATAGAAACACTTATGTATGTACAAACATACACTGCCTGGCCAAAAAAAGTTACCATTTGGATATAAGTAAGCAAATATGTAATAGCCTTTGACTGGATAATTACTGCAGTGATTAACATGTTTTAGCTGGGAACAATTTGTTTAACCCTAATTGATTCAGTCAGTACTGTAGTTTCTTACTTTTTAACAACATGTCTGAAGATGTATCCCGAAGAAAGGTAAAATATCGGCCTGCATCAAGCAAATGAAAGAGCTAAGGACATTGCTGACATTACTGGATTTTAAGTTGCATTGTAGAAAAAAAAATACTGTATACTGTAAAATCACAGCTATGTTTAACAGTGAAAATGTATTTACAAAGAAATGGAAAGACCATTTTCACATGCATATTGTGACAAGAACTCACAGGATTGGGACTAAACATCTGTTTGAAGTTAAGGAAACCACTTGTTAGTTAGTCCAAAGAGAAAAAAAAGGCTCAGCTTGCTAGGGAGCATAAATATTGAGCTTTGGAGAAGGGAAAAATGGTCATTTGGTCTGATGCGCTCAGATTTATTGTATTCCAAGGTGATGGGCGTGACAGGGTAAGAAGGAAAGCATAATGCATAGTTCCCACTGTGCAAGCCTCTGGAGGCAATATTATGATCTGGAGTTGCTTCAGATGGTCAGGTCCAGTCTCAGCAAGGTTGCATAGCTGACTACCTGAATGAACTTAATGACGAGGATGCCTCATCTATGGATTTTTTCTTCCCTGAGGGCAAAGGCATATTACAGGACTCAAATTGTGAAAGAGTGGCTCTAGGAATCAAGTTCACACATGAATTGGAGCTCAACCTTCACCCCATTGAAAGTATATGAGGAGATTTCTTTGGAGATCTTCGCCAACAATTAAGGCAGCTCTGGATGGAAAGGAAATGTTGTGCTGTTGCATAAAGTTCTCAAAACCATGCCATGGCAAATATGCAAATCAAAACTGAAGGCAGTGAAATTAAATACTCATAGGTGCAATTTTAATTAAAATTTTTAATTTTTTTTTGCCAGGCAGTGAAATTTCTATAAGCAAGGCTTTTGGAGAACATCACATCCTGGTAAATTAACCCTACTATTAACCTGGACTCATATTTCACACCTCATTTTTTGTAAAATATTAAAAGTGAGTTTGCTTTTGAAGGCAGGAGGTCACAGCATGTCTGTGTGTGCAGGAGACACCACATGAATTCTATTCATAAATATCTCATCATTTCTCATTTGTTAGATAAGGGAGAGCTGGTGGTAATTACATGGCACTGTCAGCTCTGGGAAGATCCAAAAAAAATGTGGATCCAAGTGCTAATGCATTGCAGGAGGAGAAACAGAGAGAAAATGACACCAGCTGAGAAAGACACAAGAAATAAAATCTCTTATTTCTGTTATCTGCACCCTGGTGACTTTCACATGGGAAATTAAGATGTGCAAATTAAATATTAATGCATTCTTTATTTTGGAGATTTACATTAATCTCTCTCTCTCTCTCTCTCTCTCTCTCTCTCTCTCTCTCTCTCTCTCTCTCTCTCTCTTTCTTTTACATGTTTCTCTAATCAGGTTTTCTTCTCTAACATTTTAGGTTGAGAAATAGAGGACTGATCAGTGGCGACTGGTGCAAAAAAATGTGTGTGTGTGTGTGTGTGTGGGGGGGGGGGGGGGGGGGCGCAAACAAAATAAAAAATTTAATACTCGCCTGTAAATAGCCCTCTATCAGGTGACTAAGCATCATCACTACTAGTACATACACACATGTTTCTTGCACTCACTCTAGACATTCATTGACACTAGTGGTCACTGCACACCTGCACACTCATGGACACAATGCACATAAGTCACCTTAAAGATGCACGCAAGTCACTTTAAATATGACACTTTACAGCATATTTGCACACCCCCTGGACATTCCATTCTATTTATGTTCAACTCCATTCCCACACAAATTTCCACAATTCTATATTTTATATATTGTACATTTTGTATTGTACAGGTATTTTATTCTTTCTTAGTTAAATTTATTTTCTATTTTGTTTTTCATATTTATTTCCTATTAATAGTCTTTATTTTAAAGTCCCAGGCAGTCGTCTGTGTATGTGACAAATAATAATTATTTGAATTTTAGTATAAAATTAAAGGCCTGACTCACATCGCATCCAGTCAGCCAGCTCCGCTTGCAGTAAGAAGTGCTGGAAAAGACTCGTTGAGAATGGTCCAATCACATGAGCCCAAATATTTAAAAACAGTATTGATTCGGTAATAACAAAAGTGGGAGGGTTCAGGGCGCACAGCGCTGCGCCCCAAGGATGATTTGAAAAGATCCAATCAGAGCTCAGCCTCAAGTCACATGCTTTTCAAACATTTACGTGCCTACATAGACACTCGTTTGTCCGGCGCCCCGCGTACACAAATGAACGTAATACAGTTTAGATTTTTAAAATTGCAAATAAATTATATTAAGAAATACAGCGGAATATTGTGACTAAATGACTCTCATTATTAAAATAAATAATTACATGTTAAAGGAGCATTCTTCTCTGCCTAACTTTAGGGGAGCGGCGCCCCGTATTGACCGGCCGCCACTGGGACTGATATGTACAGGTACATGACACCGGGTCTCACACTGCACAATTCAACAATGTCTAAATTTAGCCAAGCTGACACGGAGTGAAAGAGATGAGTAGTGTTATGTGAGTGGGTCTCTGAACCATAGATTACTTGCTTCTACTGAGCTTTGATTGCAAAGCAGTGTTAAAAAGCTTGCTTAATTGCTTTAGGTTAGATTAATCTTTCCATCTTTTGCACATACATTAACTTTAAAAACACAGATATCTAATCAGATCTATTCTGTTCTGATTTTTACTACATTTGTGACAATAGTCTGTCTTTTCATATTTGGCAATGTTAATAATTGATAACATGGCTAAAATCAGGCAGTACAGGTGATCGGGTAATTTAACCTTTTTGTTCAAAACCCATTATTTTGGTAAACATAAATTGGTAAGACATGTTCCTGGATTAGAACAGCAAGATGATGCAGCAGTCCATAGCTCCATGGTCCACAGCCCAGTACTGAGCTTGTGTAGAAGTATTTATTATAGTGTTGTGTGTGTGTGTGTGTGTGTGTGTGTGTGTGTGTGTGTGTGTGTGTGTGTGTATGTATGTATGTATGTGTGTGTATAATATATATATATATATATATATATATATATATATATATATATATATATATATATACTTTGTGGTTGTTGGCCTGTAAAATCATATTAAGTCTTTTTTCAGATTGGTTACAGTATGTCCAGTTCCACCTAAGTGTGAATGAGCACATGAAAGTGTGCATGGTTCATGTGATTGACTGGTGCCCCATCCAAGGTTAAATCATTGTTGCATGTTAACGTAACCTGAGAATCTGATGAAGGCATGTATTTCTAAAATACAAGTAAATATAAGGGCAATTGTAAAGCCATTGTGCCACATACTTTAAACACAAATATGGCTACACATGAATGATTCAATAAAGAGCCTATTCTATACGGAAAGTGGAAAAAATTAAGTTTTCTATAATTTGTGTTAACAAGATCAGTGAACTGTATATAGAGAGCCTGTTCCAGCAAACCGGTCAATATCATTGCATCAGATGGAGAAATTTTGACAAGACAACTTGTAGCTATATTTATTTGTTCTTTTTTTGTCACATCGTTATGTTCTTATTTTGTTCCCTCATTTTGAATGAATGGTGTAAACAGTTTAAATATTTCATGTGCATCTTTTTTTAGATTTAGTAAAATGAGTGAAGGAACACGAAAAAAAATATTATGAGACCACTCTGGGGCTATGTATGAATGGTCCTGGATTAATTCTTCTTTGTAAACGCAGAAGCAACTTCACTATTAACTATTCACTACCTTTTAATAATATGATGTAATCATGCATTCTATCCCTCTCGCCCCTGGGCCACCTATAAAAATACCCTTTAGAACACATCAGTCACCTTTAAGACAGATGACCCTATGTTACATTTCAGTTAAAAGAAACTTATATGGAAAATAAAAGAAACTTATATGGAAATATTAGACAATCCCCATATTTTTTTTGGCTTTGTGCCTTTTATCCTAGGGGTAGCCATATTGGATCATTTGATCCTTAAGATCTGTCACAGGTATTATGCCGGGTGACCTTCCTGTCACAACTCTCCCATGTTCTAAGTGGCTGGGTTGTATTGGTTATAAGGGTAAGTAAGCATCATGTACAAAGACCCAACACTGGCAACACCGAACCCCCCCGCCCGAACTCTCCAATCAGCAACCCAGAGCATCAACTGCTTGTGCCACCATTGCCCTTATTAAACATATCTATATTATTCATATTTTAGGTTTATTAGTTTTATTAGCTAAGCCCTTTAAACTATATCTCTAAGAGCTCTATTTTAAAAGGTTAAACATTCTATGGTGCTTCATTTCAGTTCATAAAAATGTAACAAAATATTTAATTAATTATTCAGTAAATTCAAATTACACCTCTTTCCTCACTGATTTATGACTCATATTACGTTATATTGTAGATACAGTAGCTAGGCTGCTGATCTAGCAGCTCAGGAGCAGGGAGAACTAGGATGCGCACTCTGTGGACATGAGATGCTGCTGTAATATTTCTTATAAAAGAAAATAGACTCAGGCAGGGAATGAGGATATTCATGTTTAGTTTTGTTTTCAATGTAAAAATGTATTTTAACACAGTTCAGGGCCGGTAGCACGGTGGTGTTGTGGTTAGCATTGTCGCCTTGCACCTCGAGGGTTCAGGTTTGATTCCCAGCCAGGTTCGATTCCTTACTATGTGGAGTTTGCATGTTCTTCCCTTGCTTGGTGGGTTCCCTCCGGGTACTCTGGTTTCCTCCCACAGTCCAAAGACATGCAGATTAGACTAATTGGCATTACCAAATTGCCCATAGTATGTAAGTGTGTGTGTGTGTGTGTGTGTGTGTGTGTGTGTGTGTGAGACCTGTGATGGATTGGCACTCAGTCCAGGGTGTACCCCGCCTCATGCCGTAAATCTCCTGAGATACGCTCCCGGGCCTCCACGACCCTGAATAAAGGATAAAGCGATGAGTGAGTGAGTTCAGGGTAGCAAGGAGGCAGACAAGAGTAATAATCACATGACGTCAGTTAAACAGGCCAAAGGGATAACTGAAGGAGTAAATTGGTAAATGGCAAGGGTAGAAAAAGAACTGTATTGGCCTGGAACTACAAAGTATTAATCTGAATTGAACTGGACTGACTCATTCAAGAACGAATTGTGACTAAGGCTAATATTACTCTATTTTTGTTCCCCAACTCGCTCTTACTTCAATCTACATCAGGGCCTCAGTGCCCCGAGTCTGATCGAACACCTAAGTGACGACACTTTTTCTTCATCTCTGCTCCGCCCTTTTGTTCCAAATGTGACCCAGATGATAAGCAAACAGAACTATAAAAGGTTGAACGAATTCTAATCATTGCTGCTGTTTCAGATTAAGATACTGTTAAATAATTAAATTTTAATCAGGACTACATTAAAGTCACCCATGATTAATCTATAAATGATTAGAATACTGTGTGAAATCTGATTCTGATCCGAGGACTAAAGGGCAAATTTTCAGTCAAGATGAATAAGAAATTCATGAGCACATTTTCAAACAAAGAAAAAAAGAAAAGAAAATCCACGAGACCTTGACACCTACACTCCGAGACATACGCCGGAGATCCAGCTGCATTATTTCTACCTTCAGGTAAAACTAAACGGGAAGAGTGGGGAAAAATTGATCCACAATCTAGCCCCAGGAATACTGCTCACTCTCTCCGACTCCGTCTCTCTTTCTCGCTCTTATTATAGAGTCTGAGCTACCGCGCTCCATAATCCTTGAAGGTTTAGCAGAGAAGTCATGTGATTGGTTAGACATTACATCAGGATGATGTAATACTCAGAGGACTGGCTAGTGTGGCAGCAGAGTGAGGAGAGGCAAGGAGAAAGGAGAGAGGACTTCACTGAGGAGAGAGAGAGAGACAGAGACAGAGAAATCAGTCAGGCTTTAATCCCAATACACACCGCAGTGCTTTGGTGAAGTAGAGAAAAAGGCTGAGCTATTTTCCACGAGTCCACAATGAGCCATGAAGCTAAAAACTGTAACTGTCGCCTGCCCCCAAACACTGTTGTGTTCACTGATTCAGTTTCTTGCGAGCTGTGGCTGAAGATGTCCAAGTAGGGAAAAAAAACCATAATGAACACATTTAGCTCAGCAACTTGGGGATTTGAAATCAGTTTGCTTTTAAATTACAGTGCATCAGTGGTACAATGGTCTATATCTTTATGCGGTAAAGACACCTTCTGTTCAGTGTCTTGATCTCTTTTGTCTAGAGTCATTTTATATGCAGGGCTAAGGCTAGGAATTTTTAATGAAATCGTTTGATGGATTTTGCAAGTTAATTCAATTACACACAGTAAAGCAATTTCAGGGTTTGCATTGCAAAAGGGCTACTTTAATACTACTACTACTACTACTACTACTACTACTACTACTAATAATAAATAAGAACAGCATGTAATTTGTGAAAAAATATGTTGGTGCTATAATGAACTTAATATAATGCAAAATGCAACTGGCCAGAAGACACCATTGCTATTAAACATTAATTCAAATGACTAGATGTGTCCTGACTTTCCAAACAAGATTATAATAATCATGGAAGAGACATTGCCATAGGTGTTTAATTATTATAGCATGCATAAATAAAATACATAAATGGTACATATTTGCCACAATGAAAAAAAAACCCCTCAGAACTGGGAAGTTCTGAAAAATAAAAGACCATATTAATGCTTAAATACATTCGACAAGAAAGCAAATGTACACATACTATAAATGAAAAAAAAAAAAAGTCATTTAAGAAATGAGAACATGAGAAATAAAGCTAACTGAAATGAAGAATCTTTTTAGGTCAGAGGATTTATTAGTCTTAAAGCTATTATGCATGATGTACAAACAGCAAATAAATGGAAGGGGCATGAAATAGCCAGCGGAGAGCCATGCAAAGCAACAAGATGTTCATCATAATACAACCCTGTATACTGCAATATTTTATCGTTTGATAGTTTGAATAATGCCCCATGAGTGATTTATCTGGTACCAGAAAATAATTCGTTCTGTTCGTCTTTTGAAGCCAATCACAAAACAAATGCTCACATCATTGTCATTTATCAAGAAATGGGGGGAAGGGGGGGGGGAGGGTGTAGCTGAGCATAAAAGCTATTTGCAATCTTGTGTGGTGTGGTGCAAAACTGCATCCTCAGGCTGTTGTACAATAGTGTTCTCATGGGGCTCGGGCTTGGAGTGGCAGCTCAAATCTGAAATCTGGCAGCCAAAAAAAAAAAAAAAAACGCAGAGTGAAATGACAACTTGATAAAAGCGGAATGATTTTTCGGTTGCGTTTTGCCGAGAGCAAGGTAAAAGGAATAGCGTATTCCTGAGTGCTGAATGTATGAATATCAGAGAGAATGCGAGAGGGGGGTAAGGTGGTGTGGGATACGTCTGTGCATGAAGTGTTGTCTATGTGCTGATGCCTGTGTTGTCTGGGTCAGGGTTACATGAACACCGCAGCCCACACTTGTCAGCACTCGACCAGTCGCCGTCTATCTGTGTATATGTGTGTGTACATGTGTGCGCGTACATTGCCATGAAGGAGAGGCCAGCGGGTTCAAGCGTGCTGTGTGCTTTAGTGGAGCCTGACACGATTCTCCTTTCCTCCTGCAGCTGTTTCTGCTCATCCACAAATGTGACATTAGAAGAGCATGAATTCAAATGAACATCACTAATTCCTCTCTGTTTCACTCCTGCTCAGTCTCTGGAAGGCCTCACGGTTGGTGCCGCTTTTTTGAATATTCCTGCTCATCCATCAGACGACAGCCTCATTTCTTTGGTTCTTAGGTAGAGTGCTTTGAGGCTCGGTGATATTTACTCATTTGAAATAACGAGCGTATCAAACAATGGATTAAATTGTAAGGTGGCGTGGGGGGGGATGTGCTTATGAATATGCTCTACACCATTACTTATCTAATAAGCCTTAGAAAGCAACAAACATTAGCACTGGTGGAAGAGTTCGCATTCACCTCTTAGGCTCTCTGTGGGGCAAATGAGCTCATCTGGCATGTACGAGTATGCAAATACAGGCGGTTACTGTCTGGCTGCTGCTTAATTCTCCATTATTCTCCAGATAGAAGTCCAATCAAGTTGACTTTGAAATAGATTGTGGGTGATTAGGCAGGATTGCTGGGTGGGCTGTCTGATGCACAAGGTCTCTCTCTCTCTCTCTCTCTCTCTCTCTCTCTCTCATTCTTTCTGTCTCACTTGTAACTGCAGCAGCTGCCTAAAGAATCTGCCAGCACTGATCCATTTAATTAATTCTCAGACAAGCATTACTGATTTGCTAAATCAGTGAGAATGACACACAAGGGGTGAGGTGTTTGGACACACACACACACACACACACACACACACACACACACACACACACACACACACACACACACACACGCACGCACACGCACACAAATACACACACGTACACACACACACACACACACACACACACACACACACACGTACACACACACACACACACACAAATACACACACACACATACACACACACACACACACACAGTCACTTCTGCATATTTGTACATCTGACCCCGACTTACCAGTACTGGCCATTTCAGGAGAATGTACACACAGTTTAGACACACACGTACACACACACACGCAAGTCCTTTGTTCATACATGCATGTATAGAAACTTATCAGCAAATCATTTTGTATTCACTGATGCAGTTGCAACACTCAGAAGTATGTATGAACAATTTCTAGAATTGTTTAGCCCCATCCACCCATGCACATTAAAATGCATCGATATAACTAGTGTTGAAATGGAGGAAATCATAGATCAACAATATGCTCACTACTGTGTTATGGGACATGCTGCTTAATCAATTTTTTTATTTTCCTTTTTTCCATATGCACATCCGTACAAACTGATTCATAGTACTGGCAAGGTGAATTTTATTGATTGTAAAAGAAAGAACAATTTAACACCGGACCTTTGACATTTTATATGATCATTTATTATTTTGTTCTCTTTTCCCATAATGGCTAGGACAATATACCCAATATATCAAACAAATCACCACAAGTTTGGAGAGAACCTGATACTGATAGTACATCAACCTGACCCACATTTCCTTCTCATATTCACCGTAGTAGTGCCTAGCTAGATGTTCTAATTATCTTTGCTGAGATGTCCAGGCATTTGCAGTTCTCACACTGCATTATACTGTATGTTGACACAATATGAACCAAGCCAGTCTCAGGGGCTTTTATACTGCACTGGCTCCCAACCTAATGACAGTGCCAGAGTGATGACAGAAGTGCATACAAGAGCACTCCTAAAATAACACTGGCCTTATCAGCAACATTGTCATCAGTATAGGCCACTCTATAGGAGTAGTGTGTAAGTGCTCCAGGCCGTTGCAGGTGCATTGTAGATGCTCTCTCTTCCACCAGCGTGGTCATATCAGGAGCAGCGAAGTTTCTCGGGCTCGATTAACTGTTTCTTTGCTCTCATTGCATCTCTATGGTTCGAGACTTTTGCAAAAGTTTAAGCCAGGGTTATTTCAGTGACGTGACTAGGAGTCTCTCAGGTTACCAGGGATGTTTGTGTTTCTATAAAGGAAAAGTCTGTGTGTAATGCACAGGATGATGTCATTCACTCTCACTCAGTCAATCATCATCTACAGTTTACAACTTCTGTATCCTGTATACAAGGTCACGGGGAGGGGAGGGATGGCTGGAGTCTATCCCAGGGGACTTAGGGCATGAGGCGGGGAACAAGCTGGACAGGGCGCCAATCCATCACAGGGCACACACACTCACATGCTCCTTCACACACTATGAGCAATCTGGGAATGCCAGTTAGCCTATGCAAACTCGTAGACATGTAGACGTGAGATGAGGAATCGAACCTGGACCCTGGCGGTGCAAGCAACAGCTGTGTTGGGTGTAACACATTACAAAGTTAGAGTACTTGGATTACTTTTTTGATGTAACGAGTAATCTAACGTGTTAGGTCCGACATTGAAGTACTCAGTTATGTAATTATATTTTCCAAAATGTAGTCTGTTATTCAGACAATTTATGTAATCTGTCAGCCAGACAGCAGTCATTCCGTTAGTGTGTGTGTATGAAAGTTCTCCTACAAGCCCCGCCCCCTATAACCAGCCTCTCTCTGTTATTCCTGCTGTTATACCCCTATTTCACTTATGCGGTTTGACTCGTTTTGAGAAGCGGTGTTAGGCACTGTGAGCCGCCGTGATTGACCACCTGACGTTCCGCGAAGTTCTGCAAGGTCCGTGAGTTTCCGCGAGGACCGATACGCGAAAAGATGGAAATGTAATACTTACGGCCTCCGGGAAACCACGTAGGTGAGATAGGGGTATTAGTAGTTAATAGATTATGGGCAAAACTTGGCTGAGTGATGATGGTAGAATAATTATAAAGGTCTTGACTAAAACAACATGCATGAGGAATCACAAAGGAGTTTTCATTTTCTGCAATAGAAAAGTACTCTAACTAGTTACTTTTATCGGAAAGTAATGCTGTAATGTAACTGGTTACTTTTTAATGACAGTAATTTCGTAATGTAATTAGTTACTTTAAAAAGTAACGTCCCCCAACACTGGGCAACAGTGCTAACCACTAAGCACTAAATTCATATGTGAAAAAAAAAACAGTCTGCATTCTGCTTGCCTTGAGAAATATGCTCACTCACTTATCATCTATACTACTTTAGCCTGTATTCAGGGACTTGGGGTGTCTGGAGCCTATCCCAGGAGACCCAGGGCACAAGGCAGGGAACACCGTGCGAATCCATCACAGGGCACACACACACATACTCACTTAGTCACACACTACAGACAGGGCGATTTTGGGAACATCAATTAGCTAACTCTGCACGTCTTTGGACTGTGGGAGGAAACCCGGAGTACCCGGAGGAAACCCACCAAGAACATGCAAACTCCATGCACACGGAGACAGGAATCGGACCTGGTCCCTGGTGGTGCACAGCGACAGAGCTAACCACTACACCATAGTGCCACCTTTGACAAAAATAAGAAAAGTTAAAATACTGTACAAAGCTCTCGCCAAGGTGCCAGCAGGACTGAATGCAACACAACAAAAGATGCACTTAATCACTGTTGCAGGCAAACAGCTCTCCATCATCAAGACAGAAAAGAAAAGAGCATCTGGATATTAAGTGGCTATAGTACAGAAGAAACTGGAATGGAACGGCTTACACAGCAATAAAATGATATGGAAATTAATTATGAATGAGCGTGTCATTTAGGACTCAGGTAGTGAGAACATCAGTTGTCCCAGGTGGCACAAAAGATGCACATGCCTCAAAGTAAGTGCCTGGTGTAGAAACAGGCTCGTAGGCAGGCACAGCACTTTCTCACACTGACATACACACAAACAGTATTCTGTATTCTGTTTTAAAGCAGGCATACGATTAAAAGGTGGAGATTATTTGAAAGATCGCATTTATTTGTAAAACATGGTTTGTTGCATAAGTATTCACCCCTTTGGATTTTCCACATTTTGTGACGGCACTGCTTGGAATTCAGATGGATTCATTTGAAATTTTGAACTACTGATCTACATTTATCAGCCATTTATCAGGTACAGTGTTTTATCATAAGTAACTTCAAACTGGGACAGGACACAACAGTGCATGTGTAGCTTAAGGGTCTTGATCTACACAGCATGGTGGACTGTGGTCTGAATGTGAATCCAGCCAAGTATTTCAACTGACCACACTGAGTAAAAAAAAAAGTGCAGCAGGGACAATAAACATGAAAGAAAAATGACCATAGTTCAGTGGCCATAGGTTTCTAAACATGAACCAGCTTGGCTTCTGTATCAGCTCATTGGTTGTGGTTTATCCTACAGAGCTTGGGCCTTTAGGGCAAAAAAGGAAAGTGTTTTCACAGACTTTCTTACGTATCTTTTTATTTGCATTCTATGGTCTGATTAGAACTGACATATTTTTTTGTTTGTTTTTAAGTCAGTAACAAAAAATGTCTTTTAAGAGGTAAGTGTTCCTATCACACAGTCATGTTAGTTTTTCCAGACTTATGTTAAAGTAGGAATTTGCCTCTGAAATGGTCCATGAAGGGTACATTATGCAATTTGAACAAGCTAAACGTGTACGTGTTTGCTGTTATATTCATATGATACATTATTGAAACCGTAACTCCTGGCCCTATTCTTTCCTCTTGCAATAAATAACTTCACTGGATAGCTACTGGTTGGTTGTGGCAGGCAGGTGGCAGCTGTGCAGTGGCGGTGCATCTCTGTGCCAGATTTAAACACCATTCCAGCCAGGTTTAAGTGGCTGGCTATTCACTCAGCACATGTAAATAAGGGTCGAAACACAAGGCCCAATGACATATGCTGAGCGGCTCTTCATTTGCTTGCTCGGCAAAATTATGGGTCAGGAGAGCTCTTGTGTGTGTATGTGTGTGAGGCAGTGAGCCAGGGAGAGGAGCTTCTTATTTGGATATGAATGCAGCAGTATATGGGTTGACAGGCCGTTTGAGGGGGGAGAGGAGCTTGGGGGGGGGGGGTGAGATGGGGGGGGGGGGTGGGGGGAAGGGGGTGTCTGATAGGAACATCAGTTTCCTTAGACATTAACTCTCCCCCTTTACCTGAGCGAGCGAAATAATCATGCACCATGAAATGGAAGTGCAGCAAGGATCTGGAGGAGTGGACACACCAGGCTGTCTAAGGAAATGAAAGCCATTTTTTAAAGCCTTGGATGGCTCTGATGTGCGTGTGTGCAAACGTGTTAGAGTGTGAAAAGTGGGGGGAGGAAACGTGTCACTTACTCGTGTTATTTCAGGAGAGCGCTGTTTCTCTTTCCTGAAATGAGCTGCTCTGAATACAGTTGATGACATTGTTCCACCGGTGGAGATTTTTGTCACTGCACTCGCAGAAGGACTTCCGCAGAGCTTCGGGTATAAGTACATTCTGTCTCGTCCATGCAGAAAACTTCGCATTTACTCACTGTGACACTACATACAGGGGGCACTGCAGCAAAACCAGAAACTTGCAGTCATATACTGTATACTCTCTATACATTCATTCTCCTTCACTAACCACTATATCCTGGTCAGCGTCACAGTATCGTACCAGTCCACGGCAGACCAGTTGCATTTGTAATGTTTAAAAGTGATTCTCAAATAGAAAATCATGATTAACAAACAAAGAAACAAACAAAAACACAACATGAATGATGCTCGGTTATTTATATTTCTCTGGCACGGAAATAGTCTCACCCCAAATCAGAACGCATCTAATTAGCTCCATTCTTTTCTCTCAAAGGCATCTTATGAGGCTTGTGTAGCATTATCAGCACCACATCCTTAGACCTTAGTCAATCAGACATGCCTCGGGGGCATTTCCTGTACATCCTACTGGCAGAACAGAACACTTCACAATTGGAGAGAAATATTAATTAGTTTATGTTGAATAATGAATGAAATAAGCCTATTTCAAGAGCTACCAGCTTCCATGCTGATCAAATCATCCATTTACTAATTGCACTCACCTCTTCCTCATTGCCTCCTGAGTTTCTTCTGTATAAAATGTCCGTTAGTTCGTTATTCACATTACTACTGTATACTGGATTGTACAGTGGAATATAGGAAGAAGATTAAGTAGTCTGTTTCACAGTCCATCATACAGTAGCACGGGTACTTGGATTTAGCCAAACTGACAGTTTTCAACAAGGCACTAATATATTGTACAGGACCTGAAAAAAAAAAAAAGAAAGAAAGAAGGAGGTCTAACATCTGGCTCAGGATGCTGGGACACTTCAAGGATGGCTGATCTAATTATTTGCACTGTTCACTCATCCCCAGTCGGAGACAGCTGAAACTGTCTGCTGCATTAGACTGGCTGACATCGAATGAGAGCTGTAAGGACCCCATCGAAATAAATACTACACAGTCATCAGTTCACACATGATATACCCTGCGCCCTAATGTACAATACAAACCTATCAATTTGTACTAGGCTGGCCTTAAATGTTATGTCTCATAGGAAGCAAATCTTCAGCAGTAAGCACTCTGATCCTAAACATGCTCCCCCAGCATTTCCTATTGCTGCCTTCCAACATATGTTCTGCTTATACATCCCAAGGCATGACATCACTCAGATGTTTAAGGGCAACTGCAAATCTTTGCAAAGCATTTACATGCTGTGTGGCTTTGTTCCACACGAACTTGTAGAGAGCTTATGCAAATCAGTGCAATCAAACAACAAACGCCTGCTATCCAGGCTAAATTGCAGCATTAAATGGATGTATGCATATGTGTGGCATTTCCAAATACCTCTTGGTAAACAAAGATAAAAAAAAAAAACAAATGCTCCTGTAGGAACACCAGGGCTGAGGGCTGTTCAGTGCTCGACTACGTGCTCTGGAGCACAGCCTGCATTTAAGTTCATCGTATATATATCATCGTAGCCAAGACGGCTAAAAGAATTGAACACACAAGCTTAATGTGAATCGCAGGCTCATGTCTGCTAATGCACTTAGAGCAGGACACTGCTCACGGAGCTCATTTGTCAAAGGACCATGCAGCTGGCCAAAGCCTAAGAAGGGACCTGGCCTTCCTGACCTGGCCTTTAACTGGTCTATCCTTCAGCCTAGAAACCAAGAAAACAGATTAGATCCGTCTCAGAATTGCAAAGATTTGTAAATTGGTCATTCTGACTCGAGATCAATTTCCTCATGGGGACCGGCTGGCTTAAGACTGGCACAGGGTCAAGCTGAAATTTGATACTGGATCAGCAGTGTTAATATAACACTGGTTGTGGAAACATACTCAGACGACAAACATTGCAACATCTGCATGAATATTCTCATTGAGAAAACAAAGTGCGATCACAGCTTTGAAGTGTTAATGTGTGATGTGTTAACTTGCTTAACAGAACAACATCAGGTCACTGACACAGTGAATATTTCCTGCTCATCAATGTATCATATTGGTATTCGTACTTGGATGCCGTTCAACATTTTTTTTTTCTCCCCCAAGCAGATGCTCCCTGCGAAATATATTACACCCGTATTGTGGTTTAGTCACACCCACATATCCAGGTCCTCATTGTTCTGTGTTTCCTGTGGGAGACAGGAATCATCTACATACACTGAGCTTAGACAGTGGATCTTTGTCTTGGCTTCATCCGAACTGCTGGAGACGATGCACAAACAGCTGCCAGTAACCAAAATGTTTCACCACCTCTTACAGGCCAGTGACTATGCGAGCTACTTTGGCATGTTCACTTTATGATTGATATTACAAATGTGCTGCGGAATCATCTGTGACTTGTACAATGACATGAGAACATTTATCTGCTCGTATTTCAGCACATAGCACTGCCTGCCTCGATTACAGTTAAAGATGAAGTAAAAAAAAAAACCCTAACAAAACTGCGAATGTGCTTGTGGTTCCCTGAGAGTCCGCGAGTCAATTTACTGTAACCAAAAGAAGACGATTAGAAAACCATGAAGCTGCTAATATCAGGGATATAAAAACAAAAGGACACATGGTATAGACATACTGTAACATGTCGTCTGTCTATCCATAGAATTTTTAGACAAAGTCTATGAATGCAGCTCCTCATGGAGTCCATCAACAACAGAAGAAGTACTATCGTTTAGATTAACTTGGGTACATAATTAGAAAAATAAAGCAATATATACCAAATAGATTTGTAAGATTGAAATGAATAAATTCATGAATATCTATGTCATTACTGATAGTTTCTGTGTGACGACTGAGAAAGAACTGGGCAGAAGCATGAAATTTGTAATTTATTCCTAAATGTGTTTTTCAGTCGCAACGTTACGCACTCTTATCTGTTGCCGTGCCACGTTTCAATCCCTTTTCATAGCATTATTAGCAAAATGCAAAACTCCCCCCATCTCTCTTATTCAAGCGTAGAGTTAAAATAAAAGGCATTTAAATGCGAACATGCAGCATGGCCATGCTGGCTGCACATCAATAATGGTTTCATAATTTTAGAATAATAGCACAGCGTCATCTGGAGATTGCCATTAGGCAACTGCGTTTTTTATATGTGACTCCTCTCCACATGAGCTGTTTTTGCTTTTTTGACTTGGGATTCCGATGGTTACAGTGTTGCAAAGATCATGAGAAGGAAAGTTCATGTGTAAGGCGGTTCAGGGATATCATTGTGGATGCATTCTGGAAAACTGACAAAAAAATAATGCAAAAACAGTCAGTTATAGTCAGTAATATATGCTGACATACTGTAGAAGCTATGAACGTATTTTCCAAATTGAAGCTTTCTAACTTTAATTTGGTCTCTTCATACAAAGATCATATTTGGTTAAGGAGCCAGGCTAACAAACACAGCAGAGTGAATTTCATCAGTCTGCCGAAAGTGTAATTTCCTCCCTATCTGATCAAGTTTTTAGATAGTTACACATCATAATAAAATGCACATAAGCCTAAGCGATTGAGTTTGCAATCAGATACCAGCTGTCAGAATGTCTGCAATGCTCCTGAACCATTACATTATTAAAACAGAGAGGAGTTCTTACAGATTCTCTACAGATTACAGCAGAATTTTTCTTTTAATTTTTTTTTTATGCCGTCATAGAAATGTCTGCAGAACAGAACTGAAATTTATGCCCCTCTGGTGTTGTGTGATCAGAGTGAAGTGACAACAATGAGGCTTGTGTGTAAATGCTGTGTGTTGACCTTTATATCAGGTGATGAGACAGAGGCTGATGTGGATGATGATGATAATCAAAGTGGTAACTTATTTTACTCATTATAAACTTTTACCATGCAGATTTGACTGTAATTTATTTATTGCAAACCATTAACCTTAATATTATATAAATTCCCTTGTGCCAGTGGGAAGCTCAGGCCCCTCATCAGGGCATCAGTCCTTTTATGGGGTTGGGTCTCCATGGATCGGATCGGATCTCCATCAAAGTCTCAATCCAAACCCAATCCGATCCACGGGGTTGGGTCCCTATGGATCGGATTGGGTTTGGATTGAGACTTGGATGGAGATCTGGGGAATTTGTTGAGAGTAAATCAGGTACCATGTACAACCGGCTGCACTGGATGTTCCGATACCTTTCCATCATGACTTTTTTCAGGGATTTATACTACATTGGCTTTTCTGTGGAATTGACCCAGACGAGCCAGGCTTTAGTCCCCACAGGATTAAATACCCATGATCCTAACACCATTTAACTGGTATATAATTGATAATGAATGTTATTCAATTCACCTGACAATGGTGCTAATGTTGTAGCTGAAAGGAACTACACTGATCATCCATAAAAATGGAAAACACATTTAAACCACTGACAAGTGAGATAAATAACATTGATTATTTTATTGCAGTGGCACATGTCAAGGGGTTCTTGAAGTCGATGTGCTTGAAGCCAGGAAAAATGGGCAAGTTTAAGGATCTGAGCAACTTTGACAAGTTACAAATTGTAATGGATTGATGGCTGAGCCAGAGCATTTCCAAATGCCAGTTCTTGTAGGATGTTTCTGGTATGCACTGGTTAATGCCTACCAAAAGTGAAGCAAAGAGGAACATATGTACAAAACAACAAGGCCCAACCAGACTGCAAAAATTCCTTAGAAATTGTTGAAGGAACATGACAAAGTTCAAAGTGTTGATTTGGACTCCAAATTCCGCAGGTCCCAGACAGATTGTGCAATTGTGAGCTGCACTGGACAAACAAGTCCAATCTGTGAAGGCATTGCCTTGCAACTTGCAGGAATAAAAGGATCTGCCCTTAACATCTTGGTGCCAAATGCCTCATCACACCTATAGAGTTCTTGTGTAGTCCATCCAGTGATACGTCAGAGCTTTTATGGTGGCACAAGAGGGACTTAAACAATATTAGGCAGGTGGTTTTAGTGTTATGGCTGATCTGTGTATTTGTGGTAGTGAGACATGATTAAGGGGTAATCCTTCCTAATAGTTAAGGCGAGAGCAAAAAGGCTTCTGGTGGAAAGGGGGTTGTTGTGGTCTGAGTGAGAGATTATGCATTTCATTTCTCTCTCCTACACACACACACACGCACACACACCCTGTGACCCTTT
Organism: Clarias fuscus; assembly: GCA_030347435.1. NCBI lineage: Eukaryota > Metazoa > Chordata > Actinopteri > Siluriformes > Clariidae > Clarias > Clarias fuscus. The sequence goes on from CM059216.1 coordinate 13,076,992, forward strand.
GTATGTTTATACACACAGAGCCAGTGAGCGAAAAAGCCTTCTCATCTCCTAGTCCAATTCCTAGCTGCCACTCAACTTCAAAGTCCTGGGGTGTGCTGGATTTCTTAACCCCAAAATATAGAGTGTTTTGTACAGAGGGGACAGAGCTAGCAGTGTGCTGTGCTTGTGATTAACCCCTGAGCAAGCATTGCCCTCCACAGCCAGACAGATCCTCTTTCTCAGGGCTTGGCCCTGTAAGGCGAGCCAGCTCCCATTGCCCACTTCAAAGTCCTCCGCTTGCCAGGAATGTCAGCTTCAGAAACCCAGGGAGGGTGGCGGGACAGAGATCTAGTCTGTGCTATGTGTATGTTGGTGTCCAAGTCTGTGTATGTATATGCATGCGTATGTGTACATTTAAGCAAGACATCCAATTATTAGCATGTGAAAAGAGGAAAGATTGAAAGTGAAAGAAGGATGACTGAAAATTTGCATGCTTTTATATATCCATCTCTAGACCACAGAACATTGCCTCTCTTGGCCCTAACACAGTTAACCACCTCTTTTTTCATTTGCAGTGGACTGGAGTCGTTTTTAATCTAATTTGGCTGCAGAACACAGGACATTGCGTTAGTTTGCCCAATGTTTGAACCACTTATTTCTCACTAGTAACAGACAAAAAAATGTTCAGAGGTTAGAAGTCTACATTAGTGTTTCCCCACCAGAAGTCAGCCTCAAGCTTATCTTCTACCTAAGAATGTTATCAGCTCTTGCTTGAGATGTGACCTCACTACAACCCTTACGTCTGACTGAAAGTTCCTTGCCATGTGAACAATCATACAAAATGCACAAATGACAAACATTTCAAATGCTTGATCATTCTTAACTAAAATTCCTAAACTCCAATCAGACAATCATTTAGCCGTAGCACAATGCCTATATTCATGCAGGAAATCATGCAGGTCATAAGCTTCCTTTAATCTTCACATCAAACATTAGACTGCTGATCTTCTGAGATTTTCACACAAATTAGTTTTTACACAGAATGGTTTGAGAAACGGCAGCACAGTGGTGTAGTGGTTAGCACTGTCGACTTGCACCCCCGGGGTCCGGGTTCGATTCCCGTCTCTGAGTGCATGGATTTTGCATGTTCTCCCCACGGTTGGTGGGTTTCCTCTGGGTACTCCGGTTTCCTCCTACAGTCCAATGACATGGCATTCCCAAATTACCAGTAGTGTGAGAATGAGTGTGTGTGTGTGTGTGTGTGTGTGCCCTGAGATGGATTGGCACTCTGTCCAGGCTGTACCCCACCTCATGCCCGAAGTCTCCTGGGATAGGCTCCAGGCCCACCGCCACCCTGTATAAAGGATTAAGCGGTATAGATGATGAGTGAGGGAGTGGTTTGAGAAATTAAAAACATCCATTAAGCAAAAATCCCATGTTAATAAGAATGACGAGACTTGTCGAACTTTATGCCAAATGGGGCTACAACATGTCAAGCCTTATACCAAATGCTACAGTGGGCCACAAAAGCTATAGTGTGCACAGATTCATCCAAACTAGACATTTGCAGATTGGAAAAAGACCAGCCTGTTATTTAATGATTGCATAAATAATATTTACCAATCAGCCACTACAAGGTGAACTGGATAACTCCGATTATCAATTACAGATCAGTAAACTGGCCATAACAGAAAAGCCCCAGAACACGCAGCGGATCACAGCCTGCCATGCGCTCAATCCGAGCAAGCATCCATGGTATGCGCTGGACAAACTATGATTCATGGAGGCCACACCCCACTCTTCTGCTAACGTCCAAGTGCCAGAACCACAACACACCCTCAGAGGTCCCATGGAGCTACGCCCTGATTGACCCTGGTGGCACAAAGGGAACCAAAAGCTCAGATGGTGCTAATGTTAAAAGTTAGAAAGTTATGGCTGATCGATATAGGTGTTCCTTATCTGTACAGTTGGTCTGTGAATGTATATATTTAATATTTTTCTATAATATGAATGTAGATAAAATATTTTTCTAAAATGGCTAAAGTATGAAGAAGAAGCTCTCTCTTAACGCGCATCCGAATTTCCATAAATAATCTGCATGCTGCATGAGTACATTAGATCACTGTTTTTCACACCATGGAGTCTAAATCTATCTCATGCACACTATGAACCCTTCTGTAAATTACAAACCTGCACTAAAGCTGTGAGTAGTGGTAATTAACAACTGTTACTAGTGCTGCGTTTTGCAGAAAAGTGTTCCACACTTGCACAGCATGGTGGACCTCTGAGTTACCACACGCAGTGTGAGAGTGAAAAGAGACAGGTGCTTTTATTCTCTCTCTCTCTCTCTCTCTCTCTCTCTCTCTCTCTCTCTCTCTCTCACTTAGCTATTTCTGCATGTCCTACCTTTTTCCTAATCTTCACATATGGCTATGAATGAGCACTTTCACTCGGAATGGGAAGGAAGACTCATGAAACTCATGAAAATCATCAAATGATTCATGCTTATGTTATAATTAAGAACCTGATTAATCTTAAGATCAGTCACGGCTAAAAAGTTTCAGCTACTGTATAAACGATATGAATGACATGCAAATGTTATTTTATACATTATACTTTTACCAGCTTTGTGTATGTATTCCTAGGTAGTGATACATGCCCATAAGTGTTTGTCATTCAGCTTATATTGTTATATTGTGATAAGTGTAAGCTGGTCATGTTGGATGATGGTGATGATGTTTTGGGAGCTGGTACTATTGTTGTTCCAGAGGAATACCTAATTCTACTAAAGCCATTATAGTGCCGTCACATTATAACCAGGTGACTTGTACTAATTGAATACTGTATAAAGAAAGTTGATCAGAGATCTTATGTTTTATTTGATATTGGAGAAAATTTGTCTCTCACTTTTAGCAATTATTATGCTAGTAAATTATACAGCATCTGATAACCTGTGTTCATGGACTCTTTCTGGATTCTCTTGATATTCATTAAATAAGTCCTTTTTTTTGTTAATCTGATGCTTAACATCAGTCCTTGCTTTTTTTTCTTATATTTTTATTACCACCTTGACACATGGTGGCGTACACCCTGGATGGGGTGCCTACCCATCACAGGGCACAAGCACACACTCAAACACCATTTGGAAATGGCAATAAGTCTACACTACATGTATATACTGTGTGTCTGTGTGTGTGTCTGTATGTTCGTCTGTATGTCTGTCCAGCCAGATTTTGTCACAGCTTCACATAAAACTGGCTGGACAGACTTTAATGAAATGTTGGCAATACTTTGGTATTTGTTAAACTTTTAGACTTTTTTAACTGTTACCTATTGTAAAAAGTTAAACCTGCACCAGAAATTAAATCAAAATGTTTAGTTGTAGTGAAGTTATGAGGAGTTACAATATGTGCCAGATTACAAGCTGAATGTTCTGACAAACTGTAGACTTTTGCAGTACTTGCAAATCTGCCTGAAGTTTAACCGGCACCATAAGTGATATTAAAATATTGAGGAAAAGCTATGTAATGACCTGTAACGTGCCAGATTTAATAATCTACTTGCTTAATGTAAACAAACACCTGCACCAAAAGACATCAATTAAAAATATAGATTAAGAATATTTTTTTACTGGGATTACTTAATATTTTCACTGCTGAAATAACAGCGCTGAAGTGATACAACAAGTGTATTAAGGTCGGTTATAAAAAAAAAAAAAAAAATCTTTATCCGATCTACTTTTTTGATTTCTCATCAGTGATTCACTCTTTGATTACTGAACAGTGTGTGCAAGTGGATTTGGCTGACGAGTTCTGCAAAAGTTTCATTAAATTCTGTCCAGCCCGTTTTGCATAATGCTGTAACAAAATCCACCTGGACAGACATACAGACATGCAGACATGGGTCCTCCAGTGTATGAAACGTAAAGATATCATTAAAGGAGCAAGTTCTGACCAATGTACAGACAAAACCTCTCTTTTATTTATATTGATAATCTCATTTCACATTACTGAAAATAATAGTTATAGCTTAAAGAGCAAAACACTTTCATTAGATTTTTTTTTTTTATCAAATAATATTTAGCTATGCATAGTTGCCATGTGACTTCCTAAAGGCAGTTTGCATGTCAGCGCCGTCTTAGTTGCCAACTTCTGAAACGCTTCACTCAAACACACTGACTTTGTGAGCCATATTATGAAAGCATTTGTGCCTTATAACCATATTTGTTTATGATTAAAAAAAATAGTCTTACAGCTACTTTAATTTATAGCTATCTAGCATGGTTATGTAAATTCATTGCAAGTTTAGGACAAACAGCTGTTCAGTCTTATGACCCAGGATCAATAGAATCCTGTCCAAATTTAATATAATTTTGCATATAAGTGGATTTTGTGTTCACAGGATGTATACAGTTATTATCTGCATTATTTCCAGAGATTATTGGTTGTATTGCTCCAAATCTGTTTCCAGCTATACACTACGGGTGCACACATAAATGGTCATCTGAGCTGTACGTGCCATATTTTTAAATAATTATTGCAGACAACAAATTAACCAGCTATAAATCAAGCTAAATTACTGCTTTCCCCACTTTAAAGGGACCGAAACAGCTGCTCAATTGTTCCCTGGCCAGGTGTGTGACTTTACCTCATTATGGTACATACAAGTAAACAGATTAAAGGTGTGGAGTTGATTTCAAATGTGCCGTTCTATTCGGAATACCAAGTTTAAAGAGCTGTGACTTTCAGTGAGGCAAGCCGTCATTATGTTGAAAAAATGTTTGCTGTTGTCCAAGGCAATCCACTTTGACTTCCGATTGGTGTGGGTTTTAAAAGCACTCAATCTAAGAATAACCTTAGAATAATAAGGCAGGGCACTGACATGGCTGCACACCTCTCCTAAACATGCCATACAGAGGCAGTGCCCAGTCCATCCAAACTTATCACATGAGAACTCTGAATATTATTTACATATGAAATCTGCACTTATCATTGATACTAAATTTGAAATTGTGTACATTTTTTTTTTTGGTTTAAACAATAATCCAATTATTTCATGTAAGCTCACTCTGTGACGTAAGCTACCACTGAAGACAATAGTGATTGTGCAAAAACAATGCAAAAGTGCAAAGAAGCAAAAAATGTGCAAAAGCAATGCAATCCATCTATTCAGTCAGCTAGTTGGGTATTTTTAGGAAGCAAAACTTATAAGATGTCTTGGCACCAAATAACATGGGCTAAGTTTTGTGTTGTCCAGGAAGTTAATGGTGCTTAGGATAATAGGCTACACTTTTCTGAGGTGAAAAGTGTAATAAACTTTTGTACTCAAGTACAAGTCCTGTTACTTACAGTAAGTGAAATTTTACTGAAGTACAAGTAAAGTTAACATTATAAAAATCTACTCGAGTAAAAGTAAAAAAGTAGCTCATTAAAAAATTTAGTAAAAGTTAACGAGTTACTTTTTTTAATAGTGGGGGTGGGATGGGGGATTCCAGTGTAGTTCAAAAAAGTCAAGCAGATATAAATCTCAAACTAGTTGTTTTTCAGATGAAGGACACCTTTGCATAATGATGCATTTTTTTCCTTCCCCGTTTGCATTATTTTTTATTATTTTTCATTTTCATTAATTTACTTTTGATTAGTATCAAATATGATTTCAAATGTAGCAAAGTACAATACTTCGAAAACATAATTAAGTAAACATAAAATTACAGATTTTAAAAACTTCTTTAAAAAGTAGAAAAAACTACTCAATTACAGTAATGCGAGTACTGTAAATGTAATTCGTTACTTTCCACCTCTGCATAGGCTATATCATTGTAGAATAAAATATACACACGTGGACAAAATTGTTGGTACCCTTCGGTCAATGAAAGAAAAACTCACAATGGTCACAGAAATAACTTTAATCTGACAAAAGTAATAATAAATAAGAATTCTATGAATGTTAACCAATGAAAGTCAGACATTGCTTTTCAACCATGCTTCAACGGAATTATAAAAAAAAAATGAACTCATGGAACAGGCCTGGACAAAAATGATGGTACCCCTAACTTAATAGTTTGTTGCACAACCTTCTGAGGCAATCACTGCAATCAAACGATTCCTGTAACTGTCAATGAGACTTCTGCACCTCTCTGCAGGTATTTTGGCCCACTCCTCATGAGCAAGCTGCTCCAGTTGTTTCCGGTTTGAAGGGTGCCTTTTCCAGACAGCATGTTTCAGCTCCTTTCAAAGATGCTCAATAGGATTGAGGTCAGGGCTCATAGAAGGCCACTTTAGAATAGTCCAATGTTTTCCTCTTAGCCATTCTTGGGTGTTTTTAGCTGTGTGTTTTGGGTCATTGTCCTGTTGCAAGACCCATGACCTGCGACTGAGACCCAGCTTTCTGACACTGGCCAGCACATTTCTCTCTAGAATCCCTTGATAGTCTTGAGATTTCATTGTACCCTGCACAGATTCAAGACACCCTGTGCCAGATGCAGCAAAGCAGCCCCAGAACATAACAGAGCCTTCTCCATGTTTCACAGTAGGGACAGTGTTCTTTTCTTCATATGCTTCATTTTTCCATCTGTGAACATAGAGCTGATGTGCCTTGGCAAAAAGTTCCATTTTTGTCTCATCTGTCCATAGGACATTCTCCCAGAAGCTTTGTGGCTTGTCAACATGTAGTTTGGCATATTCCAGTCTGGCTTTTTTATGATTTGTTTTCAACAATGGTGTCCTCCTTGGTCGTCTCCCATGTAGTCCACTTTGGCTCAAACAACTACGGATGGTGCGATCTGACACTGATGTTCCTTGAGCATGAAGTTCACCTTGGTTCTCTTTAGAAGTCTTTCTGGGCTCTTTTGTTACCATTCGGATTATCCGTCTCTTTGATTTGTCATCAATTTTCCTCCTGCGGCCACGTCCAGGGAGGTTGGCTACAGTCCCATGGATCTTAAATTTCTGAATAATATGTGCAACTGTAGTCACAGGAACATCTAGCTGCTTGAAAATGGTCTTATAGCCTTTACCTTTAACATGCTTGTCTATAATTTTCTTTTGAATCTCCTGAGACAACTCTTTCCTTCGCTTCCTCTGGTCCATGTTAAGTGTGGTACATACCATGTCACCAAACAACACAGTGACTACCTGGAGCCCTATATATAGGCCCACTGACTGATTACAAGATTGTAGACACCTGTGATGCTAATTAGTGGACACACCTTGAATTAACATGTCCCTTTGGTCACATTATTTTCAGTATTTTCTAGGGGTACCATCATTTTTGTCCAGGCCTGTTCCATGAGTTTATTTTTTAAATAATTCTGTTGAAGCATGGTTGAAAAGTAATGTCTGACTTTCATTGGTTAACATTCATATATTTTTTTTTAATTAATACTTTTGTCATATTAAAGTTATTTATGTGACCATTGTGAGTTTTTCTTTCATTGACCGAAGGGTACCAACAATTTTGTCCACGTGTGTAAAAACCCTTTATTTCCACAAGGGTTCAAACTGCAATGCGGTCATAGGAGATTATCGCTGCCACTCTAGGAAATGCTTGTGATTCTACCAAGTTCACCACAGAGCATTTCAGAAATGTGCTGATCTTCTACTAAAGATACACTTGTGAAGTGCGCTGCTTCTGCTACTCTTCTGAAAGCAGTACTACCAATCAGGTAGTAATTCCCTACAAACTTTCATACCAGCCTCAAAGTTCAGCTAGCTTGTGTGGTATGAAGCATGCGCAAAGGACGAAACAAAACCGCATGCACATTTGTTTTATTTTGGCACAGGTTTTATGCCAGATGCCCTTCCTGACACAAGCTTACCATTTTTATCCAGGCGTGGGACCAGCATTAAGGGAGCCCTGCAGCCCCAGCATGGTGAGGTGGCTTTGGCTGGGATACAAACCCGGGCTTTCTACATGGCAGACGAAAAGCATACCACTGAGCCACCAATGCTCCGCTTTTAAAACAATTAATCTATTGAAAGGTCATACAAGTCAGTCCTTTGACACTGTAACTATGTGCTATTATTACTTGACACAAAGTTAAACGAGTCATGTCTTTTCATTTATTCCCAGAGCATTTATACATGTTTTTAAAAGCATAGTTGAAAGTTGAATTTTGTGATCCATAGACAGTCATAGCTACAGCTGTCTGTATACAGGGTGGGCCATTTATATGGATACACCTTAATAAAATGGGAATGGTTGCTGATATTAACGTCCTGTTTGTGGCACATTAGTATATGTGAGGGGGCAAACTTTTCAAGATGGGTGGTGACCATGGTGGCCATTTGGAAGTCGGCCATCTTGGATCCAACTTTAGTTTTTTCAATAGGAAGAGGGTCATGTGACACATCAAACTTATTGGGAATTTCACAAGAAAAACAATGGTGTGCTTGGTTTTAACGTAACTTTATTCTTTCATGAGTTATTTACAAGTTTCTGACCACTTATAAAATGTGTTCAATGTGCTGCCCATTGTGATGGATTGTCAACCCTCTTCTCCCACTCTTCACACACTGATAGCAACACCGCAGGAGAAATGCCAGCACAGGCTTCCAGTATCCGTAGTTTCAGGTGCTGCACATCTCGTATCTTCACACCATAGACAATTGCCTTCAGATGACCCCAAAGATAAAAGTCTAAGGGGGTCAGATCGGGAGACCTTGGGGGCCATTCAACTGGCCCACGACGACCAATCCACTTTTCAGGAAACTGTTCATCTAGGAATGCTCGGACCTGACACCCATAATGTGGTGGTGCACCATCTTGCTGTAAAAACTCAGGGAACGTGCCAGCTTCAGTGCATAAAGAGGGAAACACATCATCATGTAGCAATTTCAAATATCCAGTGGCCTTGAGGTTTCCATTGATGAAGAATGGCCTCACTATCTTTGTACCCCATATACCACACCATACCATCACTTTTTTTTTTTTACCATCAACAGTCTTGGAGGGATCTGTCCAATGTTGGTTAGTGTCAGACCAATAGCGGTGGTTTTGTTTGTTAACTTCACCATTCACATAAAAGTTTGCCTCATCACTGAACAAAATCTTCCGCGTGAATTGAGGGTCCTGTTCCAATTTTTGTTTTGCCCATTCTGCAAATTGTGTGCGCTGATCTGGGTCATCCTCGTTGAGATGCTGCAGTAGGTGGAGTTTGTAAGGGTGCCATTTGTGAGTAGCTAATATCCGCCGAAGTGATGTTCGACTAATGCCACTCTCCAGTGACATGCGGCGAGTGCTACACTGTGGGCTCTTGCTGAATGAAGCTAGGACAGCCACTGAGGTTTGTTCATTAGTGACAGTTTTCATGCGTCCACATTTTGGCAAATCCAACACTGAACCAGTTTCACGAAACTTAGCAAGCAGTTTGCTAACTGTAGCATGGGAGATGGGTGGTCTCCGTAGGGTGTCTTCTACTGCAATGACCCGGTTACTGCGTTCACCAGATATCAACACAATTTCGATCCGCTCATCACGTGTTAACCTCTTCGACATGTCAATGGCTGTGAACAAAGAGAAACTTGTAAATAACTCATGAAAGAATAAAGTTATGTTAAAACCAAGCACACCATTGTTTTTCTTGTGAAATTCCCAATAAGTTTGATGTGTCACATGACCCTCTTCCTATTGAAAAAACAAAAGTTGGATCCAAGATGGCCGACTTCCAAATGGCCACCATGGTAACCACCCATCTTGAAAAGTTTGCCCCCTCACATATACTAATGTGCCACAAACATGACGTTAATATCACCAACCATTCCCATTTTATTAAGGTGTATCCATATAAATGGCCCACCCTGTACTGCAATTTTTTAAGTGTGCCATCTAGTGCCCTACTTTGGTAGTACATATATAATTATCACTCATCAATTCTCTTAGAGAGTTCTAATAGGACTAGATTTGCAATAGTGCTGGAATATTTTGAGGGGGTCCTCTAACTAGAGTTTCTTCTATGGGGTTTTAAAAGCCCGAGATCATCTTTGATTTTATCCTGATTGAGTAAGCCACAACACTGTAAGTGTTTCATGTAGCAGAGAACACTGAGCTGAGTATATTGGGTCTAAGCCGGAAAATCCATTGCCCATAAAGATCCAGTGCCGTCGATCAACCCCATACTTCGTTTTCGGCGGAAGAGACAATGAGCCGCTGCTGCTCAGCAACCTGAACCAGGCAGAGGAAATGCTCTGAGCCCCTCAAAAACAACAAACCGCTGAGCTAAGACATTTCCCCCTCCTCCTGAAAGACTATCTCCACTTCTGTTAAAAGGTGAAGTGCTCTGATCTGACCAAAGTCACGCGTGCACAGTCTGGCTCCTCTTCTGGCATCTGTCACTGACAAGCATCTAAGTCAAGCGACCTGGATGCAAAGGCTAAATTTGCACTGATGGTACTGATAAATCTCACAGGTGAAATCTTGGGAATAACATGGAAAAAAAAACTAAGCAACAACATATGTGTAAGCTGTACTCCCTGTCAGGAACATGGACTATAAAAAGAATAAACTTCACAATGGAACTATAATCTGTCAATCAGCACACTAAACTGGCTGAAGTCACTTGGCTGAAATTACTTTACTTTCAAGTTTGTTGCCTTTAAATATAGAAGTTCATCTTCAAGAGGAAGTCAATTTCTTGGAAAACTGCACTTAAAACTTTATTAAAAACAAACCTGTCCATTTGCACCAGTTTCTAACTCCAAATAATGAACTATTTGCCCACTGTAATTCACACATGCAGACTTGGAGCCATAAACAACAGAAAAAGTGTGCTGAAAATGATGATGGGTCTTGGATCAGTATGCTATGTAATATTCTGCTCTCTCCACGGAGCCACACTACACCCTGGCTCCGTGGTTTGGCAAGGGTCAGTTAAAATGGAACTGAACAAAGCTACTCTGGCTTCGAATCAATACAGCCTAACAGCCTGAGGGAGCTAAGCAAAACTGTACGAGTGAGCCACTTTGAGTTGCCTGTATGAGATTTGACCTGTTGAGAAACAGAAGCAGATGAATGATAAAGTTTCCAGGAAGCCATAATGCCATGGCTCTCCAGTGAGTTCTGAACTGCTGAACATAACTTAGTAGAGTTGTATTGCTTGTCCGATATGTATAGTTCATTGTCAGTGATCCAGTATAAGAAAAAAAAAAATGACCACATTACATGCTTCCTTGCACAAGTTTTACTCATACTGGTTTGTAACCACGAATGACTGATATCTGTTATCGACATACTGTAAATGCGAGTGTCCCCTTAAATGCCACACGTACAGTATGCACTTTCTCAGTCGATTGTTTTACTACAATACATGATTTAGTAGGTTCCTTCCAATTTTGCTAGGATAATACTGGGCAGAGCTTTCAGAACACCCTCAGTTTTTTAATAATGTCACAGTTTTTAATAATGTCACAAGATTTAAGAATGTAAACATTCTTTTGACGTCCTGGTCCATGTTGACCGTTCTGGTTTGATTCTCCTACCACATTTCCAAGGTCTTCTCCTGGTTTTTAATCTGGTGACTGGGAAGGCAGCTGAAGAACACTGAGCTCATTGCCACGTTCGTGAAACCAGATATTTTTGCTTTGTTACATGTTGCATTATCATGTTGGAAATAACCATTAGAAGATGATGAATTGTTGCTGTGAACAGATGCACATAGTCAATAACAATACTCAAATAATATGTGGCATTCAAGCTATGATTGACTAGTATTAATGCACCCACAGTGTACCAAGAAGACATTCCCCCACACCAATACATTACCTCCACCAGTCTGAACTGTTGACACAAGGCATGGTTGGGTGCATGGGCTGTTGGCACCAAATTCTAAGCATAATAACTGTGTGCATTGAAATTTAACAGACTGTCCAGTTCTGGTGAGACTCCGCCCACTGCAGTTTTTATTATTATTTTTATACACCCAATTGTATGCATTGCACTGCTGTCACACACTTGGACACGCTTGCACATGTTTATTTACACATTTATTGTTCCTAATAAAGTCCTCATTAAATGTACATTAAAGCTCTTTGGGAAAAGCTTCATGAAGTCTGATGTAATGGCTGATTCTAATTTATGTCACAAACCAAATAGGCTAAAGTCTGATTTAAAAAGATGAGATTTTTGTGTCCACACAGCACGGAAAGAAAATCAGATCTGTGTCACATTAAAGCTGAAAAGTGCATCTGAGTCATTTCAGCCCAATGTGAAAGTAGTGACAATCACTTTAATTCATATTGCTGAAATAGTTTCATGGATAAGTTTCATTTAATAAAATGCTCATCTCTTCCCAAAACCACTAATGCATTATTCGTTTTGTACACGCTTCCATAGATACACGGGGTGCCTCATTTTGCCCCCTTCTTTCTTTCTTAATAACTTTTTTCGTACCATACTGTTCACCTCCGGAGCATGTAAATGCTGGTGTTAAGGGGGCAAGCATTAATATTTTAATACTGTTTCAACACCAAAAACCAGATAGAAGCAGCACCAGAGAGTGAAAACACATTTTACCTTAAAACTGAAATCACTGCAGTGTGTTTATAACAAAGCTTTTGAAGCCATCTGAAATACAGGGTGTATAATTAAGGAGACTGAGATTTACTTCAGTTACTTCAATAGATACTGTAGCCTGTTATACTTTACTTAGAGAGCTGTTTGGCATTGTGATTGCTCCAACAGCAGGCTGCAATTATTTCAACAGCTTTTCACTTAGCCTACCTCATAAATGTGCCTATTTTGAATTTCTTTATCATTTCTTCTTTGCAGATGTCCTGAAATGCCTTTCCATTGTATTTGTTCAAATGCTACTAAAAAGAAGACCTAGGAAATTTCTGTTCCAGGCCTGCTATTATCGCATCAAATCTGTTAGGGCCCATGTGCACCTTAGCCTTCGTTGCAATCTGCCTCCTGTAATTAATTACTTTTTAAGTCATTCAACCCGAAAGCAATTAAGTAATAAAGGCTGGCCTGTTCAATAGTACAAATCACAGTTCTTTATTAGGCTGCTGCTTGAAGAGTGGACATTAACAGCATCTGACATTGACCAAAATTAAGATGCTAAGGATTTGACCCTGTCAATCACAGTCTTATTCATTTATTTTAATTGAAAATAGAGCTCTGTGTTAAGTGGTTGAAAGACATAGGATAGAAACAACAATGGAGATTTTAATGCATTAAATCTTTAAATATAAAACAAAACAAACTAAAAGACCAGAAGATACTTTTTTGATACAATGTTTATGAAATATTGTAATAGTAAATCATATGCAGTCAGTGCTATGTCAGAATTGGGGGAAATTTGTATTCATCATACATTCATCTAGCATAATTCAAAATACAAGAAAGACAGACATGAAAGAAGTCTTGGTGTCTTAGTGACAATGTGAACGAACAAATAAATGGGAAGCGACAGTAAAAATATGAGAGAATACACAAACAAGTAGAGAGAGAGAATGTGATATGGTAACACTTTCCAATAAGGGTATATAAGTTGACAGTAAGTAAAGAACACAGAAGGAATAACTCATCAGAAAGTAATGAGTTAATAATCAGAGACAAATGAGTAAGTCATTCATTAACAACTCGAAGGGCAAATTGCTCATCATTAACTGAGACATGCGCCAGTGTTTCAAATGAAAGTAATTAAAGCATTGCTTGATGTGTGAGTTATCAGGAGTTAAATGTGTTAATAAATACACTGCTGTTGTTTTTGTTTATCCTTTTTATAACACCATATGCTGGTGTACAGTTCTTTATAGAGGCATATATTACACAAATTGATGCATATATATTATTTAATAATTCATATGATTGCTCTACCTGTGCTTGGTGGGTTTCCTCCAGGTGTTCTGATTTCCTCCCACAGTCTAAAAGACATGCAGATTAGGCAAATGTGCATTTCTAAATTACCTGTAGTGTGTGAATGTATGTGATTGTGCCCTGCGATGGATTGGAACCCATCCAGGGTGTACACAATATAGGGCCCCGAGTCCCTTGCGATACACTATAGGCCTCCTGAAACTCTGTACAGCATAAACAGGATAGAGTATGAGTGAGCGAGTGAAATGATTGGGCCAACTCGAGGATGTTAAGTACTGTAAGTGCTGTTGTGCTGGATATCCGCATGTCTGTTATGCAGTCATAGACATGAGTGCGATATTGTTTTTATACATTATTTTTAAAAAATAATATTCTTAGATTTTTCATTAAACCAGTTATTTTACTCCACAATAAATCATATCTTCCTAATAATGCAGGAAATAACTGACTGCGACTGACGGAGCTGGTGACTGATAGTTAGTGACTCAGAGTTAATACCAGGGGTGAACGTTGTTTTAAATGTAATTAACTTTGTAGCTAAAAAAATATTAATGCATATTTCTATTATATATTGTATCTTACTGAACAAGTAAGGTATTTTTTCAGTTTTCTTTAATTTGTTGAAAAGCTATTGAATGACAGATCTTTTTATGAAATATTTATAAAAGCTGATTCAAATATTGTACTGTATATTGTATTGATATAAAATTTTTGTATCGTTACAAGGACAGCAGGATAGTGAGTTATTTGAGGTCTTGATAAAATTATTAGAATTTCTGTCATTTAAACCTGTTTTTACTGAGTGAGAGTGAGTAATTTGAACCTCCTACTTGCCTAATCTGTGTTTGTGCTGAGATTTAGCTGGGTTTTAGCTGGCGTGCTAACACTATCTCTTTCATTATTTTCACTGCTAAAATCCAATCTTTAATCACAGACAAACAAAATAAACAAAATAGATATCAAAATACAAGAGAAGCACAGACCAGGATATCCAGAGAATTATGTTTGCTTTCTATTCCTTCATTTAGCTAGCTAGCTAAAGTTAACTGTTAAAGTTAGATGCTATCAGCCCTGGAGATGTGCACAGCCTCAGGCAAATTCCTATATATACCACCTGTTTTCATTTCCCAAGCAGTGGTATTTAAAACTATAGAGAAGCAAATATTTTTCCTTCACTTACATTTTAGCTACCTGGCTAAATGTTAATGCTATGTTTACAATGAGCAGACATTTAGTATGTATTGTTGGAGTACGGGACACAGCCTTAAAAATAGAAGCATTTCCTCGGGCATGGTTTCAGAAAAGGTAAAATGTGAGAAAATGTTGTTTGTGTCAAATACATTCACAATGCAGAGCAATACACAAGACGTAGGTTGTAGTGATACCTGGCTGCATGCATCACAGAGTGTGTCATAGTTTGGACGGGAAAGGACAAAGCAGCTTGAGACATGTTGAGCTCATTGCACTGGCCAGCAAAGGGTCAGCGTGCAGGTCAAACATCACATTAGTCTATGTCCATGTTGGACATGCAGCACGGTAGAAGACTAATGTTGCATTTCATAGCAAAAGGTCACCGCTGGAAATAAATGCGAAACTCGAACTTGAAGAGCAGAGAAAAGCAGGAAGACAGGAAACACGAAACTCAGAACTGACAGTGATCTGTGGTGGATAAATATTCAGACATCAATTATTTGGGTCACACCAACACACCCCACACACATTCATCAACAAATGTGAGGGAGGAGAAAAAAAACAATTCAGGGCCTGGACTACGGTAGGTCACCAAAGAGTCAAAACAATTTTCTCTGTCTCTTCTTTCTCAGTGATCTAACTTCTCAAGTTGTCCTTGTTTGTCATCCTGCATGGTCTCTTACAAGTTTGTAACTATTCACACAACTCAGATTGCATGGATAGATTGAGGTTAAGGTTATGGATAGGACAACGTTATTGTTTGTACCTTTTCCTTTCACTTTATTTGTCTGGGCTGAAAACAAATCCAGCAGCATTTGTTTAAATTTGGACAAATTCCTCATGAGAACAGTTTTTTTTTCACTCTCTTGTTGCTGATGCATTTAAGAATAGTAAAAAATAGTAAAAACCGTTGCAGGTGAAAAAAACTTTTTTGCATTCCTCTTGCATTCAAACAACTACTTGAGTCGCCTTTCGATGTTTTTTTTTATATTTTTTTTAAGACAGACACTCACGGTTAAGAGTTGTTGAAATAAATCCAAAAAAGTTACATCAATAGCTACATATAGAAAGTTAAATTTTCAGGACAGTCAGATTATGCAAATTACCTGCTTGAAGTTTGTGCTGGATATTTCTTGAGTAGAAGTGTCAGCAAAACAGGGTTTTTAAAATGCATTTACCCAAAAGTTATTTCTGGTCCGCAAATTTAGACGGTGTAGCAAAGTTCCAGGACTGCTTATATTTCCTATAACGTCATGGGGACGTACTGCATCACTGTATGTATCAGCCTACTCGTCTGTTGTATTTTCACCACATAAAAATCCACCTCCTTGTTTAAAATAGAGTAGTATGAGTAATATATAATAATGTATAATGCTATAATAGTATAATTCTATGATACAATTGTATTAACTATAATATATACACTAAAACTACAGTACTGCTCAAAAGTTAACGAGTTTGGTCTTGTTTTCCTGGGTTGGTCATCATGAGAGCTTGATGAGTTTTGCAAATGCATTTGACAACAGTGTTCTTGCAAGAACTATTCTAGAATGGCAGACCTTCGTGTCTCAAAAAATCAACTGACTGTTGTTGTTGTTGTTACTGTTGAGTCTGGTTCCTCTCAAGGTTTCTTCCTATTGCCATCTCAGGGAGTTTTTCCTTGCCACTGTCGCCATCACCCTTGGCTTGCTCATCAGGGACAATCTCATCATCTAGACACATTTTTCTTACACATATATACATTTCCATAAGTCTTCTTTTCATTTTCTTTTCATTTCTGTGAAGCTGCTTTGAGACAATGACCATTGTTAAAAGCGCTATAGAAATAAAATTGAATTGAATTGAATTGAATTACACAATTACCTAATTCAGTATGTGTTTTTGAAATCCCCAGTATTGTTGTAGAATGTAAAAAATAAACCACTTAACAAAAATGAAGAAATTTGCAAGTGATCCCAAACTTTTCAGCGGTAGTGTATATATAGTATTAACTATAGCACTATATGCTGTATAATACTGTAATGTAATACTGCAGCAGTATGAGTGACAACAACATTGGACAAAGCAAACAAGCAAACAAAAATTTCAGTACGGCTAGTTCATTGCTGTAAAATTGGAGTCAATAACAATATGTTTTTGACATTTTTTGAGATCTAACAGCCCATTACATAACAGATATAAACAAATGACAACTACTAAATCAGTGTGCAATTTTTGACTTGCACATCAAAGTAAATTCCCATTTTCAGCCCATTGTTTAAGCTAAAGGTGAAGAAACTGCGAAGTTTGGAACCAAGGAAAAAATGAGTGGAACCACTGAAGAGCACAAAAGTGATGGGTAAAGTTAAGTTCATTTGTTTTAATGATACTCTTCCATGACACTCACTTCTCACACTTACTCTCTATGGCACTTATCATGTACACGGTTGCAGGGATCTCAAGGGACACCCTAGGCGGGGTATACCCTAGATCCAGTGCCAAGCCATTGCAGGGCACAAGCACACACACTCACACATTACGGGCAATTTGAAAATGCCAATTAGCTGACCTTGAACTTTGGGAGGAAACTCGCCAAGCACGCAGACCCAAACTCCATGCACACAGACCCCAAAACTAACCACTATTCTGGCCATTTTAATGTAAAATATTTTAATAAGTTAAAAGGCAAGCTGGCTAAAACATGTTTGCCATATAAAAACTCAAAGGTTGAAGGTGTACAGGTGGAAGGGATGCCAAATTTACCAGAAACATCCTTATCAACAATGTACAAATCAATATCAGTCTAAAATGTCTTAATATCAATGTCTGTTTTGTAGGAGCAATATCAAATTTGTACCATTATATGAAATATTGTCAGGGCTCTGATTACTTGCAGCGAAATCACAGTCATGATGATATTCGGTGTAACTGCATTTTTGCTGAAATTATATTGCTAAATCAAACATTTAAGTGCCTTTAGACAAAAGGCAATGTAAAAATAAATCAGTAAAAAAAATTAATAAAAGGTTTTATATATATATATATATTTTTTTTCTTCTTCTTTTTTTATCATATATATATATATGATAAAAAAAGAAGAAAAAATTATATGTACACAAAATGTCATTTTGGTTGTGACATATTTTGGTTCATCAATGTGCATATACTGTATGAATGCTGCTATTTGTTTGAGCCCATATCTTGTACATATAATAAAACTGTAACGTTGGTGCGTCTGTACAGTGAAGTTATTTACTAGAAAAATAAGGTGAGTAATAGAACTGTTTGTCTGTTTGTTTTTGCACGAATCACATAAAGAACTACTGAACAAACTTTAATGGAGTTTTCATAGGTGTATTTGGCCGAGCTTGAGGTAACATATAAGCTTTGTCTCATTGCAATCAGCGCTTATTAAATGCCCTTATATCAAAAAAATTAACATTAGTTTCAAGTAAATTTTTAAAACTGTGTTTGAGTGTGCATTTGAAATCTCACACCTTCATTCCGCGCACTTCCCAGCAACACGTAAAGATTTCAGTTAATTCCAAAATTCCACAGATGGCGCTGTAAATTTTTTAAAACATGCTTATGAGTGTGCAATTAAATTCCATGTGAACGAAGTCATGGGCACATCAAGTCATGCAATAACAGCTCATAATTGTATGGAAATAAGACACACCTCTCTGCCTTGTATACGTAATTCTAGTGCAACTCTATAATTAAAGAATTAATAATAAGTCAGTAGTTTTACCAGTGTGGACAGTTGTAGTATTAAAACATTACTATCCAAGGCTCCCGAGTGGCGCAGTGATAAAGTGCTCACCCAATCACCCGAGGACCACAGGTTCGATGGCTGGTTCAATCCCTGGGTGATGCTGTAGCCTCTCATAGCCGAGGGCCTAGAGAGAGCTAATTGGTCGAGCTCTCTCAGTGGGCACTTAGTGCTCTCGCATTAATTATGGCTCTAAGGCCAATCAGGGGCATCTGTGAGCTCACACAGGTGGAAGGAGCAGATAGCGCTGTCCTCTGAGTGTGTTACGACGGCCCCAGTGGTGGGTGTGCGAGCAGTTCGAAAATATGTGGATGGCTGGCGTCACGTGGCCTGAGTGGTCGTTGTAGCCTTAAATGTGGGAGCGCCCTAATGACGGCGAGGAATTAAATTAGGGAGAAAATCAGGGGAAAAAAACAACAACAAAACATTACTATCCACACTAAACTCAATGCAAATGTTTCTGTACCTCTAACTCTTTCGAATAGTGCTTAATTCTGTAATTGTACTGATGTTCCACTTTTTTATTAAATCCTCACTATGCTCACTTTCCTCCATTCCCGAACACAGCCCCATGTAGACAGACATATCTGCTTACTGCTGTCATTGTTATGCCCTAGTTCGCAGTTAACTTTGACTGTCAATGCTGGAGAGGTTGTTTTTTAAATGTCATTTTGTATGCTTACACAAAGCAATTGCTGAGACAACTATTCCACTTAGTGAGTCAAAATAATTAAACAGTATCATTACACTGGGGAATCCGAGCCTTCTCCTGAGTTGGAGTTTGATCTGCATTGACGGGTGCTTCAGCATGGTGTCAGATACACACCTGTTCTGCTGACTCGCACTGTGTGTTTGTGTGTTCGCTGCTCAGCAAACTCGGGTCACCTCCATGTAGTTAACTTCGCTGCAGGCAGATTGATCCATACAACTATTACTGCGAGAGAGTTACACCTCCACTGTTGCTGTTGCTATATATTTTCAAACCATTATCTGAGAGCATACGGCCTCACAGTGCTAAATCCTCCCTGAGTTATTGATTATGTCCAGGGGTAAATACTGGGGGGAAAAAAATGTATTACACATAGCCTACTGGTTGTGTGATTATGTTTACATAGTATATGTGCATGTGTGAAAGCGAGTGTATGCATGAGATAAACCTGCTTATTCTTTACACAGTAGCTGGTATGTCACATTAAGTCTAGATCCCCAGCCTTATCATCTTGGATGGAGCCAGATCCTTTTTATAATTGGCATTCTGTGAGGAAGGCTTTTTTATTGCATGATGCTTAAAATGCATCCCACACCCATCTCAGGTTTCATCTGCTTCTTTGTGAATTGTTTTGGATTGCATTATTTGGCATGAAATATAAAAGGCTTTTTTTTTTTTTTTCATAAGGCAGTGTGAAATCCCCCCCTCTCTGTCTGCAGTTGTTCCAATAACTCGCTTAACCATTTTGATACTATCATTGCAATGACTCAACCCTAGCTCCTCAATAATGCACAGATCCTGGTATGTAGATAATTGCCTTATTACCTGATTCTACCACGAGCAGCTTTGCAATCATTGGGATTTTCAATTGCATACCCTGTAATCAGGACAGGATGAAAGGACCACACAGGGGACAGAAACCTTTCACCAAACGAGGTTTCATTCTGATGCAAAGTGGAAGTGAAGTGTATGAGCAGGGCTGTAACCGGAATCAACACTTTAATGCCGTCCACTTCATATGAAATATACCGTACAGTACCACAATGCTGAATGGGTTCTACACCAACAAGTCTAGGGTTTTCTCTCTCATTCTCCTTTTCGCTGTGTGTTTACTTGTTCTCATTTTCTCTTTGGTCCTCAACAAGGATTATTGAAGAAGAAAAAAAAAAACATGAGTTTAAAGTGCTATGTTGTGTAGTATAATGTACCAAACATAATGGCTAATTAAGTCTATGGGCTGAGTAGAAATATCCTCCTCACTTGCACAGAGGTCAGTTGAGAATGAACAATATGGTTAAATGAGTATTCTTTCCAACCACCTGCTACATTGATTCAGTACATTACCAGAATAGTGTTGTTTCCATATTAATTAGGCAACTAGATATTGCTACTGTACTGTATGTGGGCACTGATGTCTGGACTGCAATGTCCTCCCAGCTACAGGACAGCATCACATCACATATCATTCCTGTCCTAAAATCGACTAGAACGTTAGTGTCGCGGACCAACGGAACTCAGAAGAGACAGTCTCTGATGTTGGCCCGGCAGGGCGATTTATTTATAAAGTGGGGGACAACAAAAACACGGGGAACAAACAAAATGTGGAAATCAACACTGAAAATAAAATGCTGGGAAAAATAGGAAACAAAAAGCAAAGCAGAAACCAATAAAGAAACAGGCAAAAAGCGGAGCTGGCAGAAGGGAAAAAACGGGAGTGCATAGGAAACACGGAAGTACACTAAAACACGGAGACACGAAAACACGGAAGTACACAGGGGCGCGGAGCGAGGCAGACAACGAGAAACTGAAACACACGGAAAAAACACGGAAGTAAACACAGTGGAAGTACACTAAAACACGGAGATAAACACAGTGGAAGTCCTTAACTGAAGAGTTCGGGTCGCGTGATCAATCTCGGACGGTGTGCTGGTGAAAGAGTGGTGCTTTTATGTGCGCGTGTGTACATCAGCCGAATACGGAGCAGCTGTGTGTGTGGGTGTGTGTGTGAGAGACGTGCGTGCGTGCTAGAACTCGGGTGACGTAGGACGTGGTGCAGGGGCGGAGCCTGGTGTGCGCGTCACAGAACCCCCCTCTCCACGGACCGCTCCTGAGGGCCGGAGAGTACGTCGTCGTGGTGGGCGACCCCTACCCCTGGGGGCCGGCATCTGGGGCTGAGCCTGATGGAACTCGGCGAGAAGGGTCGGGTCTAGGATATCATCCCGAGGAACCCAGCTTCTCTCCTCGGGACCGTACCCCTCCCAGTCCACCAGATACTCCAGACGACCACCTCGACGACGGGACCTCAAGATTTCGCGGACGGCGTATATCGTGCCGTCCTCCAGGTCGAGGCTCGGTGGGGGCTCCTGTGGATCGCCAGACTCTGGGGAAACAGAAAGTGAGGGGGTGTGGTATGGTTTCAGTAGGGAGACATGGAATGTGGGGTGTATTCTGTAGGTGCGTGGAAGACTTAACTTAAATGTGACTGGATTGATCTGGGACAGGATGGTGAAGGGACCAATGTATCGGGGTGACAGCTTCTTGCTGGGCAGACGAAGGCGGATGTCCCGGGTTGACAGCCAAACTTTTTGCCCAGGTCGGTACGTTGGGGCCGTAGATCTCCGGGTGTCGGCTGTGATCTTTTGCCTTCTGACTGCCCTCTGAAGCTGCCGGTGCGCTGATGCCCAGACCTTCTCACTCTCCTGGAACCAGTGAGTTACTGCGGGGACCTCGGAGGTTTCTCCGTTCCAGGGGAATAGCGGGGGTTGGTGACCGAGTACGCACTGAAATGGGGTTAAACCAGTAGCTGGACTCCTGAGAGAATTTTGGGCGTACTCGGCCCAGACGAGGTACTGGCTCCAGGAGTTCTGGTGGCCGTGGCAGAAGGTACGTAGGTATCGACCTATCTCCTGGATCTTCCTCTCGGTTTGTCCATTGCTTTGTGGGTGGTACCCTGACGACAGGCTCACCGTCACTCCCAGGAGTGTGAAAAAGGCCTTCCAGAACCGGGAGATGAACTGGGGACCCCGGTCTGAAACGATGTCTTCCGGGATGCCAAAGTTACGAAATACCTGTTCGAACAGGGCCTCCGCCGTCCTCTGCGCTGTCGGGAGACCTGGGAGTGGAATAAGGCGACAAAATTTTGAAAAGCGGTCCACAATGACGAGCACACAGGTGTTACCTTGAGACACGGGGAGGTCCGTCATGAAGTCTATGCCCAGGTGTGACCAGGGACGTCGAGGAACAGGTAGCGGCAGCAGTTTTCCTGTGGGTAGTTGCCTGGGTATTTTAGATTGAGCACATGCCCGGCATCCCCGTACGTACCTCTGCACTTGTTCTCTCATCCGTGGCCACCAGAAACGCTCGCGGAGAAGGGAGAGGGTTTGGGTGACCCCCGGGTGACCGGTGCCAAGTGAGGAGTGTACCTGGTGGATAAGGTGTTCTCTCTCTGGTTCGGGGACGAAGGAAAGCTGTGGTGGACAACCGTGCGGAGAGGCGCTGGGGGAATGGCTCTGGGAATCGGAGCTGCCTTCCTCCCATTGTATTGGTGAGACGAACAGTGTTGTCGGGAGGATGTTCTCTGGGTGTTCGGCCGTTTCCTCGGGATCGTGAACCCTGGAGAGCGCGTCGGCCTTGACATTCTTCGTTCCTGGCCTATAAGAAATGGAGAAATGGAATCTCGTGAAGAATAAAGCCCACCTTGCCTGTCTGGAGTTCAAACGTTTCGCTTCACGTAGGTACTCCAAGTTCTTATGGTCAGTTAGGACCAGGAACGGATGGATCGCCCCCTCCAACCAATGCCTCCACTCCTCCAGGGCCAGCTTGATGGCGAGAAGCTCACGATTTCCTATATCGTAGTTCCTCTCCGCCGGTGACAGCTTCCTGGAAAAGAAGGCACATGGATGGTAGGCTGGATCCTTCCCCTGCTGCTGTGACAATACCGCTCCCACCCCGGTTTGTGAGGCGTCGACCTCTACGAGAAAGGGATGGTTAACGTTTGGAAGGGTGAGGATCGGGGCAGTGGTAAAGGCCTGTTGTAAATGTGACATGGCATGTGTAGCCTCAGGTGACCAAACTAGCTTCTTGGGCTTACCCTTTAGGAGGTCAGTGAGCGGGGCGACTTTCATGCTATACCCCTGGATGAATCGGCGGTAGAAATTCGCGAAGCCCAAGAAGCGTTGGAGCTGTTTTATATTGGTTGGGGTAGGCCACGATCGGACAGCCTCTACCTTCCTCTCATCCATCTGAATCCCCCTTGGACTGATGTTATAACCCAAGAAGGATATGGAGGACTGATGGAAGAGGCACTTTTCCGCCTTGAGGAACAGCTCATGAGATCGGAGTCTCTTAAGCACCTCCGTTACATGTCGGAGGTGCTCCGAGGAATCCCGCGAGTAGATAAGTATGTCATCGATGTAGACGACCACAAATCTACCCACACAATCCCGGAACACCTCGTTCATATAACCCTGAAAAACAGACGGAGCGTTCACTAGGCCGTACGGCATCACCAAGTATTCATAGTGACCCGTAGGAGTAATGAAAGCAGTTTTCCACTCATCACCTTCGCGAATGCGAATCAGATTATATGCGCTCCGGAGGTCTAGCTTCGTGAAGATAGTAGCTCCACGGAGCTGTTCCAGAGCGGAGGGGACGAGAGGAAGGGGATAACTGAACCTTACCGTGACCTTATTTAGCGCCCGATAGTCGATGCACGGCCGAAGGCCTCCGTCTTTTTTGGCCACAAAGAAGAAGCTAGAAGCAGCAGGGGAAGTCGAAGGTCTAATGAAGCCTTGCCGAAGGGCCTCCTCAACGTACGTCTCCATTGCCTTCTGTTCCGGGAGAGAGAGAGAGTAGATCTTACCTCGTGGCACCGGTGCACCTGGAAGGAGGTCGATGGCGCAGTCCCATGGCCGGTGTGGAGGTAGTTGTGTGGCTCGGACTGGGCAGAAGATGTCCTGAAAGCTGGAGTATGCCTCTGGAACCTCGGGATGATGCTCTCCGGCTGGACTCTCCACGGAGGTCGAGTTGAGTGGTAGGGCTGGGACCTGGGAAAGGCAGTGAGAGAAACAGCCGGCGCCCCACTTCAGGATCTCCCCATCCTTCCATGAGAGAATCGGCTCGTGGAGAGTGAGCCATGGGCGCCCTAGAATCAGGTCAGACGTAGATCTTTCGAGGACCAGGAATCGGATCTTTTCCTCATGCAGCCAGCCGACCTGCATATGCAACGGAGGAGTGATGTAACGAACCAACCCCCCCGCAGGGGGTGCCCCCGTCACACAGCAGATCTGAAGGGGAACAGGGCGGAGTTCAAGGGGAACCTTGAGCTGGCGGCAGAGTGTCCTAGAGATGAAGTTCCCAGCGGAACCCGAGTCCAGGAGAGCCCTTACTGTGGGAGACATGGTGGCATGGTGGACAGTGACATTCATAGTGAGTGGTTTGGCATGGGGACATTCATGACTGACGTTACTCACCAGAGGTCTCGCTGGGCGCCGAGGGCATGATGGTAGTAGGTGCCCCCTTTCGGCGCAGTATAGGCATAACCCCGAGTCCAGCCGGCGTTGTCTTTCCTGAGGAGAAAGTCTGGCTCGGGTTTGGTTAATGTCCATTGGTTCGGGTACTGACCTGGGGTCTGGTGAGAGAAGGGCTGGTTGGAATTGAACCGGTGCAGGAAGTTCGGCAGCGCAATCCTGCAAACGGTTGGCGACTCTGAGGGTGAGCCGCATGAACTGCTCCAGCCCAACAGAGTCGTCGTGGGTCGCCATCTGCAGCCTCAATCGTGGTGCTAGCCCCTGCCGGAATTTGGTTAAAAGGGAGAGCTCGTTCCACCCACTGGCGGCTGCAAGGGTTCTAAAGGAGAGAACATAATCGTGAATGGAACCCTTACCTTGTTGCAGCCGGAAAAGTTGGTCCCCAGCGGTGGTAGAGCTCACCGAGTAATTAAATACTTCCCGGAAATGCGCAGTAAAGTGCGCATAATTGTGGACGACGGGTCCATCCTGTTGCCACATTGCCTGTGCCCACTGGAGAGCGCGTCCCGTCAGTAGGGAGACAATGTAGGCAACCTTGGATCTGTCAGATGGGAAGCGCAGGGGCTGCATGTCAAAAAATATTGAGCACTGTAGAAGGAACCCATCGCAATTCCCCGCTTCACCAGAGAAGGGCGGCGGTGTAGCCACGGGACTGGTAAGCGCACCGGGGGAAACCGGGGCAATGGCAGCCGCCATGGGCGCAGTGTGGGGAGCCGGGGGAATCGGTGGAGTGACTGTGGGTGCAGCAGGTGGTGTAGTGGCGGAGGTTTGTGGTGGCAGAAGACGCTGGAGAGTGGTGATCAGCTCCGAAATCAAATTAGCACTTGCCGGGTCCATAATTTTGCCGGTCCGAGATTCTGTCGCGGACCAACGGAACTCAGAAGAGACAGTCTCTGATGTTGGCCCGGCAGGGCGATTTATTTATAAAGTGGGGGACAACAAAAACACGGGGAACAAACAAAATGTGGAAATCAACACTGAAAATAAAATGCTGGGAAAAATAGGAAACAAAAAGCAAAGCAGAAACCAATAAAGAAACAGGCAAAAAGCGGAGCTGGCAGAAGGGAAAAAACGGGAGTGCATAGGAAACACGGAAGTACACTAAAACACGGAGACACGAAAACACGGAAGTACACAGGGGCGCGGAGCGAGGCAGACAACGAGAAACTGAAACACACGGAAAAAACACGGAAGTAAACACAGTGGAAGTACACTAAAACACGGAGATAAACACAGTGGAAGTCCTTAACTGAAGAGTTCGGGTCGCGTGATCAATCTCGGACGGTGTGCTGGTGAAAGAGTGGTGCTTTTATGTGCGCGTGTGTACATCAGCCGAATACGGAGCAGCTGTGTGTGTGGGTGTGTGTGTGAGAGACGTGCGTGCGTGCTAGAACTCGGGTGACGTAGGACGTGGTGCAGGGGCGGAGCCTGGTGTGCGCGTCACAGTTAGATTAAAAAAAAAAAAAAACATTTATCTAAAGCCATTTCCTATTTCGAGTTCTACCAAACTATTACGTTTAACTGTTTCTTTTACATCTAATAATCATTAAGCTATTTAATTATGGGGCAAGACAAGCTTTACCTTGCATTCCCCGGAATTCAGATTGAGAGCAGCAAGCGTGTAATTCTACAGTCCTCTGACAGAGTGTAGACACTCCCCCCCCGACACAATAAAGCAGGAGACAAACAGCGCTGCCAGTGCATTCATAGCCTTGTATTACCCGCAGCTGTACCTGGCCTACAATCACATTATCCTTTA
Source organism: Clarias fuscus (assembly GCA_030347435.1). Lineage (NCBI taxonomy): Eukaryota > Metazoa > Chordata > Actinopteri > Siluriformes > Clariidae > Clarias > Clarias fuscus. The sequence continues at coordinate 13,103,724 of CM059216.1, forward strand.
TTTGATGTATGAAGTCAGGAGGAGCAATGACCCCTTTAGGCGCTGGCGCCCGGCTTGGAGGAATCTGACTGAGGTGCAGTAGCTAGTAATTAAAAGATATGTTATCCAGAGCCATATTTGTTATGGGTAGACTCTGGCACAGATCCAGTGCTGAATTAATCCAATCCCATCCCTGACTCAGTCAGGAGTCAGAAGGTCAGTAACTGCCTCTATCCATGCTGCTCCTCTGAGCTGAAACCCAGCCAAGGCTACGGGATTCGGTTGCTGATACAGCTGATTATGCTCTCCTTTTCTCTCGCTCTCTCTCCCTCCTTCTCAGTTTGACTCTTTATCTGGCTTTATGAAGAGAGCGAATGTGCATCGCTTCTCTCACATACTGCAATTGGAACAAAACCAAGTAAAAAAAAAAAAAAAAAGGCAAAAAAATGATGGTGAATTCTTTCAGATCTTTTGGAATAATGGTTACTAAAGTTGAAGGTTTAATTCATGCGGTTCGTATGTTGGATTCATTTTAGTGAGAATATTAAACAGAAGCTTTCTGGACTAAGTCAGGTTTAAATCATCACTTTTACTGCATGGTACAGCAGGCTGGAAGTAAAGCCCACTGCAAAAATTCCTCTCTAATATGTTACAGGATTGTAGTGATACTCGAATGCATGGACTTGAAATTTCTCACACACTGATCTATTAGGAGGTGTTAATTTATTTTCCATACGGACAAGTTTCTAACAGTTATATTTTATGACTTTTATATGAATGTGCTCATTTCAATATTTTTGTGATGCTTTACACACACCACACGTGTGCAGTTTTGGACTGGGGTCTCCAGTGTCAGCCCTTTGTGTGGCTTTGAGGTTTATCAGTAACATGACATGCTGAATAATTTTGCCTTCCAGAAAAGGCTGCGAATAAGACCATTGTTTATAGCTGCTATAAAATTGTGTCATTCTTTATTAAATATAAAAAAAATATATATAACATTGACAAAGCAGCCCAATAGCACTGTCAACTCGCACCTCTAGGTTTGGTGGTTCGAAACTTTTCTCTGTGTCTGTTTGTATGTGAACAGTTTGACAGCAAAATGAGAACTTTTTTTTTCTTCAAACAAAGAAATAATTTGTGCATGTTTTCTTTGAGTCCCAAGGGTATTAAAAAGCGCAAATGCCAAACTATTAAGATGAAATAGTTTTTTCTCATAAGTGTGAATTGTGTGATTTTGAAAAATGCTATTTCAAATTCTGTTCCTTTATCTTCCACAGCTTTATTACAATGGATAAAATCACCCTGCAGTTGTATTCGTGGCAGCGTAAGTATGCAATTTAGTAACAATAATGCGCTGGTTGAGTTTAAAAAAAAAAAAAGCAAACTCATGCTTTTGATTGTGGTTATGTAGTGAGTCAGCTAGTCATGGCAGGAAATTAGATCGATGTTTTGCTGCACACAAAACCTTTTTAATCAAAACAATGGTTGAAGATCATGAGAAACATTCTAAACAATCCAAAAGTTCAGTTTACCACATCATCAGCCTTCTTCCTAGTTTTAGTTTTGCTTTGGTAGTTTGGTACCATTTGTGCATCAACTGACCTCACATACACCTGTGGTCCCATGAGGCTATAATATACTGTAGTCCAGAAATCCCATTTCAGAAAAGCAGACTCAGTGAATCGAAAACCTGTCTGCTCACGTCACGCATATCTCAAGTCCCTCATACACAAAGGTCATGTGTTTAGAGTGGTATACATTATAGCTCTGAGAAATTTTAAATAAAAGTAATTATAAATTTGAAGTTTTACCATAAGTGTGTCATGGCTTCCAAATGCACCAAACCAGGACTAAAACAGAGGGTTGCACTACAAACTAACTTTACCACAGTGATTATAGCTTTGTTAATGTATATAACATCATGTTCATGCAACATCCAAAATCACATAATGTCTTCTCTCACAGAACGCATCATGAAGGGTGACTGTACTGTAACTGACTCATCCTTGTATTCCATTAGTGCTGGGGTGGCTGCAATGCCAGTAACAGACAATAAATATCATTTTTCTTGGCTTCAACATTCTGCAAAACTGCTCATTTCACTAACAGTAGCTGGTACTTTACACAAGTTGTAGTTTCAGTTTACTGATGAAATTGACAGAAAGAAGTGATGCAACTGGCTTGTTAGAACATGTTGGCTTTTGATAAAAAAAATGTGGCCATTACATTTTGTGGTTTGTCTAAAAGGTGGGAGTTCAAAGCTTCTAAAATAAGGTTGTATAGCAGTTTTCAAGTTAAACATTTTGCACAGAACTTGGCACGGGCTGGATGCTCTTCCTGACACAACCCTCCCATTTTATCCAGGCTTGGGACCATTGCAACCCGTGGCTGGAGTTTGGGTGGGAATTGAACCCAAAATGGCATCCTGTTTTCCCGCCAACCTGTTTATGTTCTCCTTGTGTACGGTTGGTTCCCTCTGGGAAACTCTGGTTTCCTACAAGACTTGCAGTGTAGGATGACTGGCATTTTCAAATTGCCCATAGTGTGCGATTAAGGAATACAGTAAGTGTGTTTGTCCCCTGTAATGGTGTGGCACCTTATCCAGGGTGTACATTGCCTTGTGCGGCAAACCCCTCAAGACCCTACATATTAAACGATAAGCGTCAGAAGGACGAGTCGGAGACAGGTGCAGGTTATGGTCATCAGCAAAGAAAATCCAAAATTCACAGAACAAGGATTAGGGCAACAGAAATACACATAAAACCAAGGCCTTGTTCAGGTAAAATATACTAAGAATTACTTCCTAATGCCCCTGGTTGTTGGGAAGTGTAGTACCATGTTTGTATGTTGTACTTTTCTGGTACTAATTTGACATAAGTGTGCCTTGTCTCACACCATCCCTCATCATGTTTGATTCCTAACTTTAGTCAGTCTCTTTTTAAGACTTCAGCATAAAAATTGTCGCAATCATTAGCATCAGTATTCACTGTGAAATGTGTCTGACTGTCAAAAGAGATCTTCTAACTGTGCATAGGGCTGTATGTGACCAGAGAGGTTTCTTGCAGCCTCTCCAGCCCTGAGTGGGGTGATCTCTGGGTCTCTGCTGAAGTGAGAACAGATGCTTGTCTTGGCCATGAGATGTCAGAGAGATGGAACACCTTTACGTGCCTGTTCTGTGTCCAAATGGCAAACATCTGGTATAAGAGAAGTAGAATTTAATCTATGAAATTTAGTTGGTAGCTCTTATTTCAGGTTTTTTTGTGTGTGAAGCAGTGCTTTTGTGTCATTCAAGATGGCAATGGCAGAACTATTGATGGTTAAAAACATGTGTGTGTGACTTCTTACCACATTTCAATTCTCAGATAGAAATAAAAAAACAACTGGTAACAGTATTTTTGCTGTTAATTTTTTGAGCTTTTTTAATAAGCTACGAGTAATCATAATGACACAAGAATTATATCTTGGAGGTGCTTTTCATGAAAAGCAAGAATGTTGGATAGATATGCCAGGCATGTTCCTTCAATACAAGCTAAAACAATACAAAGCAGTAAACTATTTCAATCAATAGCCAAAGTACCAGTTTTAGATGAACGACCTTCATAGACATGGTTACCTTTAGAATTTCTCACCTTGCAACTGCTAGGGCTCCAATTTTAGACAATGCACCTACACACAATGTACAAAAGCCATGTTCAGAGGAGCACACAAAAATAAAATGTTTTGATTTGACATTACATTTGAAGGAACATGAGAAACACTTAATGTTTGAAATGCCATTGTGTTGTTTCTCAGATCTGAGAGGCCTCAAAAACATAATATAAAGCAATCAAACCATCTGACAAGGCTGAAGCAAAAGTGTACATTATAAAATCTGGTACAGAGAGAGAGTGACTTCAGGCATACAATAATCATTTTTCTGCTTTCATGCTACCTGATGTTGGTTCACTTTGAGTCAAAATCAATTTAACTGGTTCAGAAATGGACCAACGATTGAGAACAGGACAGTGTAGTGAAATGCATTAGAATGATGGGTTTGGCCATGAACAACTGCAATCAAGTCTGGTGGATTAGCTACAGCAAGATGATCAAAGAGCAATTCCCACTGAGTTTGTGATTAGGGTGACCTTCCATGTGTCTCACAACTCCACAAGAATCTGTTGACCTTGGAAACGCTTGCGCTGTGTAGAATTCCTGCCAAACACAACTCTTTGTACAGTGTGATTTCAGCAATAATTCACTGTCAGGAAAAAACAAGAGAAAAAAAATTACAATGCTTTGCTTTTAATACACATTACTGTAATAAAGGCACTACATTTCCACACACACACACACACACACACACACACACACACACACACACACACACACACACACACAAAAACATATTTTAAAGAAAAAGAAACAGTCACATGTATGTGTTTTAATAGCAAATATATCTCTATTATTATTTTTTATTTGATAGATTAGAAGTGATGTGAGGCCATGACTGATTGAACCCAATTATGTTAAATTCTATTCTGGATTGTTATGTAAATCTTTGGGGGGAAAAAAGTGTTGTAAACATGGTGCAGGTGTTTCTCAATGCATCTATCCAGTGGTGCCGTAAATGGGTTGGTGAGCAAGGACAATTCCAGGGGCTACTGAGTGACAGGGAGCCCTTAAAAGTGCTATGGCAATTAAAAAGACTGGGCTTCATGGAGGGTTGGGGGCCCCAGTAGCTTTAGTGACGTCTGTTTAAGGAGTTTTTTAATGACTCACGTTTCACATTTTGTCAAAATTCTTGGTGGATATTTGACAACTTTTCTTGGCAGAATTCTTAATCTTTAATTAAAATAGTTGGTTTCCTTGCACAGACCCAACGTTCAATCATGGTCCACAAATGTTCGATAGGGTTCAGGCTAAAAGGCAACAAAGCTTTATTTGTTCCGCAACCAGCTTTGATGTGTGTTTCGGGTCATTGTCTTGTTGGAACCCTAAATTCTGAGAGAGGTTTTGACAATCCAATGGTTTGAGGTTATGCTGAAAAATTCTTCGGTCTTTAATATTCCATCCATATTGTAGATATTCTGGTGGGAAAAGCATGATGCTACCACCACCATGCTTAACAAGTGGTACAATATTCTTGCTTTTTTTTTTTTACCCCTCAGGTTTAATACTTTTACATCTCTGACTTAATCTATCAGCCTCTCAGCTTTGCACTGAGCTCCTTGGCTTTCCCATTGTACCATGTGTTGGAAAGTGCCAGAGTCACTTGTGCAGCGGCTGTTTTTTAGCTGGTGATCAAAAAACGCTGTACAGCCCATCCGCTTAACTATATGTATCTGGATATGAATGTGTTGGGAGAGCAAAAAAATAAATAAAAAATCATAATCTATTGATAATTAATGGCATCTGTGGAACTTTTGTATAAAAGCTGTGCCCTTGTGCTTACGACCACATCATGGCCGTGCTGATATCAAGCACAACAGCATTCCCTTTCCTGTTATACTGCTTAATCAGACGTCAGTCACCCTAAATTATAGCATTTGAAATCAAATCACTATCTCTCAAATCATTTAATGAACATCTTGTTTTTCACCCATCCAACATTTATTAAATGACCTGGACAGGCAATTACTGGGATATTTAAAGTGTTGACTGTTCTCTATTATATTCATGCTGGTACAGTCCATGCACCAGCTCATGGTAAATCAATTTCATTGAATGGTGAATGATGGTGTGATCTGTCACACAGATATATTAACAAGAGCTTAATTGCTCATTGCATTTGGCATACAGGTACAACTAGAAATAGGGCACGTTTTCTTATCTGAGCTGAAATAGAAGTATGAAGGATCCTTGAAAAAATATAGACTTATTAGCTGAGCCTTCATATCAGTTGCCTGGCAAAAATCACTGTCCTTATTAAAGCACAATGAAGAAAAGCACATATGACAGGTTCTGGCCCAGGCTGAAAGCGGATCACATCTCAGTGGGGCTTATGCTGGGGAATAATCCGTTTTGCACACTTCTGAATAATTACAGTAATATAAAGATAATTAGAACAAAGGAGAAGCCTTATCATAGCCAGGCTGATTCACTAATGTAATTCAATTTATGTTTCCTGTAAAAAGAATTACTCATTGTGAAATGCATAAGGTAGAAATGACAATGTTGCAATTGTCATCTGCTATTTTTTTTTTTCAGGATTTATGGATTTTAAATTCTCAGAAGCCATATTTCCATCCACATAAGAATCATTATATTTTTCTTCAGAAATAGGGTGATGTAATATCTAATATTAATAGAAAACTAAACAACTGTGAGGAATGCAGCAAAGCAGAAAAGAAAAAAAAAACATTTCTGCAATAATTCTGAGCAATAAGCACATATTACACTCTTTATACGCTTCCCCATTGCACACTCATAACACTTATTAGTTTAAAAACCTCTCATGAACATTGTCCTTTTTTTGGCTTTGTACAAAAGCAAACAGTCTCAAAATTATTTATTCCCTTTGGTTCACATGCACACTTTATTTTTTGCATGTACACAACGGGCACTGAAATGTTTAAGTATTGATTAAGCATTAAACCCATTAAGCTGTAAACAGTGAAACTAATCTCACAACAACAAACATTATGCAAGGGCAGACTTGGAAACAATGTGACAGTAAACAGCAGTAATGCTAAACCCATTGTAAAATGCATTCCTATGCTATATTGTAAGTGGAAATGCACTAATCTTCCAAAATCCAAGGTTTATTCAAAGTTAATGATTTACGTTCTAAGGTTACAAGAATATTTATGCAGAGAAATTTCGTTATGTTTAGATAAGTAAATTTTTTTTTGGGATGGCCCACTTAAATTATTAAAATATGTGACAATTCTCTCCTCAAATGTTGCTGAGTTTTTCTTGAGGAGAAATGTTGGAGATGCAAAATGCAATGTTGTCAAATCCAAAACAAGATACATTATCAATGATCAAGCAAAAAGACAAAATTAATTACATATAAAAATGTGAAAAAAATGCACATGATTTTAGACTTAGAAATGTTTAACTTCCACAAGTTGAATTCACAATTTTAGATTTGTCAAGTGAATCAAATAAAAAGGCTTTCTGTTGATTTTTATTCACTTTCCTATAATAAACATGCCCATGACTTAACAGACAAACTTCCTAGGAACTGATCTGGTCTCACTTTAATCATCATCATAAAAATCTGTCTTAACTTTAAAGTTCTGTGCCTTGTATTTTCTTTTCACTGCTTCTGTTGATTATCATCTAATAAATATTAAACTTGATCGGTCTTTAAAGGGTAGAAGTTTTGCAAAAGTGTAGTACTTAACAGTCTTCATGCAAACATCCTACTAAGATGTACACATAATGAGTTTGCTAGAAAATGTGATGCCCTCATATGACCACAGTGAGTTTTCACAAATCTGTGATAAGCAGTGACTTCAACTTAAGATGTTGTCTCCTCAGATGTATGGATATATTTAATGTTGACTTTAAAATTGCATTCCAAAGTCTCTTGAGAGTATTTCCAATGCAAAAAGCTTGGCTTATTTTTGGTATATCAAACTGTCAGAGTGCTAGACCTAATACTGCTGCTTACTTGAGCTGATCTTGCCAAGTCCAAGGTCAGAATCACATATCACTGAGACAGACTGCTTTTGGTAAACTCCATTACAGCCCACTTTGTATAAACCATCAAATAAATCTTTCTAAATTTCCTGGAAAAAGAAAACTTGAAATTAATGTATAATATTTTTAGAAATATATATATTTTTTAGAACAGTAGGCACTATTGGGCCAATACCCTCTGCTCTCTAGAACACTCATAGTTTTTTTTTTGTTGTAATTGTATGTTACAGCTAACTGCTGTAATTCCACTACCACCCATTCCCTTTAGATATTCCCATGGAGGAAGAGGCCAGCAACAGCGGTCTGGCCTCCACTTTCAGGCACTTTTCACATTCAGCCAAAAGAGTACTGCCCTTCTATTACGCTGAGGTCTCCAGGTTAGAAGAAAAAGCCCTCAGGGCCAGCAGCTGTCAATTACTGATAACTCAGGCTCCCAGATGGCTTCCTTAACCCTTTGCTTACTGGTCCTTAATCAGGTCACCATAGCATCTGAAAGAGAGTGAGAGAGAGAGAGAGATTCATTCCACACCCCATTAATCCACCATATATGGCAAATTAACCAATCTAGCCATTGTACCATAACACTAATGTACTTTTTCTTTCGTTGAGTACCATTCAAGTACATCAACTTACCTATATAGCTATATGATTTTACACAGTACTTTAGTGTATTAGCTGGAAGTGAGTTCAGAATAGACTAAACACATAAATTCTTCAGTGTCATTCCTAATAAAACTTCATTCCTAACAGTGTCCTCTCCAGCAGACCTAATCCACCGGGTCTCCTGCTTCCTCCCTGCATTAATAAGCACAGACTGCATGGCTGCACTGTATCTCTGCACCCTAATGGAGTCTCAAACAGAGGCAAGAGAGGTCATAAATTCTCATGGTCTTTTATTAAAGGCGGCCTGTGTAAACAAAAAGCTCACGTTCAAGTGTAATACCCCCCATAGACGATCAGCCAGAAGAGTCTCGATGATATTTTTAACTCAGAGAAAGAGAGGAACTGGCTGGCAGGTTTTGACAAAGAGTAGGTGGACAACCTTTAACTTCATAGCAGTTTATATGTTACTTTCTCCATCATTGGGAATGACTTTGTGACTTTTGGACTTATACCAGAAAAATTATATTTCAAATATTAAGCAAAGCTTTTATTACACAATGCTTTTGAATACTTTGACCTAAAGTTTGTTTTGAGAGAGAGAGAGAGAGAGAGAGAGAGAGAGAGATTTAATGCAATCATATTGTGCTATTTTTGAAAGCTTCCCATATAGATTTCAGTTTATTTCACAATCATATTTTCACCTCATGAAAGTTAAAACTTGCTTTTTCTGTATCTTCCACAACAATCTCAACAACGCAATGTGTCACATAGTGATGTATGTACTGTACACTATTTATATAAGCAGCATTGTATAGCATGCTACTGCATGGTGTTGGTGTTACAACTTGGAATTACAATTGGGATTATATGTCACAATTTTACCCCTAAATAAGAGGTTAATAAATAATAAGTCATCATATCTTACAAATAAAAGAGGTAAGTATTTAATCCAGTTGCCATGAGAAATCTTTTTTTTAAAATAGATTCCACCCAATTATACTTTATCCTGATCTAAATATAAATACAGAGATTTCAAAAAACTATCAATTGTAATTTTATTTATTTATTTAAATTGTATTATTTAATTATAATTTTATTCGATAAGGCATTGATTAGAGAAACCGGAGTGTCAAAAGACCCGCAATAAGCTTAACGTGATGCTACCACTACCCTGCTTCATTGTGGTGTTTCAAGTCAATAAGCAGTGTTTCCATTTAATATAGTACATTGTGCCAAGGCAAAAGTAAAACAGATTTTTTTTCCCCCTCTGCATGTCTGCTGAGTTTCCAACTTTGCTACAGGCTTTCCTGTGGAACATCAGTCTTCCACATCACTTTAAAGCCAAACTTTTTGAAGTGTCAAGGCTGTGGTTATCCTGTGAACAGCTTCTCTCATCTGACATTTTTACCCATGTGGACTTTATTGAACTAACTGTATGACCTCTTGTGGAAAATACTGCACAGAAAAATAACTTAAAAAGTTAAATTAAAATTTCATGGCAAATTATAAACAAATTATTTGTTATTTTAACCCTGCTGAAAAAAACAGCATAGACCAGCATAGCTGGTTAACATTATACCAGCATATGTTGTGTTTCGGTGCTGGTATGCTGGTGACCAGCATACATTTTGCTGGTACAGTATGCTGGTGCTGGTATGCTGGTCACTTTACTGAAGCTGGTCCACAGCAAACCAGCATATATTTTGCTGGTATGGTGGTGACCAGTATTATAGTGCTGATGATACTATGCTGTTCACCACCCCATCTAATGTTGGTATGGTATAAAAGCCAGAATATGTGGAAGATTGTCATCCAATATGTAAAATATAAAACAGAATCAGAATAAAATCAGCTTTATTGGCCAACACAAACAATATTACCATTGTGTAATATGTAACAATATGTACAATAAGCACATTTGTAACAATATGATAATTTAACAATGAACAGCAAATAGGTTTTGATAAAAAATAATAAAAACAAAACATGAGACCAACTTCTCAGGGACACTTTCACACAGTTACTTTCACACCACAGGAGTGTAAATGAGTGAGCTTGGTCCTCACTATTTATTTAGGGGTCTGCAGGTTTATGGGTCCTGAAGTAGTTCTGACATGTTCTGACATTTGTGTATTTTTCTTACTTATAAACATATAAATGTCATACCTTTCACCTAGTGCAAAGTAAATGTCCAGGATTGAGGGAAGAGTGATACAGGTGATCTTATACACAGAAGGCACATTTCTGGCATACTGTAAATATGTCTGTGCAAACAGACATTCAGGGTAAAACAGTGGGAACAGGAACAGTGCACTATGAAGAAAGGGTGTTAGGTTTGTAAAAGCCCACTTTTACACCCTATACACAGTCATACGTCTTTGTGCCTCTCTCGAAAAGCAGTTCTTGTTTAACTCAAGACACAAGTGAACATCGCATACCTGGCATTTCCATGGTGTTTATGGCTGCTTACCATAAACTGATTTGCAATTCACACAGACCCTGTGACCAGCAGTGGTAACATTCCTGGCATCTGAGGTCAGTCCATGTGCTGGGTGTACTGTATGCAGTCACAAGTGAAGCCTTATCGTGTGGTCAACCACTTAAAAAAAATACATCAGTATAAAAAAATGAGGTTCCCATGACGATGGTCCGTCTGTATCTTGCCTGCTTCTTTGCATTTGGTCTCTATAAAACAGGTGGCTGATCATTTTCATGGTCACAATGGTTTATAAAAAAGGAAAAAGAAACATAAGCATGATGATAATAAAATTACTGTCAATACTCATGAATAACTATTGACCATGCATAAAGACAACCTAAACTTTTGCAATGTTTAGGCAACAGGAGCTAAAGTGTTTGTGCTAAATAACAATAATAATGTTATCTACATGCTAACCAAACCATGTAAGTGGCATTAAATGACAATGTTTCAAATAAACTGGCAAAAGCTTGTGAGAAAATGAGGAAAAATAAATTAAACTTACCCATGGTAACAGCTTGCTGTATTCTCCTCCTTCGTTCTCTGTTGGAGTCTCAGTGTTGTTCTGAGGTAAATCTAAACTCCTCCCACTGTCCAGAACATTCTATAGAGCTTCAGTAACCTGTAGAGTGCCTAACATCTTCCACACGCGGAGGAAAATTATCAGATCTACTGTGTGTGTGTGTGTGTTTGGGGGCATGGCCTTGTATGTAGATTGCCCTGACTGTTTCCCTGTGAACCGCGTGTGGGCGTGTCCTGTCTCAGGTCATTATCAGTGAATGAAGTGTGGCAGAAAGACTGTATTTCTCCTTAGATTCATATGGATTACATAAACTGAGAAATTTTTGATTAAGCTTGCTACATTTAAAAGTAGACACTTTAAGATTTCTATAGATATATATGTATAGATATATAGATATATGGATATGTGTGTGTTCATTTTAGTGACATGTTTCAAAAAGATTTTCGGGGAGACTGAGACGGCAGAAAGCGTACCCTGTTTATTTTCTTTATTTTACAAAAGCACAATGTTTTATTGATATGTGAGTGTACATTAACAAATAAAAATTAAAATTGATACATTACATGCATGTATATGGTTAAAAATTATGGAACATTAAGTTATTTTGATGGTTACCAAAAAAAATGCAAGTGGTCCCACTGCCAAAACAGCTGACCCCATGGTGCTGGTGCTGGTATACTGGTAACCCTGCTGGTATAATTGCTGGTCAAGCTGGTGATCAGCTATGATGGTCTATGCTGTTTTTTTTTTTTTCAGTTTTAACTGATTTTCATTGATTACTTTTTTTAAAAAGTGCATTTATATAAAAGGTGTGTGTTGTGTTTTTAGACAACCCACAGATATTTAATAAATGTAAAATAATGTATTTACATGTTTTTGGTAAATGGACAATTTTTTTTCTCTTGTACGTAAATGCATTTAAAGATAACACTACACAGTCCATGTATTTACATCACACATTATTTTCAGTACTAGCTGTTAAAAAACAAGATAATGAGCTAAAATGGTAACCAATTTTAACTATCAAAACCTTGCTGGTGGGCCAGCATATAAATCATGCTGGCCCATGCTAGATTTTTTAGCAGGCATGCTGGTTCACCAGCTAAACCAACATCAGACCAGCATTTACCAGTATTAACCAGCATAGACCAGCATATAAATCATGCTGGTCTATGCTGCTTTTTTTCAGCAGGGTAGTTTTTTTAATTTTATTTTATAAACTACCATACTGTGAAAAAGTGAGCACACATCTTTTATTCATATTAATTTCAATTATGTAAAAAATGCCTAAAGATACAGTCTAGAATTTTTGTTGTTTAGATAACATCCTCAGCAGCAACCTAATTTTTCTTCTCGTCTATTTCAACCACTCAGCATTCATCATCACCAGTATACTAATCACCGGTCTCATCATGTGTCATCATCTGCATCTGTTTCTCACTGGTCCATGTCTTAAGCTAAATGTTTTAACGCTTGAATGATTTATAGGTCACTGTGTGGCTTAACAAACAAAACAATACTTTAAAACTAGTCAGGTATAGGGACTGGATTGAAAGAAAGAGCAAATAAAAAGAGAGTCAAGAGTACTTTAGGAAGCCAGGATGTACATATGAAAAAGCTCAAGGAAATTAAAACTTAGATATTATAATAACTATATAAAATCAACTGGTTCAAAATAGTGTTTTAAACCAATTAGTAAATTTTTTGTTGTTGTTGAAATGTAGAAATTATACAAACTACATTTGGAATGTCATGAACCAGTCTCAGTGGATTCTCAATAAGGTACATATGAACTAAAATTAAAACTGTAAAATGATTGGGGAAAAAGTAATGCATTATTTGTATTTGTATTCTTTCATAGTTGTAATTCTGTGTTTTTGTGTAAAAACATAAAACATCTAATTGTAGTGGGTGTTAGTATTGAACAAATACAATCTCTGAAAAAAAAAATGTGGGCAATACACAGATACCCTTACTGCTTCCTTATGATTTAAGCGGGTAGGCTGCAGCCAGGTGCTGCTAATTATCAGCCCTTGATTAAATGATCATCAGCAGGTGTGCAGACCTTTTTCATAAAAGCAGACGTTTTAGCAATTTGTTGGTCTGAAGCATTTATATGTGTGTGTTAACACAATGTCAGAGGGAAAGTAATGGTTTTAGAGAAGCATTTGTTGGTGCGCAACTATAAAACCATTTCCAAACAATTTGAAGTTAATTTGTTCCACAATGAGAAAGATTATTCAATAGTGGGAAAACATTCAAGACAGTTCTTCCCAAGAGTGAACATCCCAGCAAATTCACCTCAAGCTACACCTCAGACCCTACAGACCTCACTAAGCATGTTAAAGCACAATGCTTCTGGAACAATGTCCTATAGAGAGAGAGAGAGAGAGAGAGAGAGAGAAAGAAAGTGGAGTTGTTTTGGCCTTAATGCCCAGGGCAAACCAAACAGCATTTCAGCAGAAACACCTGATACCCATTGTCAAGCATGGTAGTGGAGGGGTGATAATGTGGGATTGTTTTGCAACTGCAGCTACCAGAATATTCTAGAGACACTCGAGTAACTGAAGTTTTGGAAAGGCCTAATCAAATTCCAGACCTCAACCCTGTTGAAATGCTGTGGCAGGACCTTAAGAGAGCAGTGCATGTGCGAATTCCCACAAACCACAAAAACCGAAGCAATGGGCCAAAATTCCTTTCACAGTAATAAGAGAGACTGATAGTCATACAGGAAATAATTACTTCAACTTATTGCTGCTAAAGGTGTATCTACAAGCTATTAAATCATGGTGGTACTTGGTATTGCCAACATTTTATTCAATTCTTCTATTAAATAAATAATGGCATGGTGAACAAGTTAATTATGCATGATGTGTTCTTGTCTAAAAAGTTTACTGATTTATAGTGGGTCAGATGATTTTTGTTAAAAACACATTAAAATAAGGAGTACTAACCTTTTGAACGTGACCACTGTAGTTGTTTTCCTTACTAGGTTAACTAGTAGGTTTGTACTAATATAAAGTTTGTACTACACTTTGCGAACAAAGTTATATTTTTATATCTTGCAAAAAGTTTTAGTGAGTTCTGAAATGGAAACTACACAGGGTAGTTTTATGGCTTTGTCATGTTTAATGTCAATTATTTACTGTCTAAAAACTAAATCTATTTAAAATGTTTGCCCACTGTGTGCAACCATGTCTGCGGTTTTAGTGCCAAATGCAGTATAATGGCATTTCCAAGAAAAAAAAAATCCCTTATTTCCAAGAACACCACAAATATAAACTATAATCTATAAACTAGAAGCTGCGTTTGGTCCAGTGGCAGCATGCTCACTTTTCTTTGGTAATGTCATGGTTCAGTTGATGTGTTGGGACCACTGTGTATCTGATCAGTTTAATTGCAAAATGTTAGTTAATTTTTGCAGTTCTGAGTAAACTTTTTTTCCCCAAATGAAACAAGAAGTGTTGCAAACAGAATAATTTGTACATGTTTTCTTTGAGTCACAAGGGTAATAAGCACAAATTAGTTGAATAGAGAAGACCACAAATGCCAATTTGCCTTTTATCTATTTATTTATTTGAAAAGCTATAACTCCACCTACCACAGTTTTTTCACAATAAATAAATCAGCCTGTAGTTGTTTGTGGCAACTTAGGTATGCAATTTAATGTCGATATTATGTTTGCTGAGTTTGAACTCATGCCTTAATTGTGATTTCTTTCTTTCTTTTTTTTTTGATCGATTCAAACAGCAAATGAGATCAAGGAAACAGTGTTAAATTTTCTTGCACACAATCTTTTTCATTAGGAAAACCAGCCATATATAAGGCATACTATAGCAGGATCAAGAGGAAAATTAAGTGAATAAAATACAAAAATGGTATTTACACAACATCCAATATTATAGTACATATCATAGACATTAAGTGAAATTTACCTGTAGTTCATTAATGCTTGAGTGACTGCGATAGCAGTATCACAGTTTAAAATGTTCTCTTGGGCTTCAACATTCTCCAAAAAATCATATAACTCATTTAATCCACTCTCCGCAGACACTGTTTTGCACAGAAAATAGTTTGTCTGTCACTGATCACATGACAGAATGAAGTGAGAGTGCAAAAGTGAGAGTGCAGATTTGCAAAAGTATATATAACCCTAGAACTTTTCCACATTTTGTCACATTACAACTGTAAAATGTATGTTTTTTTTTTTTACAATAAATATTTGAAAAGTGTGGCATGGGTTCGTATTCAGGCCCTACTGAGTCAATAATTTGTAGAACCTGTCACTGCAATTACACATGCAAGGAGTATGTCTGTACAAGATTGAATTTTTGCCCATTCTTGTTTGCAAAATAGCTTAAGATCAATCAGATTGAACGGAGAACATATATGTGAACAGAAATTTTCAAGTCTCGCCACAGATTCTCAATTCGATTGAAGTCTGGACTTTGACTGGGCCTTTCTAACACATGAATAAGATTTGATCTAAACCATTCCATTGTAGTTCTGGCTGTATGTTTAGGGTCAATGTCCTGCTGAAAGGTGAACCTTCACCCAAGACTCAAGTCTTTTACAGACTAGAGGTTTTCTTAGATTGATCTGTATTTGGCTCTATCCATCTTCCCATAAACTCTGGGCAACTTCTCTGTCTCTGCTGAAGAACAGCATCACCACAACATAATGCTACCACCACCATGCACACCATGTTAGTTTTCCACCACATTTAGACCAAAAAGTAAAATTTTAATCTCATCTGACCAGAGCACCTTCTTCCACATGTTTACAGTGTCCCCCATATGGCTTGGGGCAAAATGCAAATGAGACTTCTTATGGATTCTTTTTTTAAACAATGGCTTTATTCTTGTCACTCTTCTATAAAGGCCAGATTTGTGGAGTGCACAAATAATGGTTGTCCTGTGGACAAAGTCTCCCACCTGAGCTGAGTTGCTATGGGTCTCTTGGCTGCTTCTCTGATTAATGCTGATTCATACAAAATACACACAGATGGACTCTATTTACTAAATAGGTGACTTATTGCTGAAGGCAAGTGGATTTAGTGGATTTTAGTTAGGGGTATCAGAATATAGGGGACTGAATAAAAATGCAAATGGAAAAAAGGGAATTCATGGTTCATGATTCTATTATGACAAGTCATCCAGGTTCTGAAGTTGCCACCAATCACATTACTACTCCCACCATGTTTAACTGTTGGTATGATTTTATTTTCATGAATTGTTGTGTTGGTTTTATGCAATGTGTTACGCAAACCTTCCCCAAAAGTAAAACTGTCATCCCCCCCCCCAGAAGTCTTGGAACTTGAAGTTTTTTGTCAAATACATATGGCCATAGAAATGTTAAAAATAAATAGTTTGAAATAGTTTCTTAAATTTTTCAGACAGATACATGTCAAGTTCTTTATTTCTTCTATGTTCCTGAATTTCTTTACATTGTGGTGTGATGTGTTTTGGTTTTTGAGATATTTTAGCATGCTTCACTTTCAGACAGATTCTATTTAAGTGATTTCTTGATTCAACAGGTCTGGCAGTAATTACTTCAAACGTCACTAAGCTATCCAAAACAATTGGTTAATCACAGTACATTCATGAGTTAGCGGACAGGGACATTTTGGATTTACTCAGGTTATCTTTGTGTCATATTAAAATTAGTTTTGCATCCAGGTATTCAGTGCATCATATGCTCTTATTTTTTTATGACATGACCAATCTTTCTTAAGCATATTTTTACATTTAAAAAAGGAGTATTTATTGTTGCTTGTTTTAAATAACTAGGCTTGATTGCAGAATTGACTACAGTGTTTGACTCATAGAATGTTGACTCAGCAAAAACACCTTTCTCCTAACTGTGCTGAGTCTTTGTAAACTGATGTGAAGACATATATTTCTGTCTGAAGGAGAAAATGATAAAGCTCCTGCTCTCCCCCCAGCCCTTTCCCCTGAGACTTTACTGTCCTTGATGACCATCTTGTTTGACCATGGTGAAAATGCACTCGAAAGGACAATGTAAAAAATTAGTTTCCGTTCTTTTTCCGTTTTCTTCTCCTTACAGTTCAGGTCCTCATCCAGTCGATTGTTTTGTCTACCACAACTGCGTGACTGTGACTCAAATAGGCTAGATGAGACCTGCTTCCTCCCTCATGCTTTCTATCTGCATGCATGGTGGACCCCATGCTTAAATACCACTGGCAGCAAGAAAGCTATTGCTCCACCTGGAAGGAATACCTGAACCAACATTAGGCCGAATGAGGATGGAAAATGTAGTGTAATACTGTATGGAAATATAAAGAACTAAGATATTATAGCCTAATAACGCCGTGGCTGAAGCACATTCATTCATTATGTGAGCAGACTTCATGCTTGACTGGGTAGGGGATAAGGGAACGTGAGGCTTCTATTTATAAAGCTGAAAAGATACAGTGTGTATTTCCAACATCATGAAGTTGTTATGAATGGCCGTGGAGTTAAGAGCCACAGTGCCAAAAGTGGAAGATACAGAAAATTAAAGTGTTCCTTAGCTGAACTTTCCTCCCACCTCACAAATGTAAAACCAGATTCTAAGTCACTAAATCTTCCCTTGTAAAAGACTGCCATGCCAGGCGCAGATATACATCTTGCTTTCAAATTATTCTTCAATTTCCAAGATCACACAAGTACAGTCTGTAAAAAGTGGGGAGAAATGAGGGCCTTGGTAGAAGAGTTTGTGTTCATAAATTAAAAGGATATCTCGTCAAGGGAGAGTACCAAATAACATGGCAATTTACAATTGTATTCATCCACCCTTTCCATTCCTTTACTTTCTCTCTCTCTCTCACCTAAACAGTGCATGAAGACTAAGCAAGGTGAGAATGTGTCATCTTGAATCCATGCAAGGCAACTGCAAGAAGAATCTGTGTGTGTGTGTGTGTGTGTGTGTGTGTGTGTGTGTGTATGTGTGTATGGAATGAGTAACAGTCCTAAGCAGAGGACTATGTAAACCGGTATACCCGCGGCATCTTCAAAGATCCTGTTCTCCCTGTAATCATCCGTGATGTCTTTGATGTTGGGGAGGGCGAGAGAAAATAATTACATGTTTCTCCCTGCCCTTTTTTCAATGAATAAAAGGTGAAACTGCATTGGAATATAACAGTAATAAGTGTAAAGCTTGTATTCACTGATGGGGAGGTGTTGAGTTTGATACTGAGACAGCATAAGGGCATGAGTGAAAACCATAACAAACCCTACTGAGGGTGTGGAAGCTTAAATAATATGTTTAACTAATACTGGGAAGAGAACAAAAGTGCACATTTGAGAAACAAAAGTACCAATCTGTACATTTCTTTGTCCCTGGGGTGGTACTATTAAGGGTGCCTTTTGGACCTTGAGTATGCATCATTTTCTTGGGAAACTTTGAAAAAGTGAAAAAAAATTAAATGAAGTGGATTTATTATATAATTGTATTCCCCATATAAAAAAAATAATTTCAACATTTAATTTATATATAGTCGGCATGGTGGTGTAGTGGTTAGCACTGTCGCCTTGCACCGCCAGGCTCGATTCCCGTCTCTGTGTGCATGGAGTTTGCATGTTCTCCCCGTGCTTGGTGGGTTTCCTCCGGGTACACCGGTTTCCTCCCACAGTCCAAAGACATGTAGGTTAGGCTAATTGGCATTCCCAAATTGCCCGTAGTGTGTGAATGAGTGAGTATATGTGTCTGTGCCCTGCGATGGATTGGCACCCTGTCCAGGGTGTACCCTGCCATGTGCCCTAAGTCTCCTGGGATAGGCTCCAGGCCCCCCCCCCGTGACCCTGAATACAGGATTAAGCGGTATAGATGATTGAGTGAGTGAGTGAGTGAGTGACTAATTTATATATATAAAGAATAACTACAGACATCTTTCCAAAATATTATGAAATATTAAATGTAATCTAAAAGCCTTTGTTTGATTTAGATCATTTAGATCTACACAATATAAACCTTTATTAGATGAAATAAGTGCTGAATGAAAAAAAAATGGTATGGACAGGTATTTCCCAAATTTTAGTAGAAGCACAAAAGCTATGTAATAAAAGCCTCCTCCTGTGGATCAAAGTGCTTTTTATATCCACCTGTATTAAGCACCCTCCTAACAACCTTCAGCTGCTTTCTCTCATGGGATGATAGAACTGATAACTGATTCATGCTGCATCTGAACAAATGATAAAAAAGCAGAAGAAAACAAGTGCAAACCTACTTTTTCAACTGGCTAAATTAAATTAATGTGCTCCTTTTAGGCGCATGTTTGTCAGTGCCGAATAGCTTGTCCAATGACCAGAAAAGAACATCAGGTTCACGTTTGACTCCAAGAACAACAATAATAATTGGTTGCAAGTGGACATTGCAACCAATAAATATTTGAGATGGAATACACTTTATCAAACCATTAGGTATGTTCAGAACAAAATGGCCCCTTTAAATTCCATCAAAGTTTAGCTTTTTTTTTTTTTTTTTAATCCATGAACTTGATGTACTTGTCTCAGTGAAAAACAATAATAATTTTTTTTTTTTTAAAAACATTTAAATGCATGAGGGCACTCAAGTCAAACAGGTGTACAGATTCCACTGAGAGATGCATCTCTTCCATAAGTTGGCATCAAGTTATCTGTCGATTTTCAAAGATCAGACGTTCCACATTGAATGATCACTGCAATGTCTGTGAATGTAAGGTTGTAAATATGCAAAACCACAAAACGAACAACAAAAAGGTACAGCATTTAATAGAAAAGTAGAACATGGTAGAAAATAATGAGATCAGTTGATGTGCAAACAGTATATCAGAAGCAAAATCATAATCAAAAGCCTTAGGGCAGAGCGGAATCAAACCATACAACAGACTTGGCAACATTTAGATAAAGGTATTCTGAGAAATTACTTACTTTTTTTGCAAAGTCTATGGGGTCAGGATGTTCTTATATAACGCAAGTGCAATTGGGAACAGGTGTTTGTGATCCCAGAACTCAGGGATCCTGAATGTAACCCTGAAGTGTTGTGCTGGGTCGTGCCAGTTCATGGGAGACATTGTTTAAAGGTCACTGTGTGCTAAGGAAAGTTATCTGAATTTGTGGCAGAAGATAGCAGACATGTTCTAGTAGCTGTCATCCCCCTGCTGAGTTTTATCATACTTGTGAACCTGCCTTTCTTGGCATCGATAAGCATGCAAAGAGATTTTGCATTTACTTCATACAGTGGTAGTTGATGCCACTGTTGGGCCTTTTGAGCATGCCACTTAATCCTCAATTGCTCAGTAGTATAATAAATGTAATTAAATAGAAGTTGCTCTTTAAAAAGGTCTCTTGCAAATTCCTTAAATGTATAAAAATATATAAACTAGAACAGACCTGTATTTTTCTCCTGTTCTGTTGAAAGTGGGAATGGGACGTAAGCGAAGCAAAAAATAAATACATTTTACATGGTTTAGCTGCACACAGTAATGATAACCATAACCCCAAACAGGCCAGCTTCTTCATGAAACACATATTTGACAGAGACATAAATTATGAAACCAAGCATCAGGATTCCTGCACTTAAGATTTGGAATTGAGAAAACAGACCGATTATATACTGTAGAGTGATAAAAAGCACAAATGGCAAAATATTTTGTCAATCTTTGGGTTATGTAATGGAAATGTTGTTGTGATTTTGCAGAAAACTATAAATCCACCTCCTGCAGTTTTGTCCCAATGGCCTGATCAGCCTGCAGTTGTGCTTGTGTTAATTTAAGAACATTCAACATTTTCGTCTTAAAACAAAATATAACAATCTCATGCACTGATTGTGATTTTGTAGTGAATCAAACAAAAAAGTGAATAAACCCCCCCCCCCCCCCCCCCCCCAAAGTTGGGGTTTGGGACACACAAAGCATTTTTATTTACAAAGACCTTGAATATAATGAGAAACATTATATGTGATAAAAATAAATACATAAAAAAAAAAGCTTCACTTCAGTACATAGAGGACAGAACATTCACACACAATGCGGTCATCAGCTTTCCACACACAGCATGTGCATTTTATGTTTCTTGTACACAAATTGCTTGAGTATTTTAAAATTGATAACATTATTTCTCTGCATCAGTAACATCACTGTTAGTAGACTAAGGGTATTCTACTAAAATGATCTAAAGGTCCAGATTAATAAAATATCTTTAAAACGGTCCTATAGACAAATCCATTAAAGTATGTAGAAATATTAGCCTTTCATCATGAATTGCCTTCAGCTAAATAATTTACATAAATGCATGTTATTTGCTACAACTGAGAAACCGCTACAGAATGTGCACTGGTTCACCATTTGATAAAGCCTGATTAGGCATTAAGGCAATTGATATAAATCTATACAGATCATCAAAAAAAAATGGAACCTCTGTTCCATGCTTTTTCATTCATAATAAAATACCGTGATGCTATCTCAACTGTTAGAGTGGGTTGATGAAAGTGTCCATGGTTTCATCAGTGTGTGTTTTTCAGTTTGTCCAAAGTACAAATGGAAACCCTTTGCTTTATTGAGGCAGTCCCCTTAACTCTGCCCAAATCTTCAGCCAATGTCAAGAGCATGCTGGCCTTGAAAATTACTGAGCCAACTCAAATGGGCTGCAGGCTTAGCTCTGAGGCACACCACAGCCTCAGACCAGGCTGATGTCCCGGAACATTCCGGACAGCAGGGGCTCGGGTTTTGACACATTAAAATCAATATGAGTTAGAAAAGTGTTTCAGCAGCAGTTCAAAATGAAAAGCCTTTGAGATGAGTGTTGGCAGTCAGACTCAGCCAGCCAGAGGAATCGATCAGCTCGGAGGAGAGTGGAGTACCTGAGAAGTTTTGCAGCTCTCATTGTAGCCCCAACAAATCAACTTGATGCTTAGATAACCAGTTGTTAAAGAAGTGCAGCAACAGGATGAAAAATCGATAAAAATGCCCGTGTTTTGTAATAAAGTTTTGTTTTGAAATGATGGAAGCATTTCAAGCAATTGACAACTTTGCAATAAATTAAAGAAGAGAATTCATCACATTCTTATTGTCAAGATATAATAGTCCATCTTTCTGATTGGTCAAGTATCGTGTTGATGAGCTATGCCATCATTATCGGATACTTTAGATCATTCTGTCCGTTCATGTAAGGAAAAAAATGCATTAACAGGGTTCAACTCAAATATAAATACCTAATGCCTTTTATCCCCACATAATTGTAATGAATTATGAACATAAAATGTGTATGTATGTATGTATGTGTGTGTGTGTGTGTGTTATATTATATATAATATTTATTTATTTATTTAAAAAAATGTATTTATTTAAAAAATATTTATATTTTAAATAAATTGCACAGTGAAAACTATTATAATTTGCTGTTATTCATCTGAGGTTGTATTTGCCCACTATGATCAGATGACTATGTTTTTATAAAAAACACATGATTTAAAGAAGAGGGACTAAGATTTGAACATGATTTAATAAAAAGAAATTTCAATGAAAAATCCTGGATACAAGTTTAATAGAAAATTAAACTAGCAAGCAAGCAAGAGTGAGAGAGATTGATTCAGGTTTTTTGTATGTTTCACAACAAAACCAACATAAAACTCTGATTACCCTACCTCACACTTTTCAAAGGTCAGACTCGGTCCTGCTGTTGCTCTTGGCAGAATCCTCAACGCGTTTTCTATTTTTAAAAGCTTGAAAAATGATCAGTTTTCTTTCATTTATAGTCAACAGAAGATAACCCTGCTGAAACATCCAGCATAGACCAGCATGATTTATATGCTGGTCTATGTTGGATAGTACTGGTTAGTGCTGGTCTAGCTGGTGAACCAGCATAACTAATGGAAGACCAGCATATCTACGCTGATGAAACCTTACCACCATTGGTCTTGCTAGTTAGTGCTGGTTTAGGTGGTGAACCAGCATAACTGATGGAAGACCAGCATGCCTGCTGACAAATCCAGCATAGGCCAGCATGATTTATATGCTAGGCCACCAGCAAGGTTTTGGTAGTTCAAATTGGTTACCATTTTAGCTCATTATCTTATTTTTTAATAGCTAGTACTGAAAATAATGTGTCATGGAAATACATGGACCGTGTAGTGTTATCTTCAAATGCATTTACATACAAGAGACAAAAACAACCCATTTACCAAAAACATGTAAATACATTATTTTACATTTATTAAATATCTGTAGGATGTCTAAAAACACAACACAAACATTTTATATAAATGCACAAGTAATCAATGGAAATCACTTAAAATAAAAAAAAACAGCATAGACCATCATAGCTGGTCACCAGCTTGACCAGCAATTATACCAGCAGGGTTACCAGCATACCAGCACTGATTTATGTCTTTATTTGTTAATGTACACTCACATATCAATAAAACATTGTGCTTTTGTAAAAATAAGGAAAATAAACAGGGTGCACTTTCTGCCGTCTCAGTCTCCCCGAAAATCTTTTTGAAACACGTCACTAAAATTTACTCAAATGAACACACACACATATCTATATATCTATACATATATATTCATAGAAAGCTTAAAGTGTCTACTTTTAAATGTATCAAGCTTAATCATAAATGTTCTCAGTTTATGTAATCCATATGAATCTAAGGAGAGATACAGTCTTTCTGCCACACTTCATTCACTGATAATGACCTGAGACAGGACACGCCCACATGCTGTTCACAGGGAAACAATCAGGGTAATCTACATACAAGGGCACGCCCCCAAACACGCATACACGGTAGATCTGATAATTTTCCTGCGTGTGTGGAAGATGTTAGACACTGTACAGGTTTTTGGAGCTCTACAGAATATTCTGGACAGTGGGAGGAGTTTAGATTTGCCTCAGAACAACACTGAGACTCCAAAAGAGAATGAAGGAGGAGAATCCAGCAAGCTGTTACCATAGGTAAGTTTTTAAATCTTATATAATCCTCATTCTGATAATATAAAACTAATATTAATTTATTTTCCCTCATTTTCTCACAAGCTTTTGCCAGTCTGTGAAACATTGTCATTTAATGTTACTTACATGGTTTGATTAGCATGTAGATTACACTGATAAATCATGCTAACATACTGCCTTATGTAGCTTAGCACAAACAGGTTAGCTCACAGGTGGTTAAACTAATGCCTTACAGTATGTATATTACAGATGGTTGTCAGTATCAGCTGTGGTGTAAATGTTTATAATATATTCACCATGTTTTGGATAACTTCATGTTATGGTAGCTATTTGGTTGAGTTTTTGGTTAGCTTATGACACTGCTATCTATAATGTTATTTAGCACAAACACTTTAGCTCCTGTTGCCTAAAATACTGCCTTATGTAGCTTACAGATGTTTGTGATATTAAGGTGTAAATGTAAATCGTGATGCAAAAAGTATAAATAGTTGTACAACATTGCAAAAGTTTGTGTTGTCTTTATGCATGGTCAATAGTTATTAATGATTATTGACAGTACTTTTTTATTATCATCATGCTTATCTTTCTTTTCCTTTTTTATAAACCGTTGTGACCATGAAAATGATCAGGCACCTGTTTTATAGAGACCAAATGCAAGCAAGCAGGCAAGATACAGACAGACCATCACTGTGTCATGGGAACCTCGACCACGACTGGGGTCTGGATTTGGGATGGATCTCTTGTAGTTTTTAAGCGGTTGACATACAACCAGCACATGGACTGACCTCAGATGCCAGTAATGTTCACACAGGGTCTGTGTGAATTGCAAGTCAGTTTATGGTAAGCAGCCATAAACACCATGGAAATGCCAGGTATGTGATGTTCACTTGTGTCTTGAGTTAAACAAGAACTGCTTTTCGAGAGAGGCACAAAGATGTACGACTCTGTAAAGGGTGTAAAAGTGGGCTTTTACAAACCTAACACCCTTTCTTCATAGTGCACTGTTCCTGTTCCCACTGTTTTACCCTGTATGTCTGTTTGCACGGCCATATTTACAGTATGCCAGAAATGAGCCTTCTGTGTATAAGATCTGTGTCAGTCTTCCCTCAATCCTAGACATTTACTTTGCACTAGGTGAAAGAGGTGACATTTATGTGTTTATAAGTAAGAAAAATATACAAATGTCAGAACTACTTCATGGCCCATAAACCTGCAGACAACTAAATAAAGAGTGAGCGCCAAGCTCACTCCAAGCTCACTCATTTACACTACTGTGGTGTGAAAGTAACTGTGTGAATGTGTCCTTGAGAGGTTGGTCTCATGTTTTGTTTTTATTATTTTTTCATCAAAACTTATTTGCTGTTCATTGTTAAATTATCATATTGTTACAAATGTGCATATTGTATATATTCTTACATATTACACAATGTTAATATTGTTTGTGTTGGCCAATAAAGCTGATTTTATTCTGATTCTGTTATATATTATGTTATATTTTACATACTGGATGACAATCTTCCATGTATTCTGGCTTTTATACCATACCTACATTAGATGGGGGGGTGAACAGCATAATATCATGGCACTATAATGCTGGTCACTAGCATACCAGCACCAAAACACAACATATGCTGTATAATGGTAACCAGCTAATGCTGGTCTATGCTGTTTTTTTCATCAGGGAAGCTACATATGAAAAACTAACAATGTGCATGGACTGCCACACACCAGTGATGTAAAAACTGACCAAAACCAGGAGCATTGCTAAACATATCGCTCTACTGGGACAGGGGTGCTCTGTTACTCAAATCACACATTTATTTATTTCAATGTCTGTTGCGTTTGTGAAATGGGCTAATACACATGGAGTCAGTAAGGCTTGAGTCAAAGTAAGATAATCGCTGTTATTTATAAAGCTTATTTTAGTCCCTTTTGTGGAATCGTACATCAATTCCTGTTCTGGTTTTTAGGTGCTGATACAAAGTTCGGTGTGCGCTGTGCATGACGTGGCTAAGACACTGCCTTGTGACCGACAATCTGGTGTAAAAACCCGACATCGGAAGGTCCGCTCCAGCTTGTATTTTAGGTAAAATTGTTTTGCTTTGACATTGTTGATTTAACATCACAGAAGAACGGTTTGCATCACATTTACATCAATGTAGTCCAAGACTTCATGAATATTTAGTGGAGAACCGTCTTTAGTTATCATATGCATTCCCAAGTAGACCACACTTGGCCATTCTCAGGTGACTGAGAATAACAGTGAGTGGTCTCCATACAGTGAGAACTATGACCAGAAAAAGGGCGTCAGGATGAATCAGGCAGGTCCGAAGGGCAGAAGGGGTCAGGAGTACTGATAACTCTGGAGTGCCATGTGTAGGAGAGAGAGAAGCCCCTTTCACAAAGCCTGTTCAAGGCAGGAATATTGTGCTATCGTCTCTAAGCCAGAAGCAGAGGTAGTGACAGGGGTGATATGAAATCTGTGTGAAAAGGGAAAAAAAACTTTACCTGAAGTTTTAAGACATGTGATGTGTGCATCATACTGCCAGAAGGTTTAAACAACAGTAAAGAGTTATCAGCTTAACCACTGATATTATATAGAGTATAATATATTATATAGCCATACCCACTGCACTTAATTGGTGCTAACGCTGGCATACATCAGGAACATCTCGGGTTCCTTTGCTGTAACCCTGTTCTCTGAAAAAGCGGGAACGAGATGCTCCATAAAAACGCTATGGGAACATCTCTTTGTTCAGCCGGTTGTGAAGCAAAGAGACTGTTGCTCTAGTGAGTGGCCTCAACCGTTTAGCTCCACGAATAAAACGGGCAATTAAAGGGTGCTTTCCCACAGAAACCCCATCAGTCAGAACATGACAAGCCGAAATAGCGGCTATTTACGTTCTGAGAGTACTAGGGCATAAGCCAGAGGACAACTTTTCTTGCAGACACTCCAGCACTGAAACAATTCGGCAGTGGACTGGGTTTACATGTTTTGCCATGCACTAACTTTCAAATACACGAGTTCTTCTAGTGGAGAGAGCCTTAGCACTTAGAATAGTTTCAATTACACTGGCTGGAAGACCAGCATCTCTTAGTTGGTCCCCTTCAGGGGCCAGACGTGAAGGTTCCAGAGCTCGGGCTGGGGATGAAATATTGTTCCCTGTGTCTGAGACAGCAGATCTCTCCTCACTGGAGTCACCCACGGTGAGCCTTTGAGGAGAGATATTAGATCAGCGAACCACACTTGGGCCAGCCAAGGGGGCGCTATCAAAAAGAGGCGCAAAACCTGTTGACGGACCCTCGCCAGGACTCCCGGGAGCAGAGCTATCGGAGGAAATGCATAAGGGCATAATCTGCGCCACATATGGGCATCGCGTCCAGACCCAGGGGAGCTGGAGGAAACAGAGAATAGTAAAGCGGACATCATGCTGTTTCTTGCGAGGCAAAGAGGTCCACCTCTGCTACATAAAATCTTTTCCAGATTTAACTGACTACTTCGGGGTGGTGTTTCCATTCCCCATGTGTCACAGACTGTCTGGATAACAAGTCTGCTCCCACATTCATATGCCTCGGAATGTAAATCGCTCTGAAGGACAGGAACTTGTCTGATTTATGTACGAGAATACTGGTGTTGTTCACCCGCACTAGGTCTCAACTGCTGGAGGAAGTATTTCAGGGCCAGAAATAGAGCCATCATTTCGAGGCAATTGATGTGCCACGCGAGAAGATTACCTCTCCAGCTCACTTGGGCTGGACAGACCGCATCTAAGACCGCACCCCAGCCCGTGAGGGAAGCGTCTGTTGTTAGCATCTTGCGACAACAACATGGACCTAGAGTGGGACCCAGAGTCAAAAACCGGGGTCTGAACCACATAGAAACGATCTCATGTACAGAAGGCCCAAAGGGATCACGGTGGACGCAGCTGCCATGAGAGCTAAAACACTCTGTTCATTACTTTCAATCACTTTCTGGCCTAGCCTGATTTCCTTTAGGGTATTGAGAATGGATTCAACACGTGCAGGCGACAGCTGTGCCTGCATTGCGATCGAATTCCATATGACACCCAAATACGTTGTCCTCTGAGAGGGAAAGAGAACGCCTCTCCTGGCGTTGAGTCTCAATCCGAATGGAGGTGAGCTAGGATGACATCTCAATGTCAAAGCGCTAGCTGCTAAGACTGAGCCAGGATCAGCCAGTCGTCGGATGCTCTGGAATCATAGAGCCAGAGCTGCATTCGTGCATTTTATATACAGTATGTGTGGGGTGACAGGGCTAGGCCAAGGACCCGATATTGGCAAGCTTCATCCCCAAAAGCAAACCTCAGGAAAGTCCTGTGTTGTGGCAATATTTCTATATGAAAATATCCGTCCTTCAGGTCGATTGTCACAAACCAATCCCCTGGTTGGATTTGAGAAACAATCATTTTGGCTGTCAACATTTGATGTCCAGCCCACGAAGATGTAAAATTTAACGCAACCCTCCACCCCTCCTGGAAACCAGGAAATACTGACTTTAATAACCTGGGTCTCTGTCTAGCAGGGGAACATGTTCTATGGCCTCTTTTTCCAGCAAAGTCTGTAATTGCCGAGTCAGCAGATGCGCTCGTTCCAGTTTCATGGAAGTGGTCCTGAAACATGGCATCTTAGGTTTTCGGCATCCTGAAACATGGCAGGAAGGAACCTAACATTTCGCTGGAGACCACTGCTCCCCCAGTGGTGGCGGAGATTGGAGAACGGGCTCCAGAGCCTCAGGACTTATTTTTGGCGGAGAATGATGCTCCTCAGGTCTGGTCTTTTTGAGGTGGATTGCGAAGCGCGCGAGTCCTTCCCCAGTCTCTACGAGGGGGTATCTGGCTCGCCACACTCTTCTTCTACGCCTCGCGAATGCCGCGTTGTCGATAGACCCGCCAGTGCTCAGATCTCTCAGCAAGTCAGCCTGATATGCCTGCAAAACCGCCATGGTGTGCATGGCAGCACCAGCCTGACCCGCTGCCTGAAAAGCTTTCCCCACCAACGAAGATGTTAGTCTACACGGCTTGGTGGGGAGTGTGATCTTTTTCAGGGAGGATGAGCTCTCAGGAGAGAGCAAGCCCGCAAGCGTCTCTTCAATCTGGGGCATCATATATCCACGCGCTTTCGCATCAATGACATTCGAATGAATTGATGTTAATAGCAAAAACAGGGGATGAATAGGGCTCATTCCATGAAAGAGTTAACTCGTCATGGAGGTCTCCGAAGAAGGGGAGGGACCATCGTTGAGGCCCCTCCCCTGGCCACCTGACAGAAACCTGTTGTCTAACTTTGAGCGCTTAGGGGATTTTTATTTATTTATTTATTTATTTATTTTCTCCTGCGGCAAGAGAGGAAGTCTTTTCTGCCCATTCACAAGAAGCACCGGGGTGCGCTTGAGAAGTGGACGCTAAAACTTCTTGATACGGGGAGAGTGCGAGAGAAAGGGGTACCTTAATAGGGAGGAGATCACAGTGCTAACACTCTCCCTGGAGCCCAAGGAGAGCATGCTCTTCCCCCAGACACTCAACACAAAAATCGTGGAGATCGCCCTCCGAAAGAGATCTATCACCCAGATACACGCATCTCTTAGTAAACTCTGCCATATTGGTGAGTTAACACTTTTCTTTTGTTTGTATATTCGCTTGCGCTCACACACATGCAAACACAATGCGGTCTTTGAAGACAAAATACCTGAGGATGTTTCCCGGTTCACTCCTATTTATAACCTGCAGGTGCACCTCAGATGTCACCTGACCGAGGTTATATAAGCCAAAATTTTACGTGTTTGTTACACACATGCTTCTCAAACGGCTGAACAAAGAGATGCAGTATCAAGTGTAGCTTTTGAAAGGGAACAATAAACAAGAAAGATCAACTGAGAATTTTGGATCACAATAAAAATAATATTCAAATATTGCAGAGTGCAATATTTTTGTTTCTCAGTTGAGCAGTTGGAACTGGTGGAGACAGGAAGCTTCAAGCAGATCACTGCATTTGGTGAATGATGTAAATGTGAACAGCTGGTATCTTTTAAAGTCAGGTACTGTATTAGTACTTAGTACCAATTTCATAATTTTCCCTCCTTAGAAATAGCCATAAGGGTAGTTTTGGTTAGCCATACAGTGATTTTTTTGGTTAGCCATATGGGTGTTTTCCAGTGAAAGACTAATAATAAGTTATATTATTATTTATAACAAAAATGATTATATAAATAAAAAATACCAACTTGATTTAGATGTACCCACAAATTGATAAGAAAGCAGTAACTGCAGCCTGCCTGAAACCCAAGACCAGTTCCTGGGGCTGGCTACAATCAGAGTTTTCTACCCAATTCTAATCTGGGATCAAGATTGGAAGTAGACAGAGCTGTATGAGTGGGCTTATTGTCAGGTCAAAACAGTTTTGTTTTGATTTGTTTTTGTCTTGGGGGAGGAGAGTCTTGTGCTTTACCTTACCCAGCAGCTCTATGTAAGGAAGATTGAGTACAGAACAATCAAGTGGATTGTATGACCATCAAGTGTGCTTTTGACACCCTGTAATAAAAGCTAACTGGGTGTACTAGACCCTATGCTGGGGGACTCGTAGCACAAGGCACGGTACACCCTGGTCAGGGTGCCACCGCAGGGCACACAAGAACACGCTCACTCGCATACTCACTTACACACTAGGGTCAATTTGGAAACACGATTAGCAATTAGCTATTAGCAATTAGCAATCTATGGCACAATTAGCCTTATCTATGTCTTTAGACTGTGGGTGGAAACTGGAGTACCAGGTGAAAAAAAAAAAAAATTTAAAGTTGTTTTTGTTAAAAAGTGCTGAATGAATAAAAAAACCAGAGAGCTACTGAAATTTCACCTTTTTAAGTTTTAACCTTAACCACAGCTTAACCTTTTCCCACAGGTTGGTTTGAATAGAGGTAGGAAAATAGACAGAAGTGATCACTGCTAAAAAGATTTTTAACATAATTTATTTGATTTACATTCTTATTCATATTAAATTATGCAATATAGATCTCATAGAGTATTGTATACTTATAGCCAAATTATGAATTGTTTGGCCTTGTATGGCGCTCTCTGACATATATTCATATGTGTACTTGTGCTGCAACAGGACTACTATATGAAATGTCTAACCTTACTGACCAGTGCAACATTCAGAACTAATGTCCTCTATGTAGTGTCCCCAGCTGCTTGGTTATCTGTAAACAGTCTACTTCTCTAGTATATTACACTATTCTCTCATCCATTGAGCTAGGGTTTAAGCAGGAACGCTGAGGACTGATATCAGTAATGTTTCCTTTTTCCTTCTGCATGGCTAATAATACTCTGCTTGTATTGCTTGTAGATGCCTTCCCCAGCTTATTGTGTTTTATTAGCACTTCTTTTTTCATTAGTGGAAAAGGTTACAGGCACATTGGCGAGATCAGGCTCTCTCCGGTGTGAGCCTCAAATCCCTGCCTGCGAAATGGCTCTCCAGTAGCCAGATGAGCTTGTCTGTCACCGCTATTCCCCAATACAGGTGCACAAATATCAGCCCTCAAACATGAGACTAAGCCAGGTTAATTATTTGGCAATGGCAGCCGCTGCGGTTAATAAGTGCAATATAAATCCTGGGCTCCTGAGCAAACGGTGGTGAATGTATGTGTGTATGAGTGAGCGAGAGAGAGAGAGAGAGAGAGAGAGAGATGTCTCATCTGGAGCAGCAGTGCATGTGCTAGGTTCAGATTGAGCAAGGGCTGACACTACCCAGACCTACTGTATGCATACTACACTGGACTCGGGCCAAAAGTAGCACTGCATCTATTCTGGAAATACATAGCAGAGTCTGTCCAGTGTCTTTTTGCACTGATCTCTTCCAAAACAGAATTAAATACCACCCTAGCTTAACAGAGTATTGCCCTCAACCCAAGCTGGTGTATGTCCAAATGTTATTTTCAGTATTCGGCCTAAATGTTTTTGGCATGGTAGAATAGCTGATAGCACTGTGACCTTGCACGTCCAGGGTTGATGGTTCAAGTCCTGCCTTGGGTCTGTGTGTTTGGCGTTTGCATGTCCCTCTTTTGCTTGATGGGTTTTCTCTGGATACTCTGGTTTCCTCCAACAGTCCAAAGACATGTAATAGGTTAATTGACATTTCCAAATTGCTCATTGTATGTGATTAAAATTGTAAATGTGTGGTTGTTTGTCCCCTGCGATGGCAGGTTGAACCCTGTCTAGTTCAGAAGTGATTCACTCTCAAAACACAACTGGCAAATCTAAACTTTCTTATGATACTAAATTAATCATTACAAAAAGATGGTTTACATAAATATGGTTTTGAGCAGCAAGGTGGTGCAGTGGCTGGTGTTATCTCATCTCATACTGTAGCTCGAGCGTCCTGGTCTCTCAAACAAGGAGTATTACAGCTTTGCACACAGTGTTCCAAGAATTGGCTCCAGATCTATCGTACCCTATCGACCCTGACCCACATAAAGCATTAGTGATGGAGATGGGTGAATGAATTATTAAATAATGGGTATGACATTTTCAACAAAATTAAGATGTCACCCACATTTTTTCTCCCCAAAGTAATTTTAAGCAGAAAAACAAAGATGCAGATTTTGAAAAATAAAATTGCTACACTTGGTGGCCGAATGGCCACTAGGTGAATTGAATTGGTTGAATGGTGACCTGTGAGCTTGGCAAAGTTAAATTATCTTATCTACACTTGCAGATGCTCATTTTAAGATAATTATTCACAGGTTGTAAATACACTAAAGCATTTTGATCTTGATGAACGAGATCTCTTCCAGGATAATAGCAGGGTGCCTAACTCAATAGTTTGATCAGTATGAAAATACGTTCTATTAAAATGTAAGATGTATCATACATATTTGACTTTCTCAAACGCTTTATATTTTTAGATAAAGAGGCAAACGTCCTCAGAGTCACATGAAGAGAATGAAATGTGTTAACTGTCACTCTTAGATGAGAAAGCAGATAGGAAAAAAGACAAGCTTTTACACTTAAGCTACAAGGACTCTCTTGGCATCGTTCTTGTACAAAGCAAACTGTGGTTAATCATGAGCATTTTCTGGTTTATGAGGCTTATGAATTGGATTACTTAACTATAGACCTGTTTCTCTTGTAAACATGCATATAAAAAAAATCATAGTCTGCCAAGTCCCAGTTAGTGGGTGTTTTTACTACCAGAAATGAACTTGAATAGAGAACTGAGCTGGGGAATTCAGAATCGGATATATAAGACATGGCCAGGCTCCACAGGCAAATGTTCATCGGAAGGAAAGAAAGCCAAGTGTGTGTCTCTGAGCCGTCTCAACCTGATGAGGGCAGACTGGGATCATCTTCCTTGCTGACAGAACTCTGATTTCCCTCAGGAGAACTCTCTCACGCCTAACCTTCTCTCCTTCCTTGTGTTCTCCCTCTCTGACTCTGTTCGGGTTCACCGAGCTCCTTCTGGGGTCTGTTTGAACTTCGCTTTTTCATAATGAGCTTCCCTCACAACAACGGCACAAACGTTTAACAGTCTTATTTCGCTTTCTTTTAGGGTGAACGAGAAAGCCTTTTATTTGGACATGACAAAAACCTGTTTTCACTCCTAGCATAAATTCTATTAAGTTGAAAGAAACCAAGTTGGCAATAACAAGTTATCATAATTACTCTTTACTTCCAGTTCTGCTGCAGTTATAAATTATAATTAGGATGATGTTTTAATGCCAGATTATAAAATGTGACATTTATGAATGCTTTTGAAACGAATCCTGCAACATGCTTCATTTCATACCAGACAGGGCTGTTTACGTGCAGGGCCACAGAGGGCAGGTTGATAGAATGCTAGCAGCAGCAGGGAGGGAAGAAGAAAAAAAGAGAGCAAGAGAGTGAGTCCTTGGCCTTGCTCCAGTGCCTTTTCTCATCTGCAGAATGTACCGGCTCCATGGGGAACTGGGAGAGCACTGGTCATCTCCATGCAACAGGCCTTTTTGCCATTCCACCCCTTCCCTTTTCCTCCTTCTTTTCCTTCCTCAGCCCTCTCAAGCACCTGCCCCTGCCTCCCATCTGCCGTCTGCTCTGCACCCTCTTCCCATTTACAATTCAATTAAAGCCTGCAGCCCCCTTCCAGCCACGGCTCAGCCCTCAGCAGCACTTCTATACAGGCAGCAGAACAGCACCGTAATGCATACACACAACCAGCCAGCTCAGGGGGCAGGTTGTGTTCAGAGAGAGAGAGAAAAAAAAAAAAAACATCCGGCGTCTGTGTGTGAGGGAGGGTTTCCTTTATGCGTTTTTATTTCCAAAGACACTTTTTAGAAAGTCAAATTGCTTGACTTTCTCGTTCCCAAACCCAGACACACACACAGTGCAAGAGAAGAAATAGTGTGTCCAATGTGCATCAACAAACTTCTGTCCATATGATATAAAGTGGATACTTGCGCCTAAAATATACAACAGGTATGATAGATCATCCAAATGAATATTTCTTTAATCCGTTTATTTGTTGTTTTTCCAACAGAACTTGAAGAAATGAGATACATGCAGAACATGCTACTGTATGACTGAATCACCTCTTCAGTCTGAAGTGATTTTTTTTTTTTTTTTTTTTGTCACAAATTAGCCTACTTTCCACACCCGGCATGCGATATCATCTATGAAAGCAAAAAAAAAAAAAAGGGTTATGAAAGCTTTGAGACTAAATTAAGCTTCAAGAATCCTTTTCCCCCCATGTAATATGAAAACAATATCCACAGTCATCATGTCTCTGGAAAAAAAGAGAGATAAAAATGAGTATCTTTAATATTTAATTACAGTAGTGCCAACATGCAACTTTTATTGTTTTCTTGCATTATTTGCATTTTGGGCAGACTCAGGAGTGAGGACAGACACAAAGAGAGATACTGAATGAAAGAATGCTTATCTGTGCTGAGGATCTTGGCCATGCATGTTTTAATAAAGCTACAGTATAGGAAGCAGACACCTTTTGAGTTGCATGGTGAGTGAAGCTTGGACTTCTGAGCATACACACAGGTCTCTGTGCACTGTACGAGTCAAAGGCACAGGTAGCATACGGAAAGAGAGGGAGAGAGGAATAGGGAATGAATGAAGTCTGAAATGGTGCGTGTGAGTGAATACTACCCGAGATAGTATGAGGTGGTGTAAGCCTAGCATGGTGCGTGTGTGTGTGTGTGTGTGTGAGTGAATACTGTGCCAGGGTTGTTCAGCTATACCCTGATTCATAGAGCTGGCTAAGCCCCGAGCGCTTCTCACTTATCCAGCCTCCCCCAAGCCACTCCACAGACAAGCGTTAAACTGCAGTAATGAGCCATAATGCATGCAATTAACAACCAAACAGCCCTGACTGATTTCA
This sequence comes from Clarias fuscus, assembly GCA_030347435.1. Lineage (NCBI taxonomy): Eukaryota > Metazoa > Chordata > Actinopteri > Siluriformes > Clariidae > Clarias > Clarias fuscus. The sequence goes on from CM059216.1 coordinate 13,139,242, forward strand.
TCACACTATCCGTGTACCTCTTCACATCATTTGAATGGACTTGAGCACCTCTAGCATCATGTCATCTGAGGGGGAAAAAATCCCCAAAACAAACAAATGAAGACACAAAAAACAAAGCAAAATAAATAAATACATGTATGTAATTCCTTCTACAGTTCCATCATGGCATTTGATGTGCCATCAATTTAATGCATAGAGATGACTTTTCTAAATGAGGCTGGGTTTCTTGTTAGTCTGTATGATTATTATGTTCCTCATTAGACCATCTAATTCAACAGCTCATTTAGCGAGATTATGTAGAACATTTCTCTAACTGCTCTAAAAGCTCTAGAAAATCAGACAATGCACAGTTGCCAAATTAAAAGCATGATTTTAAAGACTTGAATGGGTTTCCTCTTTGATGCAGCTCAATCACAGGGGTCAAATACAGCTTCCTGTGCAACAGACAACAGAAAATTCATAGTCCTCTGAAGTGCACAGTGTTTTTATTCACGCCACCAGCACAACTTTGGGTGTGTGTGTGTGTATGTATGTATGTATGTATGTATGTATGTATGTGTGTGTGTATGTATGTATGTATGTATGTACATATATAGTGTGTATATCATTTTTTGGGGGGGCTATTTGTGTATAGATTTTCTCTCTCTCTCTCTCTCTCTCTCTCTCTCTCTCTCTAACACACACACACACACACACAGGTATATATAAAACAGTGTCCATTAGGGATGGGGACACTCAATGTTTGTGTTTATTGATAATCAATAAGTATTAGAACATTCTGCAACTACAAATTTCAAGTTCAAACATGACTTAATATATACTTTAAGTATAGAAGGGGGTGTGGGATTCTTTAACGGGTTAACTAGACACTGTCCACCCACAACAGCAGGCATGGGTGTGCTTTTAAGGCTTGGTTTAATCTTCTGTGTCAGTATGTTTTATATGCATGCAACTTATGGAGCATTTATGGTATGTGACCCCTAGTGGACAATGAATGAATGAATGAATGAATGAATTAATTAATTAAGTAATTAATGATTTTATTCATTTATCCACTACAGAATACTGTCTGATATATAGACATTTTTAACTCATAAATATTTACTCCAAAGAGTCGTGATAAAAGCCACAGTTTTTCCTTCTTTGTTTGCACGTCAGTATTCTGTGTACAGTATGTGTATGCAATGTACAGTATATGTATGTGATGCCAGATTTGCAGTCAGATTAAATAATTATACAATATGCACAATATTACTCTGAACCCCCTCATCAAATTCACGGTGTATCAATTAATTTACCACAATGTGTCTAGATATGCAACCAGATACACCTTCCTGTCTCAACCAACCAACCAACCGGTAATCTTATATAATGAGTTTAGAGAAAATATTGATTTATCATATGTGTTAAATGTCATAATTTAATATAGTTTAGTTTATGGCCCTCCAGTTGTTCACAAACGTGTCCCATTCAGTCACTGAGCTGAACACATTTTCATTTATTAATATGGAATATGCAAATGTGTAATTGTGTGCAAGTATATGTATGCACAGCTTTGACCATGTGTATACAAGCAACCCAGATGGAAAATAAAGTCGCACCTAAAATGCACCACTTTTTTGTGCTATCATGAATATGGGCTTCTAAATTGTTGCAATATCCATTATTGTTTTTTTTAATTTATTTTTTATTCAGTGTAATTATAGTTAAATACAACCACATTTGTGTTTACACTTAATTTGACAGAGAAAATGAAAATGTAAACGAATGTGACTTAGGGCTGTATCGTTTGTTGGGAGCCTTTCATGCCTCATTCAATCTTAAAAAAAAAAAAGAGACATTTTATGGACTGGATAAATTTTTCTTAGCTGCAAACTCTGAGTGGTTTCTCAGCAGATATCTTTTCTTAAAAACCCAAGTTGGAGATGGGTGCACAAATAAAGGTGCACAAAAGAAATTTCAGTAAAAGTCAGTTTTTAAACGTTTCACTATAGAGAAGGCAAGTATTTCTTAACCATCACTGAGCAGGATTGTGCTCACAGAAGTGGATGTCTAATGCTTAAAGTTAAATCAGTTATATTACTCATTTTCTCATACAGTCTCCATACCGCTTATCCTGTACAGGTTCGCGGGAAGCCTGGAGCATATTTCAGGGCACTAAGCAAGGTACACCCTGGATGGGCTTCCAATCCCACATACACTCATACGGTCATAGACAATTTGCAGAAAGACTAATCTAATCTGCATGTCTTTTGGACTGTGGGAGGAAACTGGAGTGCCTGACGGAAACCCACCAAGCATGGAAAAATATGCACTTATATTAATCTATGAGGGTAAATCAAAAATTCTCAGTCTGTTTCAATTAACTTTTCACTAAAAATGTTTTATGCTGAGCTGCGAGACGAAAAAAACTCACCATTGTCTTTACTGCTTTCTCAGAGTTAATCTTCATCCTTGTAGAGCTGCTTTCAGGGGACCAAACAGGTCAAAGTCTGAAGGAGAAAGATCAGGACTATGGGGATGATGCTGTAACACCTCAAAACAAAGTTTTTGCAGAGTGTTGACAGTGTGGGCAGACGTGTACAGATGTGTATCTTCATGCAAGATTACAACGCCTTTGGATAGCAGTCCTCTGCTGAACCTTTTTCCTCATAATGTTCCAATACTGGCCCTTGAGAATCCCAGAAAACTGTAAGCATCAATTTTCCATCTGATAGTTGACTTTTGAACTTTGTTCTTGGTCAGCGATTGAGGATGTTTCCATTCCATACTCTGTTTTTACTCTCAGGCTTGTAGTGATGAATCCATGTCTCGTAACCAGGTAATGATTTTTTTTTTTTTTTAGGAAACTTTCAGCTTCCTTAGAGTATAATCTAAACTTTGTTTGCAGATATCCAAATGCTTCCGTTTATGCATTTCCCTGAGTTGTTTTGGCGCCTGGTACACCCTCAGACCAAAAAAAGAATCATGGCACGTTCTCTTCTTTTGTGCAAATCACAAGTGGGGTACCCATTTTTCATCGCACCGCAGTTACAAAGGAACTGAGGTAACACGTTCACACCTACACAGCAGAGACTGGGAAGATGGTAGCCTTGAGTGGAAAGCACTGATAAAGTGCGGCCAACATAATTTTTGACACAACCTTGTATTATTATTAGAGTCTCGTTGGATATACTGAAATGTTCTCTATTTTCTGTTCCATCAATGAGGAGTTGACCTTTTGAAAATCCTTAGTGGCACAGTTTAATATACTGTCTATGTTTTTAAATGAGTTTTGACATGCACAAATACAGTACAGTGGCTCCAAACAATTTGGTATTTATTGAGCTTCATTACTTACACTTGGGTAAATGACCTGTATACACACATTTGATGAATTCCAATTATATTTCTGTATGCATTTTTGAGAACCTTTTTACAGAGTGTTGATGAATGAGGGCCCTAGTGTGTACACCACTGTCCTTCGGGACACAAGCATATTAATATCAGAAGATGCACTTGACTAAACTTGCATATAGGCATATTTTTGTTAGAAAAGGGCAGTATGCGGACATGGACTGAGCACTATCCATGGTGCCGGTGGCCTTACACAGGAAGGATTTATGACGTTGGTGCGTCTATGTTCCATGTTCACACGCTGACTGGAGTGCAGTCATGTGTAAAGTAAAGACAACCCCAAGAAAGCTATCAAAAACATAAAACAGCTGTCTAATGATCCTTTCAGCACTAATGTCACTACAATTTGTATGAGGAATGTATAATTTATTGGTTTTACACCTATTCAGCTTGAGTCAGAGAAGAAAGAAAGCTCTAAATCCTGTTGTCCTGGAAGTGCATAGAGTATGACTTTGGGTGTCCAATTCTCACAGGCTGTACTTTTGTCCAAAATCGTAAATATAATGCACAATTAATGGCATACTAGCAAAATGTTGTTGTCTTGTTCATGCCAGTTACTGTGTGTGTGCTGATGAGTGTTAGTATTGTGCCAGCCATTATGTCACTATTTTCAAGTCATTTAACCCATAACGTGAAGGAAAAGTTTAAAACCGATGCTTTCCACCTGGACCTGTATAGCATGGCACTCAAAAAGCATGCAATCTTCGATGTTCCCTCTTCCGTTTTAAAGCACTTGTTCCAATTCTCATGCACAACATAGTCTACATTTTATATCTTCCTCTCATTAAACCAGTCTGTTGCAGTCAGGAAATAAATACCCGTGGTTGACTGCACATCACATAAAAACATCTCAGCAGCCACAAACCTAAAATTGAGTTTTTACCATCTGTTTTGAAGTTATTTATGCTATACTTACCGTATGTCATACGGCATCATTAAACATTTGTATAAAGTGTCATTTATACCACACCTCACTCCTACTAAAGCTTGTTGTGAAAAGTCTTACAGGCAACCCTGGCAAATCCTCATCCAGGCCACGTCTGAAACGGTGTCTGTTTTTGTAGCTCCGCTGTGAAAAGCTTTAATTTTTTTGGCTCTGCAGATTTCATGTTGCTGCACTTTTTGCATAACTTCCTACGGGGATTTGACCCAGGAACGACTCTGGAGGATTTTATAGAGACTTTACAGAGCTATGCGCAGAAATACTTACTCCAAAATAGCCCAACTGTGAGATGGAACAGCGAGCCCATTGGGAGAAACAGGGTCCAAAATGTGGGAATGTGAATTGAAGCCTGGCATTTGCTTAACTAGTAGGGCAATTAGGAATGATTTCCTAAAAGGTCCATTATTGTCAGTTTGCATTTAGTTGTAATAGGTCTTTCAGGTAAATCTTAAACAGCCTCCTTACACCTAGTCTCCTGTATCTGAATGGCAATCAGATGTATGATTTTAAATATAGTTGTATCTGCTTACCCTAAAATTGTGTCTTTGATTTTGCAAGTGAGAGTGACTACTAATCTTACTGCAAGCCAAAGATTTTAGCAAAAAGGCCAACATGTTACACAATAGGACATCATGGAACAATTTAGAATTATAGTATACGCCAGAGGATTTTTTTTTTTTTTTTTTTTTACTGCCTGCTCAAAGCTTGCTCTTGTATAACTCGGGAGGCAAAATTGTATTTCTCATATTAGCCTTAATTTAGTTTCTGATATGTTTCTAAACTGTTTTTTCTAAAAATTCACTAGGAGGAATAGGTGAGACACAACAGTTAGCAACAAGAGACATCCTTTAGATGGATGGACTGTATCCTCATTAAACTCCACTCAGTTTTCTTAATGGCTCCTTTTTTCCACCTTTGGGGAAAAAAAATACTACTATGCTAGTATGGAGCAAAATATATGTTTATACATATAAACCAGGTAATGAAAGGTAAAGGAAAAGTTGACATGTCTGTATAAGATCTTTGTGGGGACGCAAGATGAGTAATAGAACACATCAAGATGGTTTTTGAAATTTTTGTCTGTCTGTTTGTTTAGTGCAGGCATCATGTAAAAAATCCTGATTTGAATTTTAATGGGCTTTACACCGGTGTATTTGGCCGAGCTTGAGGTAACATATACTGTATAGAGGCTTTGTTTCATCAAAATTGGCCCACGGGAAGAGGAGATATGTTAATAGATGCTGAATGATAAGGAAAACTCCCTTATCATTTAATAATAGTAGATAATAATAATAATAATTGACCTTAAAAAAAAAAAACCTTAAAATTCCATTAAAAAACTTATATGTGCGATTGAAATCTACTTAACAAGTGCAATCTCACACCTTCATTCCGTAACTTCACAGTAACACATAAAAACTTTTGTTAATTAAAAAACATTTTTTTTTCAAGAGATTGCATTGTACATTTTTTAAAACGCATTTATGAGTATGCGTACAATTAAGTTTGATGCGAACAAAGTCGTGGCCATATATACGTATAAGGCAAGGGTCCATATATATAAGAAAGATCAGTTAATGCATCAACCCCCCCCTCTTGCTCCTGCAGTATTTGTCATTCATATTAACCACAAGTCTCAGGAAAAGTCTGAGAAATTGAAGATTGAAATGATCTTCTTATTTACGATTGCATAATTGTCTGATATTGTGTGAGGGAGTAAGATGATAAGAAATTTTCATACAGGAAATTATTTTTCAATGATACCTAGTTTGGAGTTAAAAAAAAAATATATTTAGGAAAGGGGTTTATTTTGAAATAGTACATAGCAAGTAGTAACTTTATTGCACTACGGTAGCCAATAAATCACTTTGGTTTTTATTTAACCATGTAGGCTTTATAGAACTAATACACAACAAATCAGTCATAAATAAACTATCATCATAATGTTTTATTAGCTGGCACATGATTCAACACTGAATAAAATCTAGCGGAATACTCATTCCACAGAATCATAATTCACAGAAAACATCATTTGTGATTTTTGATCACCAACAAATGTCAATCAATAATTTTCAATCGGTTCAGTCAGCCTTCAAATAATACAAAAGTAATAATACATTTTTAAAAAATGTGCAGATAACAAAGTCATCTGTGGAGATCTTATTTGCTCTTTCTGAGCCCAGTGTGAGATGCATACACACGTGGACAAAATTGTTGGTACCCTTCGGTCAATGAAAGAAAAACTCACAATGGTCACAGAAATAACTTTAATCTGACAAAAGTAATAATAAATAAGAATTCTATGAATGTTAACCAATGAAAGTCAGACATTGCTTTTCAACCATGCTTCAACGGAATTATTAAAAAAAAAAAATGAACTCATGGAACAGGCCTGGACAAAAATGATGGTACCCCTACATTAATAGTTTGTTGCACAACCTTTTGAGGCAATCACTGCAATCAAACGATTCCTGTAACTGTCAATGAGACTTCTGCACCTCTCTGCAGGTATTTTGGCCCACTCCTCATGAGCAAGCTGCTCCAGTTGTTTCCGGTTTGAGGGGTGATTTTTCCAGACAGCATGTTTCAGCTCCTTCCAAAGATGCTCAATAGGATTGAGGTCAGGGCTCATAGAAGGCCACTTTAGAATAGTCCAATGTTTTCCTCTTAGCCATTCTTGGGTGTTTTTAGCTGTGTGTTTTGGGTCATTGTCCTGTTGCAAGACCCATGACCTGCGACTGAGACCCAGCTTTCTGACACTGGCCAGCACATTTCTCTCTAGAATCCCTTGATAGTCTTGAGATTTCATTGTACCCTGCACAGATTCAAGACACCCTGTGCCAGATGCAGCAAAGCAGCCCCAGAACATAACAGAGCCTCCTCCATGTTTCACAGTAGGGACAGTGTTCTTTTCTTGATATGCTCCATTTTCCCCTCTGTGAACATAGAGCTGATGTGCCTTGGCAAAAAGTTCCATTTTTGTCTCATCTGTCCATAGGACATTCTCCCAGAAGCTTTGTGGCTTGTCAACATGTAGTTTGGCGTATTCCAGTCTGGCTTTTTTATGATTTGTTTTCAATAATTGTGTCCTCCTTGGTCGTCTCCCATGTAGTCCACTTTGGCTCAAACAACGACGGATGGTGCGATCTGACACTGATGTACCTTGAGCATGAAGTTCACCTTGGATCTCTTTAGAAGTCTTCCTGGGCTCTTTTGTTACCATTCGGATTATCCGTCTCTTTGATTTGTCATCAATTTTCCTCCTGCGGCCACGTCCAGGGAGGTTGGCTACAGTCCCATGGATCTTAAATTTCTGAATAATATGTGCAACTGTAGTCACAGGAACATCTAGCTGCATGGAAATGGTCTTATAGCCTTTACCTTTAACATGCTTGTCTATAATTTTCTTTCGAATCTCCTGAGACAAATCTTTCCTTCACTTCCTCTGGTCCATGTTGAGTGTGGTACATACCATGTCACCAAACAACACAGTGACTACCTGGAGCCCTATATATAGGCCCACTGACTGATTACAAGATTGTAGACACCTGTGATGCTAATTCGTGGACACACCTTGAATTAACATGTCCCTTTGGTCACATTATTTTCAGTATTTTCTAGGGGTACCATCATTTTTGTCCAGGCCTGTTCCATGAGTTTATTTTTTAAAATAATTCTGTTGAAGCATGGTTGAAAAGCAATGTCTGACTTTCATTGGTTAACATTCATAGAATTTTTTTTTATTATTACTTTTGTCAGATTAAAGTTATTTCTGTGACCATTGTGAGCTTTTTCTTTCATTGACCGAAGGGTACCAACAGTTCCCTTTCAAAAGCTACACTCAATGCTGCGTGAAAACGCTATGGGAACATCTCTTTGTTGCCCGGTTGTGAAGCCTGTGCATGTCAGACCCGCCGAATACCTTCGGCTTATAACCTGTGTCAGGCATGACGTCACCGAATAAGGTGCACTTGCAGGTTATAAATAGGAGTGAACCGGAAACATCCTCAGTTCTTTTTGTCTTCAGGACCGCTTTGTGTTTGCGTGTGCATGTACAAGCCGTAACGAAAGCGAAATAAAAATAACAGCATTAACTCACCGATATGGCGGAGTTGCCTAAGAGTTGCGTGCCTCCGTGCGATAGATCTCTTTCGGAGGGCGATCTTCACGAGTTTTGTCTCGAGTGCTTGGGAAGAACACGCTCGCCTCGGGCTTCAGGGAGACTGTGAGTACTGTGATCTTCTCCCTATTAAGGTGCTTCGCGCGCGGCTCGTTTTCTTTAAAGAGAAACCGCGAGCCGCGGCGCATTCCTGGGGCTCGCGTGCTGATCTGGCAGACGCGCACGAGACGGAATTTCCCCTTTTCTCTCGCGCTCTCTCCGGATCAGGAAGTTTTAGCTTCCGCTTCGCAAGCGCGCTCCGGTGCTTCTTGTGAAGGAGCGGAAGAATCTTCCTCTCTCGCTTCCATGGAAGTAGCCTCCTCACAACGCTCCTCCAGTGCTGACAGAGCTTATGAGGAATTATTAGAGGTTATAACGCGTGCGGTCGAGTGATTGTATATCAACTGGCCGCAGCAGCGAGATTCCCCCAAGCGTTCGAGATTGAACGACAGGTGTCTGTCGGGTGGCCGGGGGGAGGAGCCTCAACGTCTCTCCCTCCCCTTCTTTGGTGACATCCATGATGAATTAACTCTTTCATGGAGCAAGCCGTATTCAGCGCGTGTTTTTGTACCTTCGACTTATTCGAATATCATTGATGCGAAAGCACGCGGTTATATGATGATGCCCAGATAGAAGAGACGCTTGCGGGCTATCTCTCTCCTGGGACATCATCCTCCCTGAAAAAAAAAGCCTATTCTCCCCTCCAAGCCGTGCAGATTGACATCTGCTTTGGTGGGTAAAGCTTTCAGGCAGCAGGACAGGCTGGTGCTTCACTGCACACCATGGCGGTTTTGTAGGTTACCAGGCTGACCTGCTGAAGGACCTGAGCAGCGGCGGGGCTATTGATGACAGGGCGTTTGCAGAGCTGCGCCGAGCCACAGACCTGTCTCTCCGTGCAACCAAGCGGACGGCCCGTGCTGTGGGCCATTCCATGGCTGCCATGGTGTCCACAAAGAGGCATCTGTGGCTGAACCTCACGGGCATCAAGGATAAGGATAGTGTTGCCCTCCTCGATGCCCCCATCTCGCCTTCCGGCCTTTTTGGCGACGCTGTTAATTCCGCCGCCACTAGGTTTCGGGAGGCAAAGCTATATGAACAGGCCTTTGGGAGGTTCCTTCCCCGCCGTGCTCAAGAACCGGGACCGTTGGCCACCCGGCCCCGGCCAGGTCTGGCCCCTATCAGGCGTGAGGTGCAGAAGGAGAGCGTGACCAGCCACGAACCCCCCCATAAAGACTGGGGTGGGGCTCGCCGCTCTTCTCAAAAATCTGCTTCGAAAAGACCGGATCTGAGGAGCTTCCTCTCTTCAAAGAAGAAGCCCTGAGTTCATGCGCCTAGGGCTGTGGGGGTGTCTCCCCCCGGGGAGGGGCGCCTGGATTTTCATCACAAAACAGGGCCTCCTCCCTGGCACTCCCGGGAGGCCGGTGTTCAATCCCCGCCACCACTGGTGTTCGGGGAGCGCCGGTCTCCAAAGAACCCCCCCCCATCTAGCCGAAGTGTCAAAGCTCATGCCCCTTTCGGAGAAGCTGGCAGCGTGGAGACTACTGCCAGGTGTATCTCCTTGGGTATAAAGGACTGTAAGCACAGGCTACAGGATTCAGTTTGCACATCGTCCTCCGCGTTTCAACGGCGTGGTCTCCACTTCCGTGAAACCGGATCGAGCACATCTGCTGGCCCAGCAGTTACAGACTCTGCTGGGCAAAGGGGCCATAGAACATGTTCCCCTCCCAGACAGAGTATCGGGCTACTACAGTCGGTACTTTTTGGTGCCCAAGAGAGGGGGAGGGTTACGTCCGATCTTGGATCTTCGCGGCTTGAACTGCTATCTCAGAAATCCAGATTCAAAATGTTGACTGTCAAAATGATTGTTTCTCAAATCCAACTAGAGGATTGGTTTGTGACAATCGATCTCAAGGACGCATATTTCCATATAGAAATATTGCCACAGCACAGGAAGTTCCTGAGGTTCGCTTTTGGGGGCGAAGCTTACCAGTATTGGGTCCTTCCATTTGGCCTAGCTCTGTCACCCCGCACATATACAAAATGTATGGATGCAACTCTGGCTCCTTTAGGACTCCAGGGCATCCGTATTTTTGAATTACATAAATGACTGGCTGATTCTGGCCCAGTCTCAGGAGCTAGCGCTTCGACATCGGGATGTCGTCCTAGCCCATCTTTATTCTTAGGATTGAGACTCAACGCCACAAAAGCGTTCTCCTTCCTGTTCAGAGGACAACATATTTGGGTGTCACATCGGATTCGGTCACAATGCGGGCACAGTTGTCTCCTGCTTGTGTCGAATCCATTCTCAACACCCTGAAGGAAATCAAGCTAGGCCAGAAGGTCACCGTTCATCACTTTCAGAAATCTTAGGCCTCATGGCAGCTGCGTCCACGGTGATACCTTTGGGCCTTCTGCACATGAGAGCGTTTCAGCTGTGGCTAAGAGCCAGGGGGTTTCATTCAAGGGCCAACCCCCAGAGGCTAATAAGGGTTACGCGCCGGGGGCTTCGTACCCGTTCTATGTGGTTCAGACCCCGGTTTCTGACTTTGGGTCCCACTCTAGGTCCGTCTTGTCGTCGCAAGATGCTAACAACAGACGCTTCCCTCACGGGCTGGGGTGCGGTCTTGGATGGCCGTCCAGCACAAGGGAGCTGGAGAGGTCATCTTCTCGCGTGGCACATCAATTGCCTCGAAATGATGGCTCTGAAACACTTCCTCCAGCAGTTGAGAGGCTACCATGTCCTAGTGCGGGTGGACAACACTGCGGTAGTCTCGTACATAAATCTGCCTGGGGCACAGGACAAGTTCCTGTCCCTCAAGGCGATTTACATTCCAGGGCATATGAATGTAGGAGCAGACTTGCTATCCAGACAAGCTGTAAAACATGGGGAATGGAAACTCCACCCCGAAGTAGTCAGTCAATCTGGGAAAGATTTTACGTAGCAGAGGTGGACCTCTTTGTCCCCCCTTTACTACTCTCTGACTCCTCCAGCTCCCCTGGGTCTGGACGCAATGGCCCACACGTGGCCCAGGTTACGCCTTTATGCGTTTCCACCTATAGTTCTGCTCCCGGGAGTCCTGGCGAGGGTCCGTCAACAAGGGTTGCGCCTCTTATTGATAGCGCCTCATTGGCCGACCAGAGTGTGGTTCTCGGATCTAATATCTCTCCTCGACGGCTCACCCTGGGTGATTCCAGTGAGGAGGGATCTTCGGTCTCAGGCGCAGGGGACAATACTTCATCCCCGGCCCGAGCTCTGGAACCTTAACGTTTGGCCCCTGAACGGGACCAACTGAGACAGGCTGGGCTTTCAGCCAGCGTAATTGAAACCATTTTAAGTGCCAGGGCTCCCTCCACTAGAAGAACTTAGGCCCTCAAATGGAGTGTGTTGAAAATTGGTGCATGGCAAGACACATAGACCCAGTTCACTGCCAGATTGTTTCAGTGCTGGAGTTCTGCAAGAAAAGTTGTCCTCGGGCTTATGCCCTAGTACGCTCAGAACGTACGTAGCCGCTATTTCGGCCTGTCATGCTCTGAACGACGGGGTTTCTGTGGGCAAGCACCATTTAGTTGCCCGTTTTATTCGTGGAGCTAAACGGTTGAAGCCGCCCACTAGAGCTACGGTCCCTTCATGGGACTTAACTATCGTAGTCGAAGACCTGGCCGACACCCCGTTTGAACCACTAGAGTCAGCGCCTGTCAAGCTTCTCTCTCTTAAGATGGTTTTTCTGATGGCTATTACTTCCTTGAAGAGGATTGGGGATTCGCAGGCTCTGTCAGTCTCCCCATCCTGCCTAGACTTTGCCCCTGGGCTAGTCAAAGCTATTCTGCATCCTCACCCGAACTATCTTCCCAAGGTTCCATTCTCGACCATGCACCCAGTTGTTCTCGAAGCCTTCTGTCCTCCGCCTTTCACAGCTCCGGAGCAGGAAAGACTTCACTTACTGTGTCCAGTACGTGCTCTTCGGATCTACGTCCACCGCACTAGCCAGTGGCGTAAGTCAGAGCAGCTCTTTATTTGCCATGGAGGTCGCAACCGGGGGGCGGCTGCCACTAGACAGACTCTGTCACACTGGGTGAGAGATGCCATTGCCCTAGCCTATGAGGCGCATGGTCACACTTCGCCTCTGGGAATCAGGGCTCACTCAACCAGGGGGCATTGCCTCATCGATTGCCTTGGCAAGAGGCGTCCCCCTGCAGCAGGTGTGTGATGCGGTGGGCTGGTCCTCTCCACACACGTTTGTTAGATTTTATAGTCTGGATGTCAATGCTACTCCGGGTTCACGGATCCTTCAGTCAGCATCCCAGAGCTAGGTCTGAGACCTCCTCGGCTTGTGCGCACACGCTACACAACCTGGGGGTCCAGACACTGCAGTGCGGCAGCGTTGGTATTCTCGTTCCCATAGCGTTTTCACGCAGCATTGAGTGTAGCTTTTGAAAGGGAACGTCTCGGGTTACTTGACTGTAACCCTGTTCCCTGATAAAGCGGGAACGAGATGCTCCGTTCCGATGCCGCACTGCTGGCGTGCCTGGACGTCCTTCAGACAAAATTGACCTGAGGATGTTTCCGGTTCACTCCTATTTATAACCTGCAGGTGCACCTTATTCGGTGACGTCATGCCTGACACAGGTTATAAGCCGAAGGTATTCGGGGGGTCTGACATGCACAGGCTTCACAACCGGGCAACAAAGAGATGTTCCCATAGCGTTTTCACGCAGCATCTCGTTCCCGCTTTATCAGGGAACAGGGTTACAGTCAAGTAATCCGAGACGTTTTGTCCACGTGTGTAAATGATGGTGGGATCAGAATAGATTGAGTTCATATAGACAGCGGTCTGATTTTTCTGCCTGAGATTAAAAGGGGTGAAAAAGTTGAGCTTCAAGAGGCCTCTTTTGAAAATTTAAAAGGATGATAATTTGTGTTTATGTGCTTCTATTTTCTCGAGAGAAAAAAAAGGTGACAGGAGAAATATACCTTAGTCTCATTTTTGTTTCACACAGACCTCATAGTTGTCTAGGAGACATGAATGATGCATTTGAGAACTTTTTTTTTTTCTTATTTTGAGCAGTTAGTTTTAAAATAAAAAGACGAATGATTATAGTAAAACATTACTTTAACTTTACTTTAACCAAGGAAAACTATAAGACCTGTATGTGGGAAATTTGTATCAAGCAACATTTATTAGTAACATCAGTCAGTAACAAGCAACATGTTTCATATATTGTTGATAATTGACGTGGTCTATGCTTTAGTTACTTTAGCTCCCTTGGTTAGTTGACATGGTTGATCAAAAATCCAATCAGAATCAATATGATAGATATAACACATTTTCGGATTAGTTTTGTCCATTATAAACTACGTGAGAAATAACTTTTTTTAATCATCAGATAACCTGCTATCTCATGCTTGAGTAATTTTCGTGATTTCTGCTTTTTCTTTTACTCAAGTGAATTATTAATACAGTAGCAGTACTTTTACTCAAGTCATTGTATTTCGTACTTTAAGAGAGAAAATAATGAGTGACATTCACATATTTAAAGAAATTTGAACATAACCACTTCTACAAGGTCTAAAAACCTCTTTTCAGCTATGGTCCTTGAGTCCTCTAACATGGCATGTTTTTGTTGAAGGTTTAATGATTATCAGGTGTTTTTCCTCCAGCATGCAGGAAAAAAATGTGTGGGGTTACTCAGGGACTCGGGGTGAAAAAAAAAATCGTCTTCCAAGCAATGATGAAAAGTAATGACTCCTTCTATAAAACATTTCAATCCTGATGGGAGGGGGTCTCATCTTCCAGTGTCATCATTCACAAGGCATGAGGGCTCACTAAATAGTTTGATGAGCATAGAATTATAAAATTGATGTAAATCACATGCTAAACTTCAGAACCACCAGATCACAATGCAGTTGAACGCTTATGGGAGATTTCTTTGAGCAATGTTTTAGACTCTCCAGCAGCATTATCAAAACACTAACTGTGTGATTGTCTTTCAGGAGAATGGGGGTCCTTCTTCCAAGTACTTTTCCGGACACTTGTAAAATCTATGGTGATTTGCAGTGATCCAACACTTTAAAAAAATAAATAAATAAAAAAAATCACATTATGCTGTCTTCTCCTCCCTTTAATATGTCATCCATTTGTATGTGTATCGGTATCATGGTTAAGTGGGAGTGGTCTGCACTCGGCAGTTGTGAGTAGCAAATCAATACAATTTAATAGAGTATTCAAGGCTGTGTCCCAACCCCACATACCACATGCTAAACAGCATGTCGACATATTTATCTATTCAATTTGAGATGCAGCCAAGAATTTAAGAATATGTGGTTATAATGGTCTTCTGTCACTGTAGTCATCATAGTTTTATAGTGTTATAAAATATAAAAGAATGTATGTGACACAATAAATCTTTTTGTGTTGCATTTATTTGAACTTTATTGAGAAGGCTCACTAAGAGCAAAAGTTTTCTTTCTTTTTTTTCTAAAGAAATTTTCAAGTTCATTTTCATGTACTGTCTCTGATAGTCTAATAATACTACAGTATCTAATAATACTACAGTGACAAACACCCTGCTTCACGAATTTTTGCCTTAAACATTTTCAGTGTATGAGTAAAGAGCCACGCCAAACCAAATGCGATAAGTTTCGTGTATGTCTGGGAGCTGTTTGAAACTTGTTCGTGTCAGTGGAAAGCCAAGCAAAGTGTTTGGGTTTTTTTTGTATTTTGTGCAAGATTTAGTAAAGGCATAGCACCATGAGTCCCAAAAATGTTAAGAAGTACAGTAGCAAGAAGAAAAGTGAGCCACTGTCAGCTTTGTTTTTAAAGCAGCCAACACCAAGAGGAATTATATAAATTATGGTGAGGTTTAATGTCAATTTATTTAATATTTTACTTAATTTACATGCCTTTTTCTAAATGTTTTAATTGGTTTTATATCCCAAAATATAATTATAATGTTGGAAGTTTGTAATCATTTTTGGGTGGCTGGAACGGATTATCTGCATTTGGATTATTTCCTATGCAAAAATGTCTTTTCAAATCAAAATTTCGCCTTCGGGAACTGATTAAATTCATATGCCGAGGTATCACTGTATACTCTACTGAGCCCCTGGAAATAAATAAAACCTTAGTTAATATTTGATCAAATATAATACACTCTAGACAACTGTATTATCTGATAAGCTAACGTTAGCTATAAGTCAACCACTGCAGCAAGTTGGTGCTAACATGGTGTTGGCTTAGCATGTTCACGATTAGCATGTTTATGCATGTAAAGACTATTCTGTTGGTCATGAGTCACTGTTTGTTCTTTAACACAAAAGTTTAACTTTTTTTTGGCAGCTAAATAAAGAACTAAACTTAGTGTAATTTTAAAATAAAATTAATATGTACATATAAATATAATGCATAGTTATATTCTCAGTCTTAAGGCATTTTAAGGTATATAATAACTTGTTTTGTTTTATTAACACTGTCACTAATGAAGATATAGCTTTGAAATGTTTAACATATTTCAGCAGAGCTGGGGGATTTGTTGCAGTGTTTTGCGGAATATAGCAGAACGTTGTACAGACAATTTATTTTAATTATTTAATAAAAAAATATATAGAATTAGATAGAGAGAGAGAAGGATGTGGTCAGATTCAGCCAAAACCTTTGTGAGTTTACACACTGTATTGTGTAAGTGTGTATCACTGAATAAGTGTGGCAGACGAGGTCGGTTATGAATGTCTGTTGTACAGAATGTATATTCATTGAATGTACATATTATAATGTATGAAACTTTGTATCTTTTGGAACTTGTACATAACATAGCAAACATTTTGTATATAATGTCCTGAAGAAAATATGCTTATTAAATGCTTATAGCTATAACAAATTTTTCATCATTAATTTTACCGTAATTCAAAGCGAATCTACATTAGCACAGTCACGTCAGAATTTTTAGTGCACTTTTCACCTCTACGTAGAATAACCTAAAACAACAGCTGCTCAGATAAATATTCAAAAAGTAAGTAAAGCAAACACAATGGGGTGCTTATTTAATCCTTTAAACAGGAATTCTTTCTAATTAACACTGGTCTGGTATGTTCAAATTCATATTATGGACAATCAATAAATCAATCCATAACATATGATGCGTTGGGTGTTAATGACATAGGGGTATTAGAAAGGCTAATGCATCTCAGAAAAGCAATCAATTGTTTATCATCTACTTGCACTGGATCAACAAAAGAAAAAAGAAAACTAGAGTGGACATGAGTAAATCACTTCTGGAACAAACAAACAAAGCTTTGGTCCATCCAAAGCCTAGTGTTCTTTTTTTTTTTAAGGGACCCACAGATGAATAGGTGGTTTAGAGATAGAGGCCAAGATGAGGTCACAAACAATATAGGAAAGTAAAGATACCTTAATTAACACATTGGTTGTAGCCATGATCAAGGGTCCCTTGATGCAGTGGAGCAGGAACAACAGTGAGAAAATTCAATGCTTATTCTCAACACTTGATGATCGATTCACATAGATTTTCTGCTTTGGGATAAACCTGCGGACTGTCAACAAGCCATAAATTTGGTTTACTTTCTCTTCAGCATCCCCGTCTCCGTATGCAATGCACACGCGCGCGCGCACACGCGCACACACACACACACACACACACACACACACACACACACACACACACATATATATATATATAATATTCGATTCGTTAACAGGATATATAACACTGAATTCACACAATGAGCACAATGTATGGTCCAAGTGAGCAAAACCTGTTAATGAATTGAACACAAACAATATAGGCCAGGGCAAAACACAAAAATGCAAATAACCCATGAAGTAATCCAGAGGGCCTGGCAAAAACAACAAACATGATAAAAAGTCCAAAATTAAAAATACAGTCAAAGTAAAAGTAGGTAAGGATGACAAAATTCAAACTGGAAATCTGTATCCATCCATCCATCTATCCATCCACCATCTATGCTTGTTTGTTTGTTTGGCACATTCCATGGGTGTTTGATTGGATTGGAATTTGGGGAGTTTGGAGGTCGGGTTTTGTCTGCTAAGTCTCTTGTGCAGGTGTAGTGGCCTGTGGTGCACTGTTTGTTCTGGTGCCTTTCTAACATGGCCAGCACTGGCTTTTTTTTTTTTTTTCAATAGTTTTGTGCTGCATTGTCTTTTCTTTCCCCAGATGGGCTGGTGTTAAGTCCCAGTTAGAATAGGTGAGCCAATTGACCTGGTGGTGATATATAAGTGAATATTTTAATAGCATTATAATAAGTATTAAGTAAGTAGTTAATTAGTTATTATAATTAATATGTAGTTAATAAGCATAATATGTTTTGTAGTTAAACTTAAATTACAGCAAGAAGTATTACATATGTCAAAATTGTTTGGGTTATATCAGCGTGAATTTTGTATGATTTTTCAAGAAGCTATAACCTCACAGTTTTGTCACAATGGATAATTGATAATTGTGTTTATAGTTATTTAAATATGCAACTTAGTATTAATAATACTTTTGAGTTGAGTTTTAATATGAAACTCATGCGTTACTTGTGTTTTCATAATGCGTTACTGGCAGTAAATTGGAATACGAGTTTGGTTGCACACAACTTTTATAATTACAAAGATTGTTGAAGATCATGAGAAATATTATAAGCAATACTAGTTCCATTTACGTCATCAGCCTCTCAATTTCAGTTTCAGCTCAGATGATGAACTTATGAAAGCACCGTATCATAGTACAGGTATGTCCCATATAATCTGCATTGTTTGTTTGTCTTTGACAATCAGTTCGCTTCGCTGATCATGTGACAAAAAGAAGTGCTGCAACTGTCTTGTTAGGGATGCACCATGTTTTGCTATGCAGTGCGGTCATTCTGTGCAAGTTCAAAACTTCCAAATGAAAATTTGAAAGATATATACAATAGAAAACTTGTATGTCTGAGGAAAATAATTTGCCATAATACCCATACAAAGGCCACCCACACGTGTATGAATATATATTAAGCATATTGGATTAATGGTGAGCACTGTCGCCTTGCACCCAGGGTCTGGGTTCGATTCCCCTCTTGGGGTCTGTGTGCATGGAGTTTGCATGCTCTCCCCATGCTTGGTGGGTTTCCTATGGTTTCCTCTCACAGACCAAAGATTAGGCTAACCTAAATTGCCTGTTGTGCGTGAATGAGCATGTGTATATACAGGGGCTTCACAATGAAACGGAAACACTGTCCAATTTAGTGTTGGTCGTTTCATGGCTAAATTTAACCAGCCTGGTGGCCATTCTTCATTGATTGCACATTCCACCAGTAAGAGCAGAGGGTGAAGGTTTAATTAAAGATTCAAGATTCAAAGAACTTTATTAATCCCAAAGGGAAATTGCTTATTCCTGGTTACAGTTGCTCACCCTTGCTATCAAGTAAAGTAAAAAAAAAAAAAAACATATCAATAAAATATAAAGTGTCCTCAACCAGTAAGTGCCATATTGCACACTACGTTAATACAAGGGCATTTGTAAATATTCCACAGTAAACTAGTGTGTGTGTGTGTGTGTGTGTGTGTGTGTGTGTGTGTGTGTGTGTGTGTGTGTGTGTGTGTATATATGTATATGTATATAAAATATTGTATTAATTGTAATATTGTATTACATACTTTATTGCTATATAATACTACAAAAACACTACAATGTACATGGCCGAGCTGCTATAGACAAACCTTTTGTCACTCGTGCCAATGCCAAACGGCAGTTTCAATGGTGCCAGCAGCAAAAATCTTGGGCTGTGGACAATGTGAAACATTGTATTGTTCTCTCAGTTCACCTTCACTGTCTTTCCCAATGGTTACGGTGTGGAGAAGCCCCAAAAAAGCGTGCCACCCAGACTGTTGCATGCCCAGAGTGAAACATGGGGGTGGATCAGTGATGGTTTGGGCTGCAATTTCATGGCATTCCCTTTGGAGAAGAAAGTCAGGAAACATCGTGTAGTGACCTGGCCACTATTCTGCAAGAAGAATGGCTCAAAATCCCTCTGGCTACTGTGCAGGACTTGTATTTGTCATTCCCAAGACGAATTGATGCTGTATTGGTTGCAAAAGGAGGGCCTACACCATACTAATGAATTATTGTGGTCTAAAAGCAGGTGTTTCAGTTTCATTGTCAACCCCCTGTATGTTTGTGTCCCGTGACGGACTGACAACCCGTTCAGAGTATACCCTGCCTCATGCCCTATTTCAAACTTTATATGATTTGAGTATATGAATGAGAAATTGATGGGAATCAAGTGGGCTAGGTAACCGCAACAGTTGTGCTGTGGAGTATAATAGTCTCTTCAATAATTGTTCATTTACTTACTTGCTTATGTTGTGTTGTCAGGAATATTAGTGGGAAAATCACGACACTGTACGAAAGTCAGTAAATTCTGGTCAGATTAAAAAGAATCCATGTGAATAAGCTTTTTTTTTTTTTATATAGCTGTCATGAGCAACCGAGGGACGAACACAGTAGCCTTAGCAGTTAGCCCGTGTTGCGTGGACGGTAAACGCAAACGCGGAAGCAGCGCGAGCAGTCAGGATAACCACGCGTTTACTCTTAGAACTCTCTTACAAAAAGAGCAAGGATCTACACAAATAAACCCGCGTTCTAGCAACACACACTCAATCAAGAAAGCAACCTGAATATGTGAGTACTCACAAAATAGTTGGTGAAACGATAGCGAAGGCATGAATGAACTCAATGACTGAGCGATGTGAAGCGCCATCTTGTTTCCTTTTATGCTTTCTGAAAGCGCAACCTGCACGAGGACCCGGAAGTAAGACGGTCGCGCTTTCAGAAAGGAGCGAGTGTGCATGACAGTACCCCCCGGTCCAGGACCGACTCTCGACGGTCCTGGCGTGGCGGATACCCGACGACGGTAGTCCCGTATGAGCTCGGGGTCCAGGACGAACCGGGCCGGAATCCAAGACCGTTCCTCGGGGCCGTAGCCCTCCCAGTCAACCAGGTACTGTGTACCTCTGCCCCGAGGGCGCGAGTCGAGGATCTGGCGTTCCGTGTAAGCGGGACTACCCTCGATGATTCGGGGAAGAGGAGTGGGGTGGGCGGGTGGAACCATTGGTGACGTGATGAAGGGTTTGAGCTGAGAGGTATGGAATACTGGGTGAATCCGGAGCGCCGCAGGCAGCTGGAGCCGTTAGGTGACAGGGTTGACACGGAGGGTGATGCGATATGGACCGTTGAATCTAGGCGAGAGTTTTTTGGACTCTGTATGGAGGTTTAGATTTTTGGTGGAGAGCCATACCTTGTCACCTGTGTGGTACAATCGTCCCGGAGGGTGTCGACGGCGATGTTGTGAGGTGTAGAGGGTATTGGCTCCTTGGCTTGAGTCCAGGACCGCCGACACCTTCGGACCAACTGTTGGGCTGAGGGTACTTCAACCACCGGTTCTTGATGTTCGAACATCGGAGGTTGGAAACCCTGGCATACCTCAAATGGCGGAGGAGACGTGGAGGTTGTGGGAGAGCTCCGCCCAAATGAGATAGCGAGCCCAGGAGCGCTGACGGTCGGCAACAAAGCACCTCAGGTAGCGGTAGTTGTTGGTTGTTGGCCCGTTCCGTCTGACCATTTGTTTGGGGGTGATAGCCTGAGGAGAGACTGCAGGTAGAATTGATCAGACGGCAGAAGGCCTTCCAGAACCGTGCAGTGAACTGGGGCCCCCTGTCCGAGACGATGTCCTTTGGGAACCCATGCAGACGGACTACGTGCTCTAAAATCAGCTCGGCTGTCCCTTTGGCTGACGGAAGTCCAAGAAGGGCCACCAGGTGCACAGCTTTGGAGAACCGATCTATTATCGTCATGATGACGCTCTTCCCTTCGGATACCGGCAGGCCCGTGATGAAGTCAACGGCAATGTGCGTCCAGGGTCGACAGGGAACTGGGAGTGGTTGGAGAACCGCCGTGGCCCACTCAGCTGCCTGCCCGGATAGCAACAAGACGAGAAGTGCAACGCGCAGTCGATCTGTGGAGTACCTGGTGGAATTGAACTCAAACACAAAATCTAATGCTGTTAAAAACACACTGCACTTCCCATCTGTGCCATCCCACTTATCTGGTAAAGCAATGAAAATGTCAAAGGGGGGAGGAGGGGGTGGCGCAGCTGCCGCTGCGGGGGGTGTGGCAACAGCTGACTGAACAGCCACCTCGCGGAGGGTCGCGTTCTCCTGCCGCAGCTTCGCCACCTCGCGGCACAAATCCGCGACGTCTTGGAGCTCCTTTTGGAGAGACACGACTTTACCACGGATCTCATTGATCAGCTCGGTATGCTGGTCAACCACAGCGCAGAGGCGAGCAAACTCCGCTGGGTTTACTGCTTTGGGCTCAGTCATTCTGTCACAAGCAACCGAGGGACGAACACAGTAGCCTTAGCAGTTAGCCCGTGTTGCGTGACTGGTAAACCCAAACGCGGAAGCAGCGCGAGCAAGGATCTACACAAATAAACCCGCGTTCTAGCAACACACACTCAATCAAGAAAGCAACCTGAATAGGTGAGTACTCACGAAATAGTTGGTGAAGCGATAGCGAAGGCATGAATTAACTCAATGACTGAGCGCTGTGAAGCGCCATCTTGTTTCCTTTTATGCTTTCTGAAAGCACGAACGTCTTACTTCCGGGTCCTCGTGCCGGTCGTGGAGCGAGTGTGCATGGCAATAGCCCCTGAACACATCTCTCTAACTTGGTTATGTTTCTGTTTAGATTAGAAGTAGGTGTATTACCATGGACGGCTGCGGTTGCACAAAGCGAACAGAGTCTCCAGTACTGTTATTTACATCTGTCTATTCTTAATAGCATTACACAGTCATTTCAGGGCCAGCTCACTGAGCCTGAGTGATCCTGAGCAGTTCCCAGAGCTTCAGCTCGGGCTCGTTAGTGGAGTGTGGTGTTAACAGGGCAAGTGTGAAATCTATTCACTTCCTCCGGTGTTTTTTTATTTGCTCCCTGGTTCCTGCTATCTCATTCAGACTTGTTTACCTGGCAAGCAGAGTGTAACTAAAGGAAATTCCCACAGCCTGAGGTGGTCTCTGAGGGCGAACAGGAGGAGGGGAGCGGGGCATTGCTTAAAGCTGATGTCGCCCACCTGCCTCTGCCCCTATGGTTTAATTAACATGTGCAGCCTAGTGGAGATGAACCAGCAAAGACTCACACCCCTCATGGCCCTCGCATCGAGAATTCAGGCTTGCTCTTCTGGTTTTTTTTTTTTTTTTTTTTTGGAACTGTTGATTCACTCATAAATCATATTTAGAAGGAGTTCTTAGTTTTAAAAGTAATACAGGGTTTAATGTTTCATGTTCAAGATAAAAAAAGAGGCTTAAACTCAGTCCACCTTCGATCTGGGGCTTATTATATGGAAAAAGTGTTATTGTTGCAGACACCAAACTCTGTGATTGTGAGACAAGAGAATGATGGAATCTTTTCCATCTCCAGCTGTCAAAAACTAGTTGCAGTGTTTAGGCTAAGTCATGGGTTCACTGAGAAAAAGCAGTGAGGAGGAAATGCTACGGTTACGGTGTGGATTTCTCTGGAGCGCTTCACCTTTTAATCCCATTTACTATATGGGTCATGCCCTCTTTTAGCCACAGTGGCACCCAGCCATGCAAAGATTAACCACAGAGTCAAAAGGGCCTAAATGTGACTTTGCAAAAAGTAGCTGTGCTGCTCTGCCTATTGACTACACAAGGACAAGTGAGAGGAACAAATAAATATACATATGTTAATATATACAGTATATATTTATATGCACATGAATATAGAACTGACTAAGAACTCCCTTTAACTTCGTACTATCTCTCTGGCTTCCAGTGGATCTCTCGGTTTTTTCATGACTGAGACCAGGCAAGACCAGCAGAAAATCAATGTTTTTCGCTTCAGATGTGCTTTAAACAATCATAAGCAGTTGCATCTCCACCTTCATTTCATACTAAGGAAATAAAAAGTCATTTTCTCAAGAGTCATTTCTTGTGTGGAGATCTCTGGATTTTGGAAATAAATTGAGTGCATCTTGAATGAACAGCATTCATGCAGAGAAATAAGCAAAATCTCTATTGGTCTTTATTTACAAATACAAGTTTATGAAAAACATGTGTTGCTTAAGCTCTAACTAACTGACTAACTAACTAACTAACTAAAGTCATATTGTGTTATGTCACAGCAGCTTAATGTTTTGAATCACTTACGTAGATAATTTATCATCCCCTTTGACACAAGACAAACGAAGGGCGAGTTGCATGTTGATACACCCAAAGTATTTGTATGTGCCATGTTAAGATCTGTAAACAAGCATTACCATTGAGATTTGGTAACAATGAGTAACTACTGAGTTAATGAATAGACTCACTTTGTACACTCAGGCAAAGTCAGGCCTGACCAAACGCTTAATTTCCTCCCACCCATTAACACAATCCTGAGACAGTGGTTCATAAAGCATGGTCAGGGAATAACAACAAAGTAAAGGTAAAGTTCTGGTGAACCTCTGGCCTGATCAAAGGAAATGCCACATACAGTACGCTTCGGTATGGATGGGAATTTCCTGCACTTTCAGCTTGTGTGTGTATATAAAGAAAACAGAACGCTTAAATGCATGAATGTTCATGAAAGAATTATAACTTCTTCTCAGGTCGCTACACTAATGTAAGGGAATATTTGGTCAATTAAATATGTGATTTAAGAGAAACTATTGAATAACATTTACATACAAGTATGAAGTTTCTCATTAAAGCATTATTTGGTTGCTTATGTTAAATTGAATTTAAAGAAGTATCTAATCTGCTAGTTTCAATTTTAAAGTGCAGTCATTTCACATAGTATGAATAAGATCCAATTACATTATGAAATCGCACAAGGATGTTGGTCCTGACTAAAATAAATGACTACAGTATTAAATTAACTTAATGACTTTTCTATGGCAAGATAGCACAGAAAGTAGCATTACCACCTCACAGGGTGTCAGGGTTCCAGTTTAATCCCGAGATTGCATGACTGTGCAAAGATTGCCTTTATTCCAGGGCTTTGTATGCATATCAGCAAATCTTTTGAAAATGCTAAAACAAAGCGTGTAAATGCAACTTCACGTAAACGGTGTAAACTTTTTGAATTAAGAAAATTAATTTTACTTTTTCCCCACAACATATAGATTAATATATCATTAAAGCGAATTACTTATTCAGTGTTCATTCGTTGACAAAAATACATGGGATACAGATGATATACAAACGTTGGCTCATGATTTTAATTGTTTGTAACCTGAATCCAGTAGAGAAAGAGTAAAATCAATATGCTGTGCATAACAGTGAAGTGCATATAGTATGTACAGACAGGAGAAGACGTCAGGCTGTGCAGTTTCTATTACTGTCCAAATCACTTTCAACTAACCATGACAGGTTGTGTTTATATCTGGTAATGGGCATTGTAAGCATACTGATTGCAAGAAAATAAATCATGCTGTCGAAGAGCACAGCATATTTGCAGCCATATGTATAGCTGTTAAATGTTAGCATGATGAAAATGCAAATGATTTGAAGAAGAAAAACAAGAAATGTAAAATGGCTTATATTTAGAGTACTTGTGCAAAGGTCTGGAGCAATCCATGATTTAAATTATATTAAATTAAAGTTATGTAGATTATATTAAAGAAATTGCAACAACTGTGTAGGCGGCACAATGGCTTAGTGGTTAGCAATGTCACCTTTCACCTTCAGGGTCTGGGTTTGATTCCTACCTCATGTCTGTGTGCAACTTTTCATATTCTTCCTGTGCTTGGTGGATTTACTCCCATAGTCCAAAATCATGCAGATTAGGCTAATCGGTGTTCCCAAATTGTGTGTGCCCTGTGATGGATTGGCACCCTATACAGAAACCCCAAGTCTTGTTCTCTGTATACAGGATCAAGCAGTATAGACGATAAATGAGTGAGTGGAAGAAATGTTTGACTGTCACAGCCTGCAAAGTGCCTAAAGATAAAATGTAAAATTGGTTGTTTATGTAAGCAGCAGCCTCATTTCCCCTTTCATCTGCTTGACCATCTGTGCCAATTAACTGCAGCAAAGCGCTGCTGCGAGATTGAGAGAGAGAGAGAGAGAGAGAGAGAGAATTAACCAGGTGGTCAGTGGTCTTCTGGTGAAAGCAGGTCTAGCAATGCAGCAGAGCAGAGCTTTGTTTCTTCAGATCCCTTTACTGTGATCAATACTGACATAGCCATTAGGCTAATCTTCATAATGAGTATTAGGACACAAGTCCAAGGAGGAACATACATTTCTTAAAAGAAAGAAAAGTCCACCTGCCAATTTTCATGATTTCCAGCCACTGTGGTCTCCACAGAAAGCTCAAGAGAGTACACACACACACACACACACACACACACACACACACACACACACACACACACACACACACACACACACACACACACACCATACATTCTGCTAAGGGGACCCGTAAAATCCTATCACTTTATTATTCCAGTTGGTAAATGACAGCAAGTGCAGAGATTATGGTATTTCCATATGAAGTACCCTGCATGGGCCCCAGCAGTCTATGTTGCTAGAAAGTGCTTACTGTGGAGCTCCAAGTTCAATTGTGCAAACTAAAAAATGCACTAATAAACTGTATATACTGTACATTTGCTGAGAATGCAAAGTTCCCTTTTGAAAAGAAAAAAAGAAAAGAAAAAGCAGCCCTTGAGCACAGCAAGTCCTTGGTCAAAGAGATCATCCATGCAGCATGATCCACTTCAACACTACCTTCAGCTCCTGGGACTGAGCACCTTCGAGTCGCACTCAAGAGAATCCAAAGTAATCATGTCCAAAATTGCTAACATGCACAAAACCGAGATGGAGTGAAAGAATGACATATGGCTTTCCCTTTACTGCTATGCTTTGACACATGCTGAAAAAGGAAGTGAATAAACAAAAGTGGAATAAGAAGCACATGGAGGTTGGTTCAGAGAATGTCAGCTGTCTATTATAATTTACAATATACCCAAGCATCCTTTTAAAAAAAAGTATATTTTTTTCTGTACTTATATATAATAACTCAGATATGATTAATATCAAGTATGACTGGTCAGAAGGTGTTATTAAATTATTTTTGATCACAGCAGTTCTAACAGTAATTTACACCTTAAAACTCAAGAAACCCAATGTTGGACAATAACCAATTAAAAAAAATACAAAAATAAATAAATGCTTATGCTGGTGGGTTAACACATAAAATATATCAGGTAAAAATGGTTATTTATTGGGTGTGTTTTCTTGCTGGTTTTGACTGTGGGTTTGGCAGGTACTGTAGCTGCTCTCCTCTCTTTCCAGTAAAGTGGACCACATGGATCACCCAATTCATCCATGCTGGTTAGCAACAATTAGGATAATTAATGAGTGTTAGAACACCTGTGGCATGGGGTGATACATATACAGTCATGTTCAAAAGTTACTAGCCTTTCTTTTAATTCTGTGGTTTTGTAAAACCATAATTAAAATCATCTGATTTTGACGGGTCCAAATAGTAGGCAAATACAACCTCAGACAACTTTTGAACATAATGGAAAAGTTATATTCTATATCTTCACCCACATCCAATCAGATTACTTGGTCAGAACTAATTGTTCTATAATACTAATAATAAACATTCTGAACAGTGCAATCAGATGGGCTCACTCTACTCCAAGTTCATACCTTTTTGTATGAACAGTGGAGCAGCCAGATTGTTGTTGTTGATGATGATGATGATGATGATGATGATGATGATAATATTTAAGCAAATTAAATTAATTGAACACTAATGAATGGTGGCACGGTGGCTTAGTGATTATTATGGTCACCGTGCACCTCCAGGGTCCGGGTTCGATTCCCACCTCAGTTCTGTGTGCATGTGGTTTGCTTGTTCTCCCTATCCTTGGTGAGTTTCCTCTGGGTATTCCGGTTTCCTCCCATGGTCCAAAAACATGCAGATTAGGCCAATGGGTGTTCCTAAATTGCGTGAGTGTGTATGTGTGTGTGCTCTTTGATGGTGTACCTCGTCTTGTTTCCGAAGTCTCCTGGGCTAGGCTGCAGGCCCCCCCTCGACCCTGTATAAAATAACAGGATAAATAAAGCGGCATAAAAGAGGAGTGAGTGAGTGAATGAGTGAACACTAATGAATGACTAACTATTGTGATGATATTAAAAAGCTTGATCTATCATTTGTATCATTTACAGTGTTTATTTATGTATATCTCTTCATGCTTAAATGCAAAACCAATTCAACTTTGCACCATTTTCTTTCTTTTTGAGCAGAACCATCTTTTTAATAGCATGTCTTTTAAACCCGCTTTAAGATAGCAGTGGGGGGAAGAATCTCTCTTATTATTCAGACGTTGAGAATAATATGAGTGGCTTGCAGCATAATGGCCACAATTTTCCACATGACAAGGCTTGAAGAAGAAAAAAATGTGTTGTGTTTTTATTTATTACTTGTGCATATTTTTTCTGCTCTAAACTAAGAAAAACAGCTTTGTCTCATTAACACAGACCACTCAGTGCTGTTCCCGTGGCAGCCACTGACAGCTTTGGTATTATCACCACTTTCCTTACATTTGATCTATATTTTAATGAGTGCCTTATTTTCTCTTCGACATATGTCATGCACTCGATTGTTGGGAAGATCAGTTTGAGGCGCTGCTGCTAGATTATGGACCAGCAGGAGTGACAGCAGCTGAATTTCATATAAACTCCCTGAATGCCTAATGTGCGGTGCTGTCTGTGTGAACTCTTTCTCATGCTAATACCTGCCGTCTTTTGTGAGGTGTCTCCGAGTGCGTATGTCTGCAGCCTGAGTGAAAAAGAAAATGCATAGAATAATATAATTACCATGCCAAACTTAACTATAATCAAGCTTTTTTTTCCCCCTATCTACAAATTGTAGAGTTGGGGAGGTAATGCGGGCTAAATAATGATTGCAACTTTCCAGAATATCTCAGTGCTTTAACAGTTATTTATGGCCGAAGTTAAATCCAGGCTAGACTCCTATAGAAAACCGTATGGTAGAGTCATCAAAAAAGGTGATTATGTTGCCTGAAAATAGAATGAGGAAAAAGAGTGAAATAAGCTTTGGCACTGAAATATCGGACCCAGCATTAAGGGGGAAAAAATCCAGTTAATTGCATGCCTGAGGAGGAAAAATGTAAGGTGAGGCTGAATAAAAATAAATAAATAAATAAAAAAGGGGAAAAAATGGCTGATTATTTCTTCCCTTACAACTTTTTTATATTGCCTTCCTCTGTCGAGCATCAGCCATGTAGGATTCGAATCATGATTTACTGTCACACCACAAATCTCTGTGTGAGTTCGTAAATCAATTGAATCTCCAGAGAGTACAGGGCTATTGTTTACGTGAGAATAACTCCGAATCAGCAACCCTCTGCTCTCTTATCATGGATCTGAGTGCCCTTCTGAACCCTATTTTTCTTTACTGTGCCTCTGTGTGATGAGACGGTGCTCATGGTTGGGACGTCTGCTCCTTACCCCTGCCCCTTGTCTGGCCAGGGACTTTGTCTGCAGTTGGGCAATTGGACTGGCCTTACCAGTGTGTTTTCACTCTGTGGCCTGTTTGTAGAGTCTGTCAAAAAAAAACAAAAAAATTCTATCCACCTATTCACTGAGACATCTTATTAATACACTGAAAGGCATTTCAAACATATACTGTACATCTAAACTATATGAGCTAGTCTAGAAGGTCAGGTGTCGATCAGCCCATAAGATCTTTTGTCTTAAAATATCTGTCTAAAAGCCAATCAGTAGAATGTAGAAATTAAATAAAGACGCACTGAAAGCCTGAATACACTGATATCTAATATAGTGGGGAAGAAATCCTGCACTGTATGGCATATTGGGTTATTCTATTTTCCTCTAAGAGGGCAGGGGTGAGAGGGCCGGGTGTTGACTGACTTATCCATATGGATAATTGCTTCTTCAGCATTATGCTTTGCCAATACAAGGACTGCCTTTTGGGCTTGTTGGGGTGATGCAGGCCAAATCAATCATGATTCATTTTGTGCAACATTGATTACATCTCCAACTGGGAATATATGTTGCAACTATTATTTTAGTAATATTTTACTGTGTGATTTAGCCTTTTCTGTCCTATTCACAAAGTGCAGGTTGGTACTCTCAGCACTCCCATGGGGCCGATGCACTGGACACGGGATGAGGCCATTAAATAAAATCCGGTGACCTATTAAGATCCGTATGGTATCTTGTTCACACACATAACCTAAATGTGGAATTGATCTTTTTAGAGGTTGGTAGGCAGATACACATAATTACCCCATGTAAATCTCCGCAACCAAGTATGAGATTGGCAGATGAAGTGGCTGTGAGTTCTACTCACCAGTGGATGAAATTCAGCTTCTAATGAGCAATGAGGTAATGACATTTTCAATAAGCCTCACTTCAGTTCATGTATATTTGAGGCAAAAACAAAAAAGGAGACAGGAAACGATATTATATGCATTACATGGAGTATGCATTACATGAATCATTAATTGCCTGCTGTGTTTTATTTTGGTCCCAGATCCTGTAATTTGAGCAAAAATGTGAAATTTCTCTCTCTCTCTCTCACTCACACACACACACACACACACACACACACACACACACACACACACACACACACACACAGTTGTCAGTTGATTTGCGAACAAAAAATGCACATAAACATTTTACTTGATTCCAAGTTCACATACTACCTTAATGAAGATCTTGCTTCGTGTGTGTGTTTATATGTCTATGGGGTCTGTTGCTGGTCCTGACAAACAGCTGTGTTCCCGGATTATATGCTGTGTGTTCCTCAGCTGTGGTTTGGGATTAAGTATGGGGCATTACTCACGGCTGAAATTTACATGATAGAGGAGGACAGGGCATCTTAACAGCCACCACTGTTTACTGGCTTTTGGACGGCCTGTCAGATTCCCGTCTTCCAACAGATGGCTTCTCGACCACAAAGTGCAGTGTTTAGACTTAGCTCAGGGGCACAGTGGGCCATGCTGACACAGCAGTGAACAAACAGTTCCCATATGCAGAGCTGGTAGCACTGCCCATCATGTGCGTGTGTGTGTGTGTGTGTGTGTGTGTGTGTGCGTGCATGTTGTTCTACAGCTGTGTAGAGGTCAGAAAAACTTGCTTCTTGAGTTACTGCTCAAATTTGAAAAGCTGAACAAGGGTGAAAGGACATGAGAGGACACCAAAAAATGCACTGGAGTTTGAGCTGGTCTGGTTTTTATAAAGAGTCTCTTGATTAGGAGATTTAGCTAAGAAAGCTGGAGCAGTGTCATGATGGGTAGCAGTAGATTTAGCACTAGAAAGTAAACACGGAATGAACAGCCCCAGCTGCTAGCTAGATTTAGCCTCATGTGCTGCGGTTTCCACACAAACCTACAAGTGCTTAGTGGGAAACACAGACACGCTGACTGAGGGGAGGGAAACGCTGGCCTGACCCTGCTTGACCTTAGATACAAAGCCTGAGAAGTCCTGAAGGCACAGAATTAATTGCAAGCAGCTAAGCCTGGAATACATCACTAATCTTTACACAAGGCAAAACAACAGACTGAGTGAGGCAAGCACATATCCTCGATCAATATTAACATAAAAATGCCCGTACATATCCAATCTTTGGTGTATGTCATAACCACACTTGCTCTTAACACTCTCATAGATCTGTGGAGGAAAGGCCTATTTGGCACAAGGGCAGTTTTCAGGCCTTTTCTTATAAAAGCAACATTGGGTTTTTAAAACGGAAGCTCATCCTTGATCAGTGCAAGAGAACAACCTACACCAATAAACCAGTTCCCTGTTCTTCTGTAGGTCCTTCCCTTTAAGGACTTTTTTTTTTCTCCTCCGAGTGTTTCTGCTGGCTACTCTTTCTGGCCGTACACTATTTGAGCAGGAGAAATTGGCTTCTCGGTGTGTATAGATTTCCTATCAAAGGTCTGCATCTAAGGAAGAAGGCGATGTCCAGGCCTATTGTTTCCTTTCCACAAAATACTTAGTGAGATTAATAGACTAGATAAACACCAGGCACTCCATTTCAGAAAAGGGAACGTAACGGTAGGTGAAGGGGGGGGGGGGGTTGGAAGAAGAAGAAGAAAACCGCTTATTGGCCAAATCTCAGCCACTGCTTTTGTCCTGAAGGAGCTAAATTGCATTACAGTATGTGCCATTAGTCTGAATGTTAGAGCTTTGAATCCATCAAGAGAAAAATTCCACAGACTTTTACTCCAGACAATTGGATATGGTGGATACAAAATCCCATGTCAAGGCGAGAGAGAAGCATTTAGCACAGTAACATCAATAGAGCTCAAGGAACTCAGGTTGCTTTTCATGAGCGAGGTTTCAGGGTGACATCAATAGTACCTTGATGGTCTCTGTAGTACAGGATGTCGTGTCAGGTCTGTGGCCATTGGCATCCTGCGATCAATAGACCCTGGTGGGGAATCTGAAAAGTACTATCTGTTTGACTGGTGCCAGCAATAAATGCAGGATTAACCTTTCCATCTGTAGACCTGTGTGTTGCTCCACACCACCAAAGGGCATGCCTCGCTGTGTGCTAATTAATGGCCTCATGGACTGATGATAGACATGATGTGGATGTTCGATTTTTTTTTATTTTATTTTTTAAAATCTATATTTGCTTTAAATACATGTGTAAAATCTAAAATAAATGATGTGGTTTATTCTAAAAGGAACGCTGAAGTCCTAAGAGTTAAATGAAAAGGTTATCTAAGTAGTGTTAAGAGAGATGCAAACAAATGTTGAGCGAAGAAATAGATTATTTAGGAATGTCCACCTCTGGCTTTTGTGAGAAGGAGAACAAGAGCTCTTTTTTTCTTGTTCCCTCTCCCTCTTTGGCCAGTTAACTTTGAGCTGGGGCCTCTCGAAGTTAAAGGCTGTGACCTGGTGAAGCCCAAATCTGGCCTGGCACATTGCTCTCAGTCAGCAGAAACCCTCCACACACACGCACACACACATGCACAGATAGAGAAGGGGAGAGAGAGGGGGTTTTTGGTCTTATTTATGAGGACCTTCCATTGGTGACATAATTAATAATGCAGCTAATTGCAGGGGACCTATTATACAAAATTTGCTTAAGGTCATTTTTGGATATTCAGCAGACACCATTATCCATAGCAACATATATTTTTTTCTCATTATACATCTGAGCAGTTGAGGGTTAAGGGCCTTGCATAAGGGTCCAACAGTGGTAACTTGGTGGTTATGGGGTTTGAACCTGGGACCTTCCAAACCATAGTCCAATGCCCCTGACCCCAGATGGTTTCCACTGTGTGTATAAAAACAGATCGCAAAGGGAAAAGTTCTACTGTTTCATTTTTGTATTGGCTATTGCTTAAACAAGCAGTGAGATTCCCCCGTATAGTGACCTCATATAAAAAGAAACCCTTCCCCTGGTGATTGTTCAGCGTTGCTGTTCTCTGATGATGGTATTGGCTCAGCAGTAGCTCATTTACATAGACTCTAAAATGGCACATTGGCAGAAAATAAAGGGAGCATTTCAGCTGGAGCATTATTTTGGATGAGCTCTATATTAACTTAATAAAG
The DNA here is from genome assembly GCA_030347435.1 of Clarias fuscus. Lineage (NCBI taxonomy): Eukaryota > Metazoa > Chordata > Actinopteri > Siluriformes > Clariidae > Clarias > Clarias fuscus. The sequence continues at coordinate 13,172,369 of CM059216.1, forward strand.
TAATAGTAAAATATTGGGCCCTTAATGCTATCTCAACTTGAACTGAAATAACCTTTATATGTTGTCTAAGAAGAAGAATTTGGAGATTTTCTCTTATATTGTGTAAAGACCCATACCTTACTCTACAGGAGGTAAGAAAATAATTAGGGTACACCCAATCCAGGGTGTACCCTGCCTTGTTATATATATAACAATATATATACAATATAATATATACCCTGCCCCAAATATATATATATATAAAAAACATGCTGCTATCTAGGGACCTGCAGATCAGAAATTAGATTGAGGTCACAAAATCTTCCATCTTTACTATACATGGCATCCTGTATCTGTGTGTGTGTGTGTGTGTTGACTGAGCAGGACTCTCAGGATACCTAAAAGGATGATGTCATCCACACTTAGCTTATTTTGCAGAGTCAATGTGACTGAAAGCCCTGCTGAGTTATCTTCCGGAAAGCTCAGCAGCTTACTCGCTTCTCATCAGCCCACACCCCACCTCCGTATCTTCACACATGCGATCTATAATTATGCAGCAAACGTGGGAATCTTAACACCACTAAATCCTTGATGGCACAATGGAAGAAGGAGGACTTCTGTGCATGTAGGGAAGCAATGAACTAATTTAGGCTTGAGGAAGTGAGAATGTGGTTGACATTGCCGAGGGCAACGTTCTTGCTTCAGGTAGTGAGCTCGGCAAGAGTGTTTGAGGGTTTCTGGGTTCATGGAGGAGTCAAACACAGTTTTAACTTCTAACTTTGCTTTACATGCAAACCACTTGCAGGCACAATGACTGAACTTTTAATGGGTGAAGATGAATGAGAAATTAGCCTTAATGAACTGTTAAGCAATTCTCTCTCTCTCTCTCTCTCTCTCTCTGTATATATATATAACAGGAGAATATATACTCCTAAGTGTGTGTGTGTATATACATATATATATATACATATACATATATAACAGGAGAATATATACTCCTAAGTGTGTGTGTGTATATACATATATATATACATATACATATATAACAGGAGAATATATACTCCTAAGTGTGTGTGTATATACATATATATATATATATATACATATACATATATAACAGGAGAATATATACTCCTAAGTGTGTGTGTATATACATATATATATATATACATATATAACAGGAGAATATATACTCCTAAGTGTGTGTGTGTATATATACATATATATATATACATATACATATATAACAGGAGAATATATACTCCTAAGTGTGTGTGTGTATATACATACATACATACATATATATATATGTGTATGTATGTATGTATATACACACATACACACACACACGTGGACAAAATTGTTGGTACCCTTCGGTCAATGAAAGAAAAACTCACAATGGTCACAGAAATAACTTTAATCTGACAAAAGAAATAATAAATAAGAATTCTATGAATGTTAACCAATGAAAGTCAGACATTGCTTTTCAACCATGCTTCAACGGAATTATAAAAAAAATTTTACTCATGGAACAGGCCTGGACAAAAATGATGGTACCACTAACTTAGTAGTTTGTTGCTCAACCTTTTGAGGCAATCACTGCAATCAAACGATTCCTGTAACTGTCAATGAGACGTCTGCACCTCACTGCAGGTATTTTGACCCAGTCCTCATGAGCAAGCTGCTCCAGTTGTTTCTGGTTTGAAGGGTGCCTTTTCCAGACAGCATGTTTCAGCTCCTTCCAAAGATGCTCAATAGGATTGAGGTCAGGGCTCATAGAAGGCCACTTTAGAATAGTCCAATGTTTTCCTCTTAGCCATTCTTGGGTGTTTTTAGCTGTGTGTTTTGGGTCATTGTCCTGTTGCAAGACCCATGACCTGCGACTGAGACCCAGCTTTCTGACACTGGCCAGCACATTTCTCTCTAGAATCCCTTGATAGTCTTGAGATTTCATTGTACCCTGCACAGATTCAAGACACCGTGTGCCAGATGCAGCAAAGCAGCCCCAGAACATAACAGAGCCTCCTCCATGTTTCACAGTAGGGACAGTGTTCTTTTCTTGATATGCTTCATTTTTCCATCTGTGAACATAGAGCTGATGTGCCTTGACAAAAAGTTCCATTTGTCCATAGGACATTCTCCCAGAAGCTTTGTGGCTTGTCAACATGTAGTTTGGCGTATTCCAGTCTGGCTTTTTTATGATTTGTTTTCAACAATGGTGTCCTCCTTGGTCGTCTCCCATGTAGTCCACTTTGGCTCAAACAACGACGGATGGTGCGATCTGACACTGATGTTCCTTGAGCATGAAGTTCACCTTGGATCTCTTTAGAAGTCTTTCTGGGCTCTTTTGTTACCATTCGGATTATCCGTCTCTTTGATTTGTCATCAATTTTCCTCCTGCGGCCACGTCCAGGGAGGTTGGCTACAGTCCCATGGATCTTACATTTCTGAATAATATGTGCAACTGTAGTCACAGGAACATCTAGCTGCTTGGAATAGCCTTTACCTTTAACATGCTTGTCTATAATTTTCTTTCGAATCTCCTGAGACAACTCTTTCCTTCGCTTCCTCTGGTCCATGTTGAGTGTGGTACATACCATGTCACCAAACAACACAGTGACAACCTGGAGCCCTATATATAGGCCCACTGACTGATTACAAGATTGTAGACACCTGTGATGCTAATTAGTGGACACACCTTGAATTAACATGTCCCTTTGGTCACATTATTTTCAGTATTTTCTAGAGGTACCATCATTTTTGTCCAGGCCTGTTCCATGAGTTAATTTTTTTAAATAATTCTGTTGAAGCATGGTTGAAAAGCAATGTCTGACTTTCATTGGTTAACATTCATAGAATTTTTTTAAATTATTACTTTTGTCAGATTAAAGATATTTATGTGACCATTGTGAGTTTTTCTTTCATTGACCGAAGGGTACCAACAATTTTGTCCACGTGTGTATATAATTATTTATTTATTTATTTTTGCTTGCCATTTCCACACATCAATACCACATTTCTGTTATTTCTCTCCTCAGACACATCAAGGCCCATGTAATTAAACAAAGGAAAATACACTGGTTTAATTACTCCTCCATGTGGAAAAACAAGCAACTTTAATATCACACAATTTTCTTGTTTTTCTTGTGCTGTTAATTTTAGGGTTTTTACATGCCCTAACGGTAATGGTTGTCTCTTTTCTCACTCTTTCAATATTTTCACAACTCACACTCATGCTGTTGCACATAACTACAGCAAGGAAAACAAATGAAATTAACATCACAAAGCAATAACCATGAAAATGGATATGCATCATTCGTGACCTAGTGAAACTAGGATTACAGAACTAGATTTGACGTTCTACCTCAATGCTACCAGACAGTCCATACATCCACATTTATGTCTAAACACTGTCATGTGTTAATCTGAAAGACATTGGAACAATGCCATTTGATATCAATGTTAATGCATGTTCTTAGCATTCCCTTTTTATAACTGTCTGCTGACAGTAATCACTCACGTTTTACGCAGCTAAACAACTTCCTAAAAAATGAGCTCATACCAGTTAACCACTGGAAGAATGTTGCATGAAGGAAACCTGAGCTGTTTTACTGCCGTTTGACAAAACTGACAGGATTATATCAAACATTGCTGGCTTCTCACTTTATGCCTTGCCCATGACCGCATACTCATATTCAGCAAACTGCTCCACAGGGAGGGGCAGAATGAAGAAGAGAGCACATTAATACAGTATATAGTTAAAACAGGGCTCATGCCTCAAACACCACCACCCACTGAAGACACACCACAACCAATGTCCCTCAAATTTTTTTCTTGCCGAGCAAAATACATCACTTTTGGGACATATGCTTCTACCATAAAAAAAAGAAATAAAATTCCTTCATTTTGTTTTATTTTTATAATGCTTATAACAGTGTACACTGTCGCAAAGCAGCTTTCCAGAAATAATGAGAAAGTCGGAGGTGATGGTGGTAAGAAAAAAAAAATAATAATAACTATAAAAATTCTTGAGAGCTACCTGTCAGCATCTGGGGAAACAAAATAGTGCAACCCTAATCAATTGTTTCCTGGCTAGCATTAGCTGGCTAGCATGGGAGGATAACCGTTGGCAAAACAGCTATGCTACTCACTCCCCTACTCATCATATACAACCACTTTATCCTGTATACTGGGATGCAGGGACCTGTAGACTATCCCAGGAGACAGGGCATGAGGAGGGGGACACCCAAATGAACGGGGGACCCAATCCATCGCAAGGCAAACACACATACACCATGCTCATTCACAAAACGCAATTTGGGAATGCCAATTAACATCTTCGGCATGTCTTTAGACTGTGGGAGGAAACCTGAGCACCTTGAGGAAACCCATGAAGGATAACATGCAAACTCGATGCACACAGACCCGAGGCGCGAATTGATTCTGGTCCCTAACATGGCTTGCTAACTTACTACGCTGATGTAGGTAGCTCATATTATTTGTGTGGTTAGTTTTGCGCTATGGACAACAGTGTGCAGCTGATGAAATGTGTCAGATCCTGGGGTCAAAACATGGCTGAGGGTTCTTTCTTATTCATGTTCATATATTATTCATATATTTCTCATTTAATTCTCATTGAAATGTTTTAAAAATAGGATTTTTTTTCCAATCCCATGTCATTTTGCATGCACCATATCTCAGCAACCTGGCATGATACAGTGATACATTGTATCAAAATGGAGCTTTTTGAACCAGGAATCTATACAGTAAATGCATAACTCAAGTCACTCAAAATGTGACAACAGTGGCAACTTGGTGGTCGTGGGTTTTATTATTTATTTATTTTGTGCATGTATGGGTATGGGGTTGTACAATGCCTATTTCCAAATGACTAACTTTTTAATGCATGGGAGCATTATCAGCTTCTACATCTTAGAGGTAGCATTGGCCCCATTGTCTATGCTACCTGGATTTCATTGAATATATAAGTAAATTTAAATAATAGATAAACAAACAAACAAATACTTTACATTGGTGCTGTAACCTCCTAAGTGAGATTTTGCCAAAAACAAACAAATAACACTAAAGGACACTAAAAGTACTAATGGTATAGATACAGTGAGAGTATTATACTCATCCAGCCTGGGTTCTACACACTTCTAGAGTATGAAAGCAGCATGATATGTGATGATGTAATGTTACAGTTTCTAAATTGCAAGCATGTGTGAGAGCAGGAAAGCGGAGTTAGAATAGGGCGTGAAGAGAGAGATATTCAGTAGAGATAGTAAATGGGGTGGTGGGTGTGGGCGTATATGGGGGTGGGGTTTGAAGGGTGTGTGCAGTGTTAGGATGCTTCTTGGTCTGCTCATTCTAGGCTTTTCTAGACAGATGGATGATAACTCTGGCAGCCACCCATTACACACACACACACACACACACACACACATACATACGTGCGCACGCACACACACGCACACAGAGGAATTGAGGAGTTTATTATCTCAGGATGGGATGTAGTAACTATTGCAGGTGGGAACACAAATACAAAATATGAGCAGCAAAGGGACTTTTTTTTTTCCCAGTGCAGTTTTTAGTTTTTCATTACAGTCCATGTAAAATGGAAACACATGTTATCAGATGGTAAATCCATTAATACTGGCCTATTTTTGCATATGAACCATGATTTTTCTAAAAAATGCTAAAATGGGTAATAAAAGATCTGCCATTAGTGGGATACCACGCCAACACATGGAGAAAGAAGGAAAAAAAAGTTTGTCAAATTAAGAGAATAATTAGTAAATTAACAAAGGGGAAGCCTCTGGGCATTACTAAGCAGTGTAGCAGACACATGTCCTGTAAGCCAACCAGCCTTGACGCATGAACTGTCACATTCTCAAGGACTAAAACACACACACACACACACACACTCACGAAGACGAACCATATGTATGGCCTTGAGTGCATGTAGTCAGTTCAAGCCTCAGGGCTTGTTCCTGGCATTATATTTGTGCTTCAGGCCATTTAACGCTGAGAATGAGCTTAGGGATTCCATTGTACCACACACTCTGGCTTCAGTGAGCCCACTGTCCCTGTGAAGGACACACACACACACACGCACACGCACAGAAACAGAGTCATGGGCCTGAACAAGCTGAAGACAAGGAGTATTGCAAGAACACCAAAAGTGACAGACATGTACACCACACAACATCAGGGCATTAGATTACAATCTTCCCAAACAAAAATTGAGCCACAAGCATTTTATTTGTTGCACCAAAGTTGTTCAACACTACTTATTTCTAAACCTGTGCTGCCCTAGTTTTTGTCGTGTGTTCTAAGCAAATGGCCAGGTGTGATCTGACCTTATAGCCACCTTTTAATATGTTTACTAAATCATCAGACGCTATTTATGTCGCATTATGAACACGGTTATATTTACAAAACTTCTTGCTTCTATGAATGCAACTGAGAGAGAGGGAGAGAGATCAGCCAGGAGTTGCTGCTGTAAAAGTGTTTCCATCATCATTTAAGAAGGGCCCTTCCTGCAGAGGGCAGTGTTAATGCCACATATACAAAAAAAGGAAAAGGAACAGTGAGAGAGAGAGAGAGAGAGAGAGAGAGAGAGATTCCATCTCCTCCCACATGACTCTGAGTTCTGGCATATTTGGCAGCCTTTCAGAGGTCACTACTAAAAAAAAATAAAGGGCAATGCAAGAAAATAAAAATCTCCTGATTTTCCCCCTGCACTTCACCCAGGGGGTGTACTGATTTATCATTAAGTCCTGGCTGCTTACGGGTGCAATGATTCTATTGCTGTAAATCGCCATGGGTTTTTCCTTGAAGCACTGGATGCAACTTTGTCCAAGGTGTTTCACTGTACTGGTAGCTTTTAGCATTTGTTATTGTTGTTATTTCATCAAAAGCCTTTTTTCCTTGTATGTTTAAAGTATATCACTGAGTGACCTGATTGATGTGTGATTTATCTTGTACATATCTTCCGTTCAAAATTTGCATACATTGATAAAGGTGTAAGTGTCTTAGATTTTCATCAGTTTTTTTTTTTCCATTATAGCCAACATGCTCAGTCACATCCCATGTGGAATTTTTTTCACCACTCCCTCCTGCTCCTTCCCCTGGCATAGTTGGCATATCACAGCCTCTTCTTGTTTCAGTGTATCACTATCATCTCATACTCTCTAGCATTTCCTTAGGAATCAAAGCAGATATCATCACCCGGGCTGACATATAGGAATATAGTCAAATACAGGAGAATGCCCACTCCTTCTCTTTCATGTTGGCTACTTACTTGCTGTAGTGTTGTTTACTAGGTAGGAAGACATATTTAAACTGGGTCTTTTTCTACACTGTTATATCCCACAGCATTATAAAGGAATGGTTAGAATGCTGAATCAAAGTGTGCATCAGGACAACAATACAACAATGTTTACACTAGCATGTGACTATACCATAGCTTGTATTTTATTGCTGTACATGTATAACTGCCTGGCCAAAAAAGTCATTCTCATATATATAATTTATTTTTATATAAGGGTATATAAGGGTCATATTATTGGGCACTCTTCACAAGGAGAGTAAGGCTGGTGAAAAGCCACCACTTAGACATCTTCAAAAAGCAGAAAACAACTCATCAAGCTAAGAAAACAACTAAGAAGATTTAAAATTACTGGAACTGAATTAAACTGAATAGTGGATTAAAAAACACTCACTTTACCCCGGGTGTCAGGGGGCCTGGATCCTATTCCAGGAGACTTGGGGCATGAGGCGGGGTTCACCCTAGACAGGGTGCCAATCGATCGCAGGACACTCGCACACATTCACACACTATGGGCAATTTGGGCAAAATGCTGCCTGATTAAAACCCATTGAACACATTATCAAAACTTGGAAGAATAGTTCTGACCTATCAACTTGGTGGAAAAAAAACATGTGCAGAAAATATATGGCATAGATGGCGATCACTTAAACATTTGGTGAAATTGCATGGTAAAAAAATCAAGAGTAGAATCCATGTTGTGTTTAATAGTGAAAGTAAGAACATTTCCATTTGCACACAATATGATGAGAACTCACAGGATAGGGAATAAAACTGTGTGGTCATAACAAAACCACTGGTTGGTGAGGCTAATCAGAAAAAAAGGTTTCAGTTTATTAGAGATCATAAAGATTCAACTTTGGAGCGATGGAAAAAAAAAACTCATATGGGCCTGAGCTCAGATTGGTCATGTGGTCATGAGTTCAGATCGACCCTATTACAGAGCAATGGGTGCATCAGGGTAAGAAGGGAAGACAATGAAATGATGCAACCATCATGCATAGTGCCCCCTATCCAAACATCATGTTATGATCTGGGGCTGTTTTCATTGATCAGGTCTAGGCTCAGCAACATAATGTGACTTGTTGGCCAATGGCTTTAATGTACTGAAGGACCAGGCTATCACATCACTGGAGTTTTTTACCCCCAATGGCACAGGCATATTGCAGGACTCAGATTGTGAAAGAATGGTTCTAAGAGCATGAGGAATTATGAACTGGACATCACATTGTGTCCTAAAGTCAAAGCTAAACGTCGGTGTTCTGATGAAAACTCGTAACTCAATTTCAGAAGAAAAAAAAAAGAAATTGTAAAAATTTATGCAAGACAAATACAGCATATATATGTATATATATATATATATATATATATATATATAGCACAGAGTAAGTTACATGTTGCACTAAAAATAATGAATATACACGAAAAAAAACTATTTTGGCGAAAGATTTAGTTACAAGGTTTCATCAGAACACCAACGAAATGGTGATTGTAAGAAATCTTAAAGTAACTAGTATTGTTTATTTATTTATTTATTTATTTATTTATTGCCAGGCAATGTATTATGTTCATATAGTCAGATTTATAAGTTTTTGTTACAGTGACAAACATTTTTTAAGTGGTTAAAGTATATACATTCTGAAAGAACAGAACTGCTCTCTCCTCTCTCTCTCTCCTTCTCTCCTTTCCCTCTCTCTGTTTCTCTGTCGAGCTATACATGTCACTCCTGAGTTGCCAGTGATCCAGACCCCTCTGTCCTCTGGACCCGTCTAACCCGTCCTGGAGTCCTGCTTCTGGTTGGAGATCTCGTCGCATGGATGCCCCGTGTGGTCTGCCTGGATTCGTGCGGTGGCTGGGGGTGGTTTCCATGAAGACTGTCCTGTCATCGATTGATGCTCTGGGGACCTGTGACTTCAGTTGTTCGATAGCTCAGGACTGGAATCTCCTACAGTCTACCTGAGCCTCCAGGAACAAACTGGACTCATTTTAATTTTAAACACATCTCCTGTTATACTGAACTTCCAGTCTTACACATTATTATGCTGATCAATCCCTGCTTTCCGTTATCACCCAGATGAGGATGGGTTCCCTGTTGAGTCTGGTTCCTCTCAAGGTTTCTTCCTATTACCATCTCAGGGAGTTTTTCCTTGCCACCTGTCGCTCTCGGCTTGCTCATCAGGGACAATCTTATCATTTTGATTCATACACATTGCATACAAACTTACTTCTTTTATTGTGTAAAGCTGCTTTGCGACAATGTCAATTGTTAAAAGTGCTATATAAATAAAATTGACTTGACTTGACTTGACTAGATATATATTTAAAAAAAAATGTGTATACAGTATACACACATAGACATTCATGTTGGAACTGGTGTGTTACTGGTGTGTAACTGGTTGTTTTTCAGTCATTGGGCTTGGCCCTTTTACTTCCAGTAAAAGGAACTCTTGATGCTTTAGCATACCGAGACATTTTGGTCAATTTCATGCTCCAAACTTTGTGGGAACAGTTTGGGGATGGCCCCTTCGTCCAACATGACTTTGCACCAGAGCACAAAGCAAGGTCCATAAAGACATGGATGAGCGAGTTTGGTGTGGAAGAACTTGACTGGCCTACACAAAGTCCTGACCTCAACCCGATAGAATGCCCTTTGGGATGAATTAGAGCGGAGTATGCGAGCCAGCCCTTCTCGTCCAATATCATTGTCTGACCTCACAAATGCACTTCTGGAAGAATGGTCAAAAATTAAACACACTTTTAAAGTTGTGGAAAGCCTTCCCAGAACAATTGAAGCTGTTATGGCTGCAAAGGGTTGGGCAACATCATATTAAACCCTATAGATTAAGAATTAGATGTTACTTAAGTTCATATGCATGAATAAGAGAACGAATACTTTTGGCAATATAAAAATTTTTTTGGTCAGATGAAACCAATATGTTAATCTATCTGAATAAAGAGGAGAGAAGAGTATGGAAAAAGAAAGAAATTGCTCATGATTTAAAGCATACCACATTATCTGTCAAACATGGTGAAAGCAGTCTTGTGCACAAGCATGTCTGGCTGCCAGTATACCTGAGTCACAGGTGATGATAGGAAGTATCCATAGAAGTATCAAGATGAATTCTGAAGTTCAGAATTAGAATTCAGAATCAGTCAAAGCTGAGTATGATGCTTCACAGTACAGATGGATAAGGGTACACAGCCCCACCCCCTCTCTGAATCTGTGTCTCCACACTACTGGGATCCTCTATCTCGCTGGATTTCTAAACAGACGCTCTCCCTGCATCTCAACATAGCCCCACCTCTACTCTCTAACTACAACTCCCCCCCCCCCCCCATGTCTGCAGCTCAACAATCCTGCCTCAATCCTGCCCCATGAGGAACTTGGTAGAGCATCACAAGGAGTGGATTGAGGGTGGAGTCAGTGAATCAAGAGCCACCACTCACAGACATCTTCAGGAAATGGGGTACAACTGTTGCATTCCTAACAGCAAGCCACTCATGAACCAGAGACAACGTCAGAAGCATCTTATCTGGGCTAAGGATAAAAAATATTTAAAACGTTGCTTAGTGGTCCAAAGTCCTTTTTTTTTTTTTTTTTTTTTTAGACAAAAGCAAATTTTGCATTTCATCTGGAAATCAAGGTCAGAGTTTGGACGAAGAGTGGAGGGGCACAAATTCCAATTGGCTTAAAGTCAAGAGTGAAGTTTGTATAGTCTGTGATGATCTGGTGTTCGATGTCATATGCTGGTGTTGGCCAACTGTGTTTTATCAAGTCCAAAGTTAACACAGCTGTCTACCAGGAGATTTTTGAGTACTTCATACTTCCGTCTGCTGACAAGCTTTATGGCGATGCTGATTTCCTTTTCCAGCTGGACTTAGCACTTGCCCACAGTGCGAAAACTACCACTAACTGGTTTGGCTTGATTGGTCAGCCAGGCCAGCTCACCTGAATCCTATAGAGATTATATAGGTTTAGATCAGGCAGAAGAGGAAGATGATATATTCATAAATGTAGGCTACCTCAAATCCATCTGTCACTTCATGTAATATTAAACAGACTTGATGTTGAATGATGTTGACATCAGGGCTCTGTGGGGGACAACCTATCACTTTTAGGATTCCTTGTTCTTCTCTACACTGAAGATTGTTCTTAAATTACATTAATTGTATGTTTGGGGTAGTTGACCTGCTGCTGGATAAGGTCAACTACCCTTGGGGCCAATGAGATGGTTTTGCATGATGAATAAATATCTACCTGTAGTTCTGAGCATTGAGTAGACCATTAATCCTGACAAAACATAAAACTCCATTTGCAGAAATTCTTCCGTGAACACCACTTCTCCCCAGATTCCCCGGACAGTAGATGGGTGTCCATGGGTCCCACAAATTTCTGTCAGTTCTTTGCTGAGCATCTGCTGGACATCTTCTGATGTCAAAAGGAAGTAAGCATGATGTGTCTTTCATCTGCTGAATTAAGTTTCCTTGGCTGACCATTGCGTCTACAGTCTTCAATATTGCCTGTTTTTTTGTGCTTCTTTAAAATAGCTTGAACAGCTCATCTTGAAACCCCAGTCTGCTTTGAAATTGATGCCTGGGAGATACCTTACTGATGCTTACTGCTGCTACTGTATCTAACTTTGTATCTTCTTACTGTGCTTAGTCTTGCCATGGTGTGTGACCTTTGACATAAAACAGTTTTCCACAACCTCACCTTAGTAACAGAGTTTGGGTCATTTCTCACTCAGGTATATTAAATATTGATATGACTTAGATTTTTCTTCTGTTTGATCACTTTGCATATAGTAAATTGATTAAAATAAAGTAAGGTAAACAACAAAGTGTTTAACAACAGAGTGTTTTATTTTTAGATTTTCCAAAGTAGCTACCTTTAGATTTGATAACAGCTTAGCACACTCATGGTATTTCCTCATTAGATTCATGAGGTAGTCACCTGGAATGGTTTTCAATTCACGTGTTCCTTCTCAAGAGTTAATTTGTGATATTTTTTGCCTTCTTAATGTTATTTCAGCCATTAGTTGTCTTGTGCAGAGTAAGGGTGGGTACAAAAAGTCATGAGCCCTATTATTGCTCCTACAACTACTGTACAAATCCATATCATAGCAAGTAATTCATTACTTTTTATATTTATATTTTTTAGACAGTTTTTAAAATATATATATTTATATTCCCAAGTGCAGTCACCCAAACCATACAACACTATCATGAAACTAGCTCTCATGAGTTCCCAGGGAAGGAAGAACAACAAGCAGATGAGACTTGTTTAAGCCAAGAAACACAAGGAAAAGACATAGACATTGGATCAGTTGATAACTGTTCTTTGGTCTCATGTAGATTTTTGGTTTCTAATCACCATGACTTTTTTAAACATAGAGAGGGTGAACAGACAGTTCCTGAATCCGTCCTTCCGAATGTGTGAAGCGTAGAGGAGGAGATGTAATGGTGTGGGGTGCTTTGCTAGTTTGTACTTCTATCATTTGACTACCATTTGTTTCCCTCTAGGTTGTGTAAGAGCTATTTGGCCAAAAAGGAGGGTGATGGAGCATTAGATGACCTGGCCTCCACAATCACCTGAAGACCAACCAAAGATTTTGCCTGAAAAGTGAAAGTAAAACAGGCAACCAGTACTAAACTCCTTCAAGGTTGTTGGAAAACCATTCCAGGTGACTACTTCATTAGGTCATAAAATGGCTACTTTGAATTTTTTTTAAATATAAAACATATTCTGGGTAGTTAATACATTTCATACAATAGTGGAACACAAGGGGTAGCTGGGGCAGTTTACATCAATACTGTAACATCAATCAACATAAGGCTTTATATCAGCTATGTTAAGTTGCAGATCAAGTGCTCCTTATAGTGTGTTGCAGTATCTCATACCTGCTTATATGATCGCCTTTATGTGTAGAATATTTCACAATTTCAATTGTCATGACATTTAAAAAATGGCAAGACATCAAAGCTAATAGCACTATTAACGTATTAAAGCAATATTCAAAGTACATTTGATGACAGCTCTAGCATTCTCAGTCAGCTTCATGAAATGGCTAACTACAATGATTTTCCAGCAGTTTGGCAGCTTTTCCTACATTCTGAATGACAAATACGTTTTCCATTTTAAAACGCATGGTACAAAAATGGCAGCAACTAAAAATATCCCAAATATCACTATGAAGTATAAATGATGATGAGATTAATAAAGTATAAATAATGATGAGATTAAGATGAGATTTAAAATACAGCAAATTAACCATATATAAATAAATAAATAAATAAATAAATAAATAAAATTACCATGATTTTTTTATTTTTTATTATTTTTTTTACCCCTTTACCATTTAACAAAATTAATTCCTGATCTCTTGGCAAATAATCTTGCATAGTTTTGACATTTAGACCCAACTGTAAGCAAAATTAACAATTTGAGAAATTTACACTCCTAAAATTACAGGAAAATTTACATAAAATCTAGTTTATAATGTTATATTTCTTTAAACACTATATATACACCTATTATATTTTTTTCACTTATTAATGAGCATGAGTAAAATAATTTAAGCTATTTTCATTTGCATATATAAATGTGCTATATCTTTGTTTTTTTATGGTTTAGAAATATATTCATAACTGAGCATAATTAATATAATATAATATAATATAATATAATATAATATAATATAATAATAAATTAATGTTATGTAATGTATGTATGTATGTATGTATGTATGTATGTACAGTATGTGTGAGGAATGGGATTGGCAAGAATGGCATGTCTGGTGTGAAGGCAGAGTGAGCATGTAACCAACACCCTTTGCTGGCGACACTCTTGTCAGCTGTCTCTTAAGCAGGTTGTTGTAGAAAGCCCCTCAATCAGTGTCCCTTTATTTATCTAAACACAGCTGAGAATGCAGGGTGGGGAATTCCTTTGCCACTACTGGATCATGCAAGAGTTTTCAGGCTCATAGCATCAGCTTCAGTGCTGTTTACTGATCTGGAGAAAAAATGCAGTTGAATGCAAAGAAATTACTGCAAGAGAGAAAAAGAGCAGGACGCATGGAGGAAGACAGGGCTAACCTCTTTAATCAGCCATTTCCGACCACAGGAAGCACCTGTAATCCATCTTTCATGGCCTGGCCTGGAAATGTTATAGGGGAGGGATAGACGGTCTGCTTTCAGAAAGGAAGACCTAATTAACTGATCCACCGAGTGATCGCAGCAGGTCATATTTGTCACAGGTGAAGCAGAATTTGCATTCCCATAATGCCACAATGCTAGTGGCAATGTCAGGGTTGCCACTTGAGAATTGTAACTCAGTGAGTGCTCTGGCCAGTCACTATTCAAAAGCTATATAGAATGAGTTCCTCACTCAGACATAGGAAAGCAAGATTTTTTTTTCTGATGCTGCTATGAAAGACATATGTCTATATAAGAGGTATCTATACTGTGAAAGAATAATACCGGGCACAATCAGCAAGGTTCTGTCCTAATGTGGACTGGCTTGAGTGTCTAAAAGAGAGAAAGAAAAAAAAAAATCAAGTCTGAGACGCTAAAAAAAGTTGTAATGTACACAAGGGATTAAGGAATAATAACATTCCAGTAAGAGGAGCTGAATCGTTACACAACTGCCCCAGCTTTCTGCCACATCTTTCCATACATCCCATTTTAAGAAAGAGGGAAATATCTTGCCAAAATCCCCTCTGACATGGGTATTTACATATATCCAACCGCAGACAAAAACAGAGGCCTCCTATTTGTCAGGAGATGAAAGGCTTGGCAGACACAGAGGGATCCTTGACACTGCAACCTCTAACAGCCACTGGTATCCATAACCTTCCAGCTATGAACCCATTCACTTATCAAGAAGGAGTTTCACTCAGTAAGGAGCGAGGCTATGGAGGGCAGCACACTGGGGGGAAGGGAAAAGTGCTCCATGACTCAACACAGAAGAGATTTCAGACCGAGCTCAAAGCATTTTTTAGCCTCACATGCCTGAACCATAACTTACTTCTCTAATTTTTCAAGTAGATCCCGACCAGTTAACGTACGGCGCAAGCTCTTTGAAGTTTCTGCTTGTGAATGTGTGAGAGACACGCAAGTTCGAGTCCAATCCTGGAACCTCTTGCAGAGACCCACAGTTCTAGTTTGAAAGCAAAAGTAAGCTCGTTGTCGCCATGTGTTTTGATCGTCAAAGCCATTAAAATCCTATCATCCCATATAATAGCACCTGTGAGACATTTTCTGAGACATTGGGTAACCATCTATCTTCTAAATAAACCATGCATGCAGCATCGAGGAAAAAAAACTCAGGCAGAGTGCAACCATTTTGCTCCCAGTTTCTTCCGGAATGGTCCATTACACAGCTGGACGGTAGAAGAAAGCTAATGCTGTTGCTCCATGTCTGTATAATGATATCTAGGAATTCTAAAGGAAATTAAGGGATTTTCTGAGCTGGAAGGAAGGGTGATTAAAGTAGTTGAATTAACAATTACCTACCTTGTTGCAGTTGCATGGGTTAATGGATTCATGCCTAGTAGAGTAGGAATGTGAACACCATCCCCAGCTGTGCAGCCAGAGGTCATAGGTCACATAACATGTGACTTGATCCTCCCTCTGTGCCCTGACAGAAAGGAGAGGAAAAGAGAAGTTGAATATAGAGTTCATAAAAAAAAAAAAAAAAAAAAAAAAAAAGTGCTTTTCTAAACATGATCTTAAGACTGAATTGTACCGCTAGCAGCTTAAAAAAAAAAAACGTATTAAAATGAGATGCATCAGTGCATTAATCAGGATCCTGTCAGGCCAAGTGTTCAGGGTAACTTGTCTTTTTATTTAAATTATTATATATTTTTTTATTGGTTGCTGGCAGAATCTGACGAATGCAACGTGTTTTGCTTTACAGGACAACTAAGACTCAATTCAAAACCTATGCCTGTTTTAAACAGCCATGTTCTTAAGCAGCACATACTTTACATATGATAATGATAGCTGTGTCTTATTTGAATAGAAGCAGGTCTAAAATCCTTCTCAAAATTCAAATTCAAACACAACTGATCACGGAATTACAAAGGTAATATCTATGGTATTCTAAACAACTGCTCATACCTAAAAACATCTGGAAAAAAACAACTTTCCATCCCTATATTTACAGGACTAATTCCATTTTTTTTTAAACAAAGCAATCCTAATTCTATATCAGAAAGTCTTTTACTTATTATGCAAATTAGCCAGCGAGCCCTCGCTTTCCCCTGCTTAAGCTCATATGCAAACAAACATGTCTCTCTTTCTCTGCGGACCTCGGGAGGTTAATAGGTAATCTTCTTTTAAATAAGATACACTGGGTGCTGCTCTCCTGGACTGATTCTCTTATTTCGGTCAGATCAAACTCTTTGCCATGGAAAAGCAATTGGAGGAAACAAGAGTGAGGGGGGGAAGGGAAGCACAACATGCCATGTAACACCCAAATGGAAGAGAGGGGTACACAGTATCTCCAATCACTTTTACCAGCAGCTTATAGCTTTGCATGTTCGGTGTTTGGACATTCAACCTGAGCTGATCAAAAGCATCATACAGTCCTCCCTCTCTCTCTCTCTCTCTCTCTCTCTCACTCTGTCTGCCCCTCCTCAGTCTTTCTTTTTACTTCAGAGGGAGGTAGCTCTATTTTCAAATGATGTTCCTGGGCCTCATACTGTTTTACGGTGCTATTGCCCTTATCTAGAAAAGACCAATAAAGCCAGTGATGTTATCTTCCTCTAAACTCATAGGCTCTCTTCTGTGCATTTTTATTAACCTCCTGGGCCCTGTCTCGAATGGGTCTCTGCAGCGCTCCGCTCTCTCGTTTTTAAAGAGACATCATCCCAAGAGCGAGTGAGCGAGAAAAAAGAAACAAGCATGTTGATTCATTAAAAAAAAAAAGCAGACCTGTTATTTATTCTATGCAAGATTGTAAACAAACCATCAAAAATAGGCACGACAGAAAATTCTACATCTGAGCAACTTGAGCGAAGGCCAAAGATAGTTTCCTGAGGAGCGTCTCTTGTTTTGCCATCTATCCTAACTTGCATGTGCTTTGTTTTCCTAACCCCTGTGAATAAGTGCCTTAATGCAACAGTTATTGTAACCAGAGAGCACAAGCTTTCGGGCCAAATCCCTTCAGCACGCCACACATTTACCAGCAAACTGGCACACAAAGCTTATAATCTCCTCCTCATTATGGACGATTCTCTCACGCACACTAATGCGATGACAGTCTGTAGCCTAATTACACAGGTAAGAGTGTGTGTATATGTGTGTGTGACATTGGTTTGAGCTTTATTGAATGTGACCACAAGTTTACACTGAGAAAGCAAAAAATTACAGCAGGGATTGGTTTTGTGCTGCTACATAGGAAAACATCTCACCTAAACGAGAGAAGACAATTTCTCCACTCTTCGCTGCAGATATAAATGACTGAATAAAATAAATAAATAACTAAAAATTAATTGCTAGAATGTTGTGCGTTTTTCTTTCTTTCTGACAAGTCGCCTATTGCACGTGAAAATGACACTCTCTTCTGCGCTTGTCAGGACTCATATAATTATCATGCTCGCTCGCGTCCATCAGCGTGGCTTTATCTGTTGCTTTATGGCTGATTTTGTGCTGCATAGAGGGCATTTTGGTGGAAAGCTGGCAGGAGGGAAAATTTGTTGCACTCTTTTCACAAAAAAATAAAAAATAAAACCTAGCTGTTGATTAGCTTGCATGTGTATAACGATGTGTCACAAGCAAAAAAAGGAGCGATTAGATGAAACTTTTGATGAGGTTGTCTCTTAACTGGCCAATCAGTTGTTTGTGCAGTGGGGAGACAAAGAGTTAGGGTCATATTTTAATTTGAGGAAGGAGCACACCATTGTATGTGTGAGCATGTACTGATTATTGCGTTCTCTCCCCTGCTTTAATCACAGTGCAGACAGATTCACAAACACACACACACACACACACACTGACACATCACCTTAAGGGAGATACAATTTGCTCTGTTCCCTTTGAAGAGGTCTTGTTTTACATGTTTGCTTTTGGTCTGTCAGCCTTCACGCTATTTGGGAAAGCATGCATTGCCTCCCACTCTTTGGTTTATTTTCTTCACCTCGGCCCTGGAAATGAGCTTCTTCTGCCTGTGTCAATGCCCTCACGATCCATAAACACTGGACCTGTGCAAACAAACCAGGCAGTGTCTCAGGTAGTCTCCAGACATCGCACGTTAATGTTTATGGTACAGGTGTATCTTTCCCATGGGGCCAACTCTTTCATTCAGTTCCTGTGTTTTAATGATGCTTGCCTGAGCAGCAGCACTTTAACAATGAGTTTCTTTCATTGCGTACACATAATTTGGGTTAACACTTTATGAACGGCCATTCCGCTGTGCTATTGTGGTACAATTTGTGCATTTTCAACTCGGTATTTGGTGTAGACGGCCTACAGCAGCAAACCATCCATCATTAATCAAGCACGCCATTTCATGGTGTCGTAAAGAAATAGAAGCAAGAGAGGAGAGGGAAGAAAAAACAACGTGGAGAGAGAGAGAGAGAAAGGGTATGTGTATGTGTGAGTGGAAGAAAAAGAGACACAGCCGAGGACTGAGGGGTGTGAAAAGCCCGCGGGGCACACAATCAATATCACATTTTCCATTGCCACCTTCACAGCTATTGTAAATGACTGATGTCAAAAATAATAACAGGACGAATCAGAAACCTTAGGTTTGCAATTTCGCTCCTCGCCCCGAAGCCACACCCTTCTCCCTTTCACTTTCCCCTCCAGAGCAAACCAATGTTTACAATGATACCAGACAGAGCAGTCTGCCGTACCATCGGAAAAGGCTCCCATTGTGGTGGTAGTAGCATACAACAGTGAAAAAGAATGGAATGAAGGAAACTATGTGCTACCTCCTATTATCACCCCCTTTACACGTGCGAGGAGGGAAATTGGATGTGCTTTCTGGATGATGTTCCCGTAGCATTCCGAGATGCGAAGATGATAATGATGAGATGTAAATGTTATCGACACCATAGCTCCGCTTAGACACTACATCACATACTATACTATATATTTCTATCGCATACTAGTGAGAGAAAGAGAGAGTGCAATACCAGAAGACTAAAAAGATGCCACAGATATTAGAGTAATTGCTGTATGACAGAAAAAGCTTGAGGGAGAAATAATCAGTAAATAAAAGAAATCTAGTTTAAGTGGACGATTATGCTTTGCTCTATTGTGTGAAATCATAATTGTATAAAAACTGTTAGAGTGCGGAAGGGAGAGAGCCTCAGAGGAGACCGGAAAGCTAACACAGCAAAAGAAGAAAGAGGAGTTCCAATTGTAGTATAACCTGCAGTAGGATGTGACCCTCAAGGTTCTATGCCTGGACCGTTTTAGGAATGTGCTACTTTGTGCAATATATGATAGGGGTTTACACGCTGAGATAAATGGGCACAAATCAGACAGGAGTGGTGTGATGGTACGATTGCAAATACTGCACCATCTGTGCGTTAATTAAATTCACTCCTTATTCACAGGCATCGCTTCAGGTTTCAACACATTAGCGTTTGTGTTTATCTGAATAAATACTGTTGTACTGCACTTACAGTACAAAAACCCATGGTTATGCTACGTTACAAGCATGCATAAATCTCCAAACGTAAACGGGGCTTTGTATCTCTCTGTAGATGCTTGTCTGCTCCGAGCTCCTGAGGAACTTCGGGATATTGGCAGGAGAATCAGCAGAAAACAACTGAAGCTTGGCTTAGCTGCCTCAGCAGGGAGTGTGTGGTTGTCTTCGTAGAGAGGTGAAAAAGACTGAGGGAGGAGCAGCAGGGATCTAGAAAAAGTTGCCAAAACCCACAGGACTCCAGCAGAGTCTGGCAATGAACCATAACACTATGACATAAGATAAGTGAGAAACACAGGACGAGGAGTACAGAAGCGAGAAACCTGGACTTTTTCCACCACACAAGACTGAACTGACTAATGCCAGTGAAATGACCTCCTTAATGACATAGCTAGCATGACAGGCTATTTCTGCATATTTTCATGCTGCATGAACTGACAGATCTGGCAATGTGTTCTCTCCAGAGATAGCTATACCCCAAAGGATTGCTAGCCGTCACCTTCATCCAGCTTCAAACAGGTTTCCGTATTCTCCTACATGAAGGGCAGGTCTAACAACCCTCTATGACATTGTGTTGCTTCCTGGTAGGGAGGGACACTGGAACCCTGTAATGCATATTCAGAGGAAAGTCCTCTGAAAGCTTCAGGACACTTTTAATTGGCCCTGACCCCTGTATGAAAGCCTCTCCTATTCGTGGGACAGAGAATGGACAGGATGACTCCGAGTGGGTGGTCCACCATCAGTCTGCACCTCTCCCTTTTGTAAGAATATTTACATGGCTTTAATGGTCAGTTTCCCCTGTCCACCATAAATCATGGGCACGGCACTGGGTGGAAAGGTTGAGAAGAAGTCTACTGTAGGATAGAGTCCAAAGAAAATGGGTTTCCTTGACTACAGGGCAGAACGGTTCTTCTAGGTCATGGTCAGCTTAAACTCTGCTTAAATTTGTTTAGCTTGGCCAAGATACAGTAGAAATATGGTCAAAAGGGATAGCAAGGTGCATGGAGTTCTACTGGTCTTCGCCAGTACCTGCAGTAACTTACATGCAGATATTAGCAAAAAACAGTGAAACAAGATGTGTAATAATTGCTGTTTCAATAACACAGCTGGTTCATTTTCCTACCGGCACTCTAACTCCACCGTGCCATTGCAGTGCTTAGCTAACCTGCTCCCTTTCTCTCCCCCCACAGGTTCCCAGTGCCATGCCACAAAAATTACCTCCACTGTAATTGAGATCCCCAGCCTGATTAATCCGGTCTGATTGTCTGATGACCGGCCGAATGGGATTCTTGTTGTAATAAGAGAGCCACCGCAGAGGCACAGTGGCAGCCACTACATTCTCATGTGATTAGCATTCTGTATGGGACGTGTTTTTTTTTTTTTTTTCTATGAAGATCCTCAGTACAGTGAACTGACTGTCCTCGTAGTATAGCACTTGAATTCTTTCCCTGACTTCTCTACGCTTTACATGAGAAGGTGGGTCATTAGACCTTAACTGCTTATTGAAATAACCTGTACTGTCTGGATTGTAAATGTAAATTTATATATATACGGAAAGAGATTTAAATCACCATGCTTTTCCTACTCCCCTCCCTATTACTCTCTAAATGGCTTCTCCTAACATAAATATAGAAAACAATTAAGCCAAGAACATATTATGTGTCAGGCTGAGAGATATCAAAAGGGGTGGTGGGGGATCAGTGCATTTATGTTCACTATATCTGAAAAAGGAAGAACGTGACAGTGTTAGTGAGGGTGAAGGCCTTTGAGCACTCATGCATTTGTTCAGTGTTTAATCAATGGATTCATCAAACCATTCATTTCTTTATAGATGCTTCATATAAAAGCTATTTGTCTCAGCAATAAAAGGAGTCACTCTAGAGCTATTTCAATCGTCATCCCACTGTAGCATAAATCATTCATCATAGAACACATTGTTGAAGGAATCTGGAGCTTTGGCTGAAAACTCAAACCTAGCTCAGTGTTATTGACCAGTGATTTTATGGTCTCTGCAAAATATATGAGCTTGTATCACACAACACTGGTCATTAACTGTAAGAATGAGTTGCATGGTTTACAGTGTAAGTAACTCAAAATTGGGGAACGCTGTTATCCAGGAAGATTTTACTACAGTCGTAAATAACGAAGACGCACGCACGCACACACACACACACACACACACACACACACACACGCACACGCACACACACACAAAGAGAAAAGTAATGGATTATGATCAGTGTAGCATGGCAAAGTGTGCATCAATTGACTATTTATAAACACATAAAAGACAGAATTATTTTTGTCCAAAACATCCTTCAGAGGACATTAAAACTGGGTAAATATAATATACAATGTATAAAATATATGCCATTTCATTGAGTCGACATGAAGTAATTTGCATTAGAATAATTTCTATTCTGTTCTATTCTATTCTATTTTCACTTGTGTAAGAGTGCAGGGTTCTAGACAAGTAAATATTTTAAATAACATTGATATTTGTTGATGAATTTCTTTTTCATTACTATGAAAAGAGGTTACGGCAGATGCAGGTTTTTCATCCGGCATATTTTCATTTTATCAAGTACAAACGGAGCAATCAAAGATGTGAAAACAAAAATCATAAACATGACCTGTGGATAAAAAGCAAAGAACATACAGGAGAGTGTGGCACACACTGCAACAAACGATTACAACAAATACTGTACAAAACCTGACAATGAGAAACTAATCTAAAAAATGTAACTAAACTACTGGTGGTGAAACAGGAAACAGTTGTTAGTGTAGTGACTCGACATGCTGAGGCTAATAGGCAGTGTAATTTTGCAACTGTTTGGCATGACCAATGATATTCATTTCCAAAGGAAAGTAGTGTTGATTTCCATCTTTGGCAATTGATGACGGTAATCGAATTCAGAATTTGTACTCGGAAATAACTCAGTAATTGGAGCCATCGTGAAACTAACTGTAAAATCACATCTTTATTTAATGAACCTTGTTTTGAACTGGTGTAGGCATTTTATTGAAGACAAAAATTAAGCATTGATAAAGAGACACAATTTTAGAATTCCTTTAGAATTGGCCATGTGCCAGAAAAGACAACTTTTTTCCTGATTTTTCTGTAACCACATCTTGACGCAAACTCCCATCTAGCAATATTGAAAGATATTTTCACTCTCACTTTTTAAAACTGGAATCTTCATTTCTGCCCAGTGCTGTAGGCCGTCTACACCAAGTACCGCGCTCACACACACACACACACCCACACACACACACACACACACACACACACACTAAGGGTAATACTAAGGGTAATATAGAAATGTCAGTTAGCCTAATCTGCATGTCTTTGGACTGTGATAAGACTCAAACCCCCGACCCTGGAGGTGCAGCACCACAATGATGACCACTGCGTCACCTAAAAACATTCCTTCATATATAAATAAGATC
This sequence comes from Clarias fuscus, assembly GCA_030347435.1. NCBI lineage: Eukaryota > Metazoa > Chordata > Actinopteri > Siluriformes > Clariidae > Clarias > Clarias fuscus. The sequence goes on from CM059216.1 coordinate 13,195,789, forward strand.
CATGAGATCCAACTGCACATGTATATGAAGTGGAACTGTTTTAAGTGCTTGAACCTGGCATTGCATTTCAGTATCATTAACTTCTAAGAAAGAAAGTCTGACCAGACTGTGTTAAAAGCAGAGCAATAACATGGCTGAGGTCAGTGCTTAAATGATGAAAGTATAGCTTCTATACTGAGAGCCAGAATAATTGGATTATTATCACAAGAATCCAAGGCATGTTTTCATTTCCTGTAAAAGTTGGAAAACTGAGCCTTACAAGTACGTAAGAAAGAGAAAACACTTTCTAATATCTTTATTTTCTCATTTGAGTGTCACATTTAATAATATTAATTCTTTAGGAGTTTTTGGCATGGAAATATTATGTTAACATCTATTCCTGAATAGTATCATTATGAAGCAAGTTTTTTTTTTTTTTTCATTTTTTTCCGGTTTGTTGCCATTTGTCTAAATTACGATACAAATGGGGAAGAAATTTCCAGAGATATGTCTGTGACCTCAGTGTAAATCATAGCAGTGTGAGGTGTATTCACAATATATGCTTGGTTGCAGTACTAAAAATGCCACGCATATTATATACACCTCATTTTAAAACAAACTGATTGTTTCGACCTTTATTATACAGTAAGCGCTTGTAAGGCTTGTGGCCGTGCAAGTTGCACTTGATCATTAGCGCGGTAGGTCACATGACTGTAAAAGGAACACAGGCTGTATTTCGAGGAGACAAACTTGTTTAAAGCCAACAGAACCAATATTACTCAAAGACCTTTTAACCATACTTTCTTGTTTTTGTCTGTACTTAATATTGATCCTGGCCAGTACTTTTTCAGTACATGACCACAGTAATGAGAACTGTCTTTATACTTAAGCAAAATACCAAAAAAACTAACAAACAAAAAATATATAAGATATAATATGAAATATAATGTGAAATTATAATTAAACAGTATATTATGTTTATTATGTTAAATAAAACACACTCTTTCCATGCACACGCATTCATAGTCCATTAAAAAAAAATTGTGAAGTGGGGTAATATATAGCCAATAGGACAGTATTCACACCTGTGCAGGCCATTGTATCAGCATATTTGTGTTGAAGAAATTGATTGTATGGGGATGGATGTTTAGCCTTGTGGTGTTGATCTCAATTCCAGTAAAGGACACAAAAGCCTAGTTTTTAACTGTATCTGGGTTCCAGTTCAGCCGTTTTAGATAATACGACAGTTTTCAGGGAAATGAAGACTTCTTGTTTTTTCAATGAGACATCAATGGTACGATATCATTCATATTATTTGACAGCATTTACCTCTTGAATTCACCTTAAATTGTAAACAGTGTGGGTTTTTTGTTTTAACTTTACCCTTTCCTTACTGTAATTCTTGCTTGTTGCTTATCTGTTGTTTAATATTTGAAGTGGCTGCTGTAACTATGCAATATCTATCTATCTATCTATCTATGGTTCAAATAACTAATTACTTAAAAAAAAAAAAACTGCAGCAGTTTCCAACGCAGTGAAGATGTAAAAAATTACTCCATTACATAGGCTTCAGTGTCTTCCACCCAAAGGCAGGCATAATATTTAGCAAGTCTCGTGCCCCTCTTTACCATGAATCTGTGCTCTCATCAATATTTCTCTGAAAGCTTGTCCCTCCGGTTCTGTTGAAAGACATGTCAGGACCTCTGACTTTTTAGTTTTTTGTAACTGGTAATGAATGTGAAGCTAAAGTATAAAGTGTATCTAATTACTATGACATTTAGTACACTGGATTAAAATCAGGCCATAGGTGTATGAATTAAATGAAAAGAGGGGCATTGAAATTCAAAGTGACTTTTTTTTATTTATTTGCTCTAAAAATCTTGGGATCAGGAGGCCAAAAGTATGCTGCATATAATTATACGCATTCACAATATCATGACTTACTTTCATAACATTAGACCTGGCAGTACACACAGTTAATGGCATTTTTGGCAACCACTGCTCTTGTTGAGGCACATCTGTGAAAGTGTAGAGAAATCATTACCATGTTTGAGGAGCTACTTAACGAATTATATGTTCACTCAGCAAGCTTTACAGCGTCCCAGAAAGCAGGCCAAGGACTAAAGGCCATGATATCATAACAGACAGCCTTTTTAGCATTTATGACTTCCTGTTACATTAAATATAGGTTTAGTCACTGATTTGTCTGTTCACTACAGGTCCCCTCCAACAGCATGGCTGTTTAGTCTCCTTTTCATATATACTCAAACATTCAACTTATTAATCAAAGGCTAGCGGTTACTGCAACATGTATGTTCTCCGGTTCATTTATCAGCAAGTGGGTTATTGCATCACTTGTTTATCGCATAACAGCAAATCTTTCTCACTTTCTCTGAAATGTGCCACTGTTTGTGCAAGGTCCATGAAGGAAAAAAAAAAAAAAACTGCGTATGTGTGCGTCTGCATACAAGTGTGTGTGTTCAATATTAACCCTGAAAGGGATGTCGTTATGGCAGAACGTGTGCTAAACCAATTCGTGGCAGTACTGAATTCATTATGAAAATTAAAAAAAAAAAAAAGCTTCTAGTCACCCACGCTTCCTCAATAAGCCTTGGGGGAAGAAGGATGGGGGGGGGGGGGTGCTAATTATTTACTCAAGCTGCAGAGACTTTCAAATTAGACCTTGTGCTGATGCAAACGGTGATGGGCTGTCCTAATGGGGTAACCGGGGTAACATATGAATTGAGGGAGAAAGCAGGGGACGTTGAGGATTACAATGGTCACTGGGCAGAGTGCATTGGAGAGGGCCCCTATAGAGAGCAAGAAAAGGAGAAGCCAGGCCAGGGCCCCGGAGCAGTATTAGATTACAGCCACATTTGAATGGCCAAGCGTCCGCTGCTGGTCTGCTGAAAACCGCATACTCTTAAGCTATTGTCCTTAACTGCTTGTGCAGAGCTTGGGAGAAACTATCTTTTCATCTAGTACTCTCCAAAAGGTTTGCTACCTTCGTCGCTTGTCTGTTAATTGGCAGATTAAAAAGAGAAGGTAGAGCGATGGGGTGTTATTCATTCATTTCTTTTTCCACTGTAATTGCAGGCAAACAAAAATAGCCAAGACTGAATAACATGAGATGAAATTGGGACTGAGGGGTTGTGAGTGGCAATCACTCTGTTTCTGGAGTTAACGTGGCTCTCTCTCTCTCTTTCTCTCTTTCTCTCAAGGGAACCAAATCTGAAGAGGGAAACGAAGGATTGCAGGAGAAATTACATACCTAAATCCATGCATCTGGGCAGCAGTCCAAACAGACTGCACCTAGTAGATAAAACAAGAGAACAGTGAGCACTAATATTGTTCTCTGTAAAATATTCAATATTTATTCTCAGCTTTAGAGCAATACACTCAAATAATCTAGGCGCAGTGTGAATTTGATAGAGACCATACATCAAAAATTCACTGAATATAACGGTTTGAGTTCGGATCTTGCTTCGAGTAAGCCACGCTTTTAAAAGAGTAATATTCTATGCACCTATTTCTACAGTTGTGTAGAATAATTAATTCCATGGAGCTGTTTTGTAATTGTTAAAAAACAAACAAAAAAAACAACAACAACAAAACAGCCAGGTTTTACCTGAATCATGAAAGCAGCCATAAAATACAGGAAATATTTTTTTTTGTTTTTTTTCTGCATTGCATTATATGTCCTTAAATTGTATTACGATTCTCTGTGCAAAGCAGCCAAGAGAAACATATCCTCCAATGTTTTGCATTTGAAAATGTGTTGCACATATTGGCCACTCTTCTGAGAGAGAGAGAGCGAGAGAGAGAGAGAGAGAGAGAGAGAGAGAGAGAGAGAGAGAGAGAGAAACACCTCCTGCCCTGTGAAGCGAATGAAACAACATCTGGTCAAAATGTTTGCAGTTCTCTCTGTATTTTTTTATGCCTAACATTTTAAAATGATTTACTAAATTAATTCTGAGAATCATCCAGGCTTTTAAAAAAGTCACACAGCCAGCCTGTTGTAAGTGACAGGTTCCTCTTGGATCTCTGAATCTGTCAGTTTCCCACCTTTCCTGCTCCTGGTTGATATTGGATGCACATCCCTCCGCGTGGTGAGGTGTTGGGGCAGGGGAAAGGCCCCGTGAGGTTATGGCGATTATCAGCAGGCCAGATGGAGCAGACAATCTCTCAAGCGTCTGTCAAAAGGCCAACACATGCAAAACCATTAACACGGAGCACAGCCTGGGGCTCGGGCAAAGACACTAAAGGGAAGTTAGCAGGGAAATGTTTTACTGGGGGAAAAAATGGCATGAGTATGGATACGCATAAAAATATTCATTATATCACCCAGTCACACACATTTTGCCTTAGCTTTCTTCTGAGCAGCTTCAACTGACTAACTCATGTAACCAATGGGAAAACATTAATCCATCTATCTATCTTTTTTTTAAATGAAATTTTTCTTCCTATTATGAAAGTTTTACTGATTTTCTTATGCGGCTGATCCAAATGTCCCCACAAGGGTAAAACTGTAAAAGAAGAATTACAGAAAAAGATATACTCACATAAAATACATATAGACACATAAAAAACATAAAGACAGGCAATATAAAGAAAAACAGGAATAAATGGGAAATAATGAATAAATATGTAATATAATGTTTGCCCTTTAACTAAATTGCCACAAGACATTACTATCTCACTAATTCTGTGACTTTCTGCGATAGAAAAGAAATGGACAGAAAAGCGCACTGGACCGTTTGGTCCTCAAAGAATGCATAACAAAAGGTGTTGAATCTAATATAATTCTCAATGAACTGTTGATTGGCATGAAATTCCAAGGATAGTTCACAAATGACAGAAACAAACTAGGTCTAAGCAGGAGGTGTGTAATCATTGTTCAGTGAATGCATTTGAAAGTGGACGGAGGCCCACTGCTGTCAATTATTCAGAATCTAACCGTGTAGCTTCCCTTCAGTTGGTTGTGATTTGCAATGAGGTCTCGAGGCAGGGGAGAGTCATTTGCCTTTTGATACAGTACTGGAGAGATACTTTTGACCTTTTTTTCCCCCCTACAGACAGAAGCAGTGCCTCTGAAACTCTAAGGGTTAGTTAGAGAATCTTGATACCTTTCAGACTGCAATAGGATCTGCAAAATTACTAAGATTAAAGTGACTGACTACTGCTAGAGGAGGATAAAGAATATCGCATAGATGGAACATTTCATGCTTTCCCTTAAGCTAAGATTTGTTCTCGTTTCAAAAACCTGCAGATTTAGAATGCTTCTGTGCTGTCGGCGCTCTGACAGAGTGCTTTATGTAGATGTCACATACGACATTTGGCCAAGACATTCAGCTTTTCTTTTTTTTTTTTATGAATGATGAGAAATTACATTTCCTTTGTCACCCCTGTTTCTCCCAACTGCATTTGGTATAGATGCTATCTCGCTCAGAGTCACCCAAGCATTTTGAATTTCGATTTATTTAAAAGAGGAAACAGGGAGGAACTGCAACGGGTCACTAATTTCATTTCGCCACGTTGCAGCGGCATTAGCCCTGAGCAGATTTTTCAGAAGAGCACAAAATCAATGCACACATTCTGCAGGGAATAGCCTCCCGAAGCCATTAGTAATTTTGACCAGCAGGTCAAGTAAAGTAATAGCTAGATAAATGTTTTATTACAGATTCTCATATGGACTAAATGACTAAGGCAAACATATATTGCACATCCATGCATGAGAAATATATTGTGTGTTGATACAGACAGATGACATCATGCGCGTGTGTTTTCTCAGTGACCGCTGTCTGACACAAAAAAGGGATTGTCTTTCTCTTTTCCTCTCAGGGAACGGATGTATGCATAGCTAATCTTAACCATATGACTGATCAAAATTATTGCTATCACGATTTAGATAGATAGATAGATAGATAGATAGATAATATTTTTTAAATCAAAACAGTGTCCAGAACAGTTGAGTGTCAGTAGTCAAAGTAGGCCGACTGAGTGTGTGAGGCATGTGTGTTGGGGGAGCAGATGTTTGTGGGGCACCCACGCTGTGCCTCTACTCTCCCTCTAACAGACCACTAGAGTCCACCAATCACAGAGTACAGCTTTTAAACGGCGCAAAATTTGATTTCTTAAAGGAGCCGCAGTCCTGCCTTACTGGCAATGCAAATGGTATGAGCTTCTCGAAGAGACACACGGCATGTTTTGGAACAAAATGTTTGAAAACTATTTAAGCATTACAGATGTTAAACACAGAGTAGCTTCAATAATAATATTACTGTATAATTGGCATTTCAGCTATGTTTGTATTGCATTATTTAAGTTTTTTAAGTTGACAAAATAAAATACTTCAAGTATTATTTAACCTGTCAAACAGTTTTCAAGTAATATCAATTTTCAGATGACACACAATCCTTCACCACTTTGTCTAGCTAATCGCCTCATTAAAAAAACTACAAGCACGGTTTATGGTGTAGATATTTATTTATTAAAACATGAGTCAAAGAGATTCACACTTGGAATGTGAGGCAACTGCTGCTCAATGCGTCACCACTTCTCCCAGTTTTCACATTCCCGAACACATATTCAAAACAGACTTCATGTAAGACCCACATCAAATAAACAAAATCTGCTTAAGTGCAAGAAACCAAAAAAAATACATGTCTATGGTTGCATTTAGAAAAGAAGGCAGTCTTACGTTGAACATAAAACGTTCCATCATATGAAACAAGGATATGGAATGTACTTTTTTTTTTCTTTTGCTTGCTTGACATTTTTTTTAGCCAGCTCACCTACAATCAATACCTGCCAATTTTAATTTTTATTTATTATTGTTTTAAAAGGGGCCATTTTCTATAGACATCTTGTAGTAAATCAAATGTTTTTAGAGGGATACTGATTTTATTTACTTTTTTCTCCACAGTAATGCATTGTGTCACGTGGTCATTTTCAATTTCTTTTCCATCAGTTCCAGCTGATTACTTTCCTTATCACTATAAAGACAGACTTCAGCATGGCGACAGATCATATTGTTCACAGCCCACATGTCTGCCTGGCCACCATTTGCTACTATAAAAATGTAGATGGTCTGCATTTACAAGTAAATATATTGCACAAACAAACAAAACAAAAAAATGAAGGGGAAACAGTATGTGCCATAACAAATAATAATAATTATTATTATATAAAAACAAAAAACAAAATCCAGTTTCACACCTGCGATCTGGGACCCATCCACATATCACGAGTATGATATACATAAACTCCTAACTTTGACTATTTTACAGTACATATACAATCTGGAAACTAGTACCAGCATGGAGGTACATCACTTTCTCACTCTCTCTCTCTCTCTCTTTTCCTCACAAATGCCATTATGCTCTACAAATACTGGACAAATCTGCTCTACAACTGTACAAAAAAAGAAACAAAAACAAAACTAAACAAATAAACCAAGCTGCAAATCACAAGGCATTGCTGAGTCGAGTCTGAATTGATCTGGGACTCGCTGTTGCATGCTCAGACAAACTGATGTGGGAAAGAAGTGCCTGAAACTCACTGAGCGCGGTAAAGAACATTCCCTTATGTTTTTTTTTTCTTTTCTTTTGCACTGTACAAAAATACGCCTGAAAATAGTTTGCTTTCTTTTAAAAACATGAGGTCTGTTTATGTATCAAAACGAGTCCTCCGCCACCTGCGACTCTGGAGAGGATTAAAATAGGCTGCTTTAAGGTTCACACCGGTAAGTAAACGAGAATCGGGTATAAAAACGCAAAAAGAAGACCTTTTTCAGAAAGAACAGAAACGACCGTGTTTTTCTTAAGTTGGCGTCCTGAATGAACAGTGGGAAAAAAAGTTCACAGATTCACTTCGAGTCAGTCCACAGTCTTAATGTGTTCATCTCCCTGCAGTTATAAAGAGGGTTAAAGATGCATAGAAGTTCTCAGATTTTTCCCCATTCCACCGACTGTAGTCGATCAATATATTGTAGACCTACAGAAAAAACCCTGTCATGCTGCCAGAAAAAAAGTGTTTTCATTTACGTTTGCTTCTCTGTCTTTCACTTCCTCTCTTTGCCTAAAGTACCCTTCTTCATACGCATCTACTCCTCCAACCCTCCTCCTCCTCCTCCTCTCCTTTCCCCCAAACTGCTAAGCAGGCTAACACCCATCAGGTGATGGAGGATCACAACAAACAAACGTGTACAGGACACGTGAAACTCATCGGGTTTGTTTTGTTTCTTTCTTTCTCCAATCCATCCCTATTACAGTTTTAGTACGTAAACACCAGGTCGGAAAAGTTTTTCTCGAGCCAGTCGCCGGCGATCATTTCGCTCAGCTCGGGTGTGCAGTAGTCGGGAAACTCAAAGTGCGAGCCTAGGCTGCCTTCACTGAACGAGTCCAAGTCCTTATCCACTAAAGAGAGGGAGAGATTTGAAGCGAGGCCACCTGACTCGGAGCACTGCGACGCCGCCGCGAGATTGAGGCTAAAGTCGAACAGCAGGTCGTCCGATTCGTCGCTCGAGCTGGACGATGTGGACACGGAGCGCGCCGAGCCCGGGGAAGAGGAGGAGGAGGAGGAGGAGGAGGAAGAGGCGGCGGCGCACGGCGCGCTCTGCTTGGTGATGTTCTTGAAGTTGTAATAGAGGCGCGCGCTGTGTGGCGCTGAGCTCCGCGTCGCGTCTTCGTACATGCTGGCGGTCTCCGTGTCCGCGCCGGCGCTCAGCGTGGGACTGGCGGGAACTTTAGCCGCACCGTATGCGCGAGCCTGCTCCTCGTCGTCCAGGTCCTTTAAGCGCGCCCGCGTCCTCTCCTCCTCGTACTCGTAGTCGTCATCGTCATCATCATCCGTGAACTCGCTCTTCACGACTTTTGCCACTTTGGCACTCTTGTACGCGTAATCATCCGCGTACTTGCTTCCAGACTTGCTCGTTTTCAGTTTGGGACACTTCTTGTTATGGCCGCTTTTCGGCACCTTTGCGCACGACTTCTCAGGAGACAAGGCGGATTTGGACGAGTTACTGTCCAGCTTTGGTTTTTTCTTCGGACGATACTTGTAGTCAGGGTAGTCTGCCATGTGCTTTAAGCGCAACCGCTCGGCTTCGCGGATGAACGGGATCTTCTCGCTGTCCTTCAACATTTTCCAGCGTTTGCCCAGGCGCTTGGAGATCTCTGCGTTGTGCATGTCCGGCGATTGCTCCATGATCTTTCGCCGCTCGATTTTGGACCAGACCATAAACGCGTTCATGGGCCGCTTGATGTGGCCGGTGGCTGTCCTGCACCAGTCTGGGTTCATCTCGGAGCCGGGCACCGGGCTGCACGCCATAAACTCGCTTTCGTCAGAGTCGGTCGCCTCTCTGGACAAACTCTCCGTCTCGCAGTTCTCTGTCTGCTGTACCATGCTTCTGTTATCTCCCTCGCAGCACCTCTGCTCTCACACTGCCCGAGTCTCTGTACAATGATTTCACCTGTGCGCGTCTGCTCTCTGCTTTAACGCACGCTCAGCCACTCTTCCCTGACTTACAAACCGCCTTCTTAACTAGTTTTTTCCTTTTTTTTTTCGTGGCCGTGATGTCACGATGAGGTCTCCAATCACAGACACACAGCTCCGCCCATCGCCCCCCCCCCCCCCCCTGCGTCTCCTTAACCCTTTTGGCGCTCCCCGCTGATGCCTGGCCTGTGCCAAAGCGCAGGGTTACCAGTCTGCACTTCTACCTTACTGGATGTGTTCTCTATTTAAAACCAGTCTACAAAAAAGGAAAATAAACCACTGCAATGGGCTGTGATAGATTTAACCTAGTGTCCTTTGCTGTTGTCGTTTTGTTTATAGACGTTATTAATAAAACATTTCACTGGGTTTGGTTTATGAGGCTGGAAATTGATTAGTTATTGAGCTGAAAAGAGGTAATTCGGTCTGGCGACCCTAAATGGACTCGAGACACATTGTAGATCTTTGAGACTTTAAGCAAAAAATAAATAAATAAATAAATAAATCAGTCATATATGTTCAGGAGTAGCAAACACAGAACTGAAATCTATGAATGTGGATGGAAGCAATTTTTCTGCCCCTCCTCCACCCTCATGTTTTTTTTCCCTTACACTCTCTCAATAGGATACTGAAGGTGGCGCTTGGACACTGTTCCTGTGTGCACAAGCACGCGTGTTGCTTCAGCTGTCCTGCATGAATTGACTGAATATTAGAAAAAGTAGGTTTTCTTTTTGCCACACGATTTATATGTCAATATTTGACTCTCGTGTTGCTGTTTGTGGTATGGTTTCATTTTACATTTCCTTCATTTTTAACAAAGCTATCTACCATGGTAAGCCAGTTCTCTATAATAACACATAGGTTTAGAGGTTATTGTTAGTTGTAATCCCAGGAACACTAAAACAAACTATAACATATTATAACAGGAAAAGATGTCTAATAAGTGCCTGTGTCTCCAAAGGTATCATCTAATCATCTATGCCTACGTGACTAACTGCTCAAATGTCTTGCCTAGAAGGCATAGATTATAAGTTTTTTTTATGTAAAAGAAAAACAACACTGGTGATACTGCTTCTGTTCAGCTTTCTGTATCTAGAGCCAGCACTTGGCTCTAAAACTGTGCCTCTATGGGATTCAGGGATGCTGCTGGAAATGATGCATTTGCTCAAATTGTGTGAGGTTTGATTTTGTCCCCTAGAGGGCAATCACTAGCCCCTCTGCCACCCTTACCTTCCCCCCAACTCCTGCTATTAGTTACCCCTTTCCCCCCCTGTAGCTTAGGATTGGATAGAGATGAGGTATGCTGATTCTTATTATGCTTTCAAACCAATTGATACCGTAAGCTTTGTAAGTATTTACTAGTTATGTCATAGCAGTGCACAGATTTAATAAGCTCTTAAACCTATGCATGTTCACCTTTTAACATTAAACTGTCCATGCACTTTACAATCACCATAGTCATTTCTTTAAGGCAATAAAAATAACCGTTTATCCAGAACACAGCTATTACAGAGACAATAGCAAGAAGCTCTTTCCCCTGCAGGAAGAAAGAACAGACAAGTGCGTGTATGTCGTTGGTGGGGTTTTGGGTGGCTGGGAGTTGGGGAGATTGGGGTTCTGGTTGTATGTGGAGTCTTGCTGCAATTTAGTCTTGGTTGCATCATCATGCGTGCGTGCGCGCGCACACACACATACACACACACAGAGGGCTAAATAAGAGCGGCTTAATGATGTGCTGCTCATTAGCATGGCTCGTTAAGGGCTGTGAATGAGGTGTGAGTGTCAGCTGCTGCAGAGGTGGGAGTCATACAGAAATGGGAGGGTCCCTCAGCTCAGAGAAATCTGAGACGCCCTTAGCCCAACACCTGATACACAGTCCCACATACACACGAACACACATGCAAGGAATGTGTAAGTCTGTAAACAGATAAGGCACTGATGCTGGTGATCGTTTGTCTTTGCATCCAATCATAAGTTTGCAGATAGGCTCTCACCTGTCCTGGCTCATGACAAGGTAAAATCATTTGGGATGATGTAACAACCCGCCAACCTTTTCTGAACACAATTAATAAACAGGACGCATTTTAAATACCTATTTAAATTAATTCATTCTCCCTTAATATTTGCATTCATACTCAAAAGACCACCTTTAGACCATGCAGAGCTACGCTTATCATTAAAATGCAATTCACATGCAGAATAAAATCTTTGTTTGCTTATCTAAATCTCCCCAAAGCAACTGCTTTTCCTTCACAGGAGCAGTGAAGCAAGGATCAATACAAAGGCAAACTGGGGGCTATCTGATCCTGCAAACACAATTCATCTCCTCCACATAGCTTCAAGATAGGTGGGTCTACTCTGCATGCTATCTGATGGGTCAACAAAAGGGGGAAAGGGAGTTGTTTTGGGGGCACGCAAATGAAGTTTCCACTCACATTGCACACTCCGCACATGTTCTGTCCTCACTAGACAAAGCCTTTCTAGAATTAAAGGATGTTTTTAATGCTAATTCGGAAGTCTGTTTTCAAATACTCCATAACTGTGCAATAGGTGAAATATTCATCCCTGGAGTTATCAGGATGTGCACCGTTTTCTGAAGAGTGTAACTAATATTCTCTAATAAGTCTTAAGATAAAGCTATACTTGTATGTATGGAATGAATGATGCCAGCTTTTTAATATGGGCAAATATCATATAGAGCCTATAATCTCTCCACCAAACACCATCTGTCAAACTAAAAATACAGCTACTTCAAATAATACAGAGTAATACATACTATTAAAAGACAGTATAAGATAGTAATGAGTTCTGTAATGACATCATTCTGAGTAATTCTGTCTTTGATTTGATATTAAAAATAGAACTGGATGGAAAAAAACAGGGTATTAAGACTCTGTAATTATTTTTTCTGTAAGTAATACATCTTTGCTATGTTTTGCTCACATTACATCAGCACTGCTTCCCCCAGGATGAAACTGTTCTTAATGCCAAGTGTGACACCAGGACACCAGAAGTTTGATTCAGAGTATGGATGAAAGGAGGAGAAGATGTTGTTTCATCTTTTTTAGCCGATACAAAAGCAACTTAGACTTAGACTTCAACACCGGTCTTTTACCATACATGAACCAACTGATTGCCATTAAGCAGCTCTCAAACCAGACCAAAGCTGGCCAGATCCTTAGTTCCCAGCTCTCCTCCAACCCCCAGAGCAGGGCACAATTTACCAAGCCTCTTTTGTGGCTGAATCCCTAAATGACCAATTTATTGATAAATCCAAAGTTAAAGCCACCACAGCAAAGCGGTGGAAAAATTGAAAGTAAAAAGAATCGCAGGAACTGAGGCAGCAACAGCTGTGAAACTTTGGTCTAGCTTCTGGAATTCATTGAGAAAACACATGCTGAGACTTCTGTTCGGGGTGCCGGTCACTCGTTCACCCACAAAGGTGAAACACGGGCTGTTGTCACGTTACTCCTCTGAGTATAAAAACTCTTACAGTGGCATTCACACGTTATCATATATTTTGCTACATCCCTCATTTTGCTGTGACATTTAGGAATCTTTCATTTATTGTACAACTACCTTCTGAGTGTGTTTGTGTGTACTCGGCCTCTTTGGCCAATAAACATGCATTCAGTTTGCCCTCGGGGCCCAAGGACCTGGGTAATGAGAATGTGTTTAGTCTAGAGAGAGTGGGACAAATGTTGATGGATTGCACGGCTACGGCTTAACTTCCTCTAACACACTAAAGCGCTGAGAATGAGTGAGCGTTCTGCTGATTTTTCTCTGTCTACAAGGTATTTGAGGGGGAAAAAGCTACAACCTTTTGGATCAGTTTGTCAGTTGCTTTGCACAGCGGATGAACATAAATTTCTCAATTCATGGTTAGTCAACTTCATCAAGAATCAAACGGTCTGTGGTGGGGATAAAGGAAGCAGCGTATGTCTGCCAAGTCAAAATAGGACACACGAAGAATTTTTATGTAGCAGCCGTGGCTGTGCTTACTCACAATTTCAGGCATGCCCTGTATTCTAAAGCTTTACTAGTTTACGAGCTCTGCACTTCACGCTCCATTGCGCTAAAGCAGGGAGCACTACTGACATGTTTTAAACCCTGCAGCTAACAGCTTTAATGATTCATGAATGGTTAGATTAACAAAAAAATATACAAATGACCAAATGTATATTTGGGTTAAAGCCACTTATGTTTTGGTTACTTCTGGTTTCCTCCTGTGACTCCAGGACACTGGTGGTGGATCCTTTGGGTGCTGTGGTTGCAAGGGGGAGATTTCAGGGATCACACTTATTTGTCTAGTGCATCCCATGGATGCTCAATGAGATTGACATCTGGGGAGTTTGGAAGCCTGACAACTCTTTGCCAGCTGCATTGGGTGTTCTGGTGCCTTTCTGTCGTGACCAGCATTGAGTTTGTTTCATGATTTGTGCTGCATTGGCTTTTCTGTTTGATCAGACCGGACAGCCTGGCCTTTTGGTCCCTGCGGGCTTGAATGCACCTTGAATGTCCATGATCCTGTCACCAGTTTGCCGGTGTATAATTGATAATCAATGTTAATGCATTAATGTTATGTGGTGTTAATGTTATGGCAGATGTGTGTGTGTGTGTGTGTGTGTGTGTGTGTGTGTGTGTGTGTGTAGTCATGTGTAATTCTATCTATCTTTATAAATAATAAAAATAATCTAATCTTAGCGAGTCTTAGTATTGGGCCAATACAACCTCTGACGAACAGCCTATAACCCTTTTCGCTGTGTTATTATTTATGTATGAAGCTTTATCCCGTATACAGAGTCGTGAAGGGCCTGGAGCCCATCCCAGGAGACTTGGGGCACGATGCAGGGTACACCCTGGACAGGGTGCCAGTAGATCACAGGGCACACATATACACACACTCACACGGGCAATTTGGAAACTCTAATTAGAACCTATTTTGCATGTCTTTGGACTGTGGGAGAATTCTGGAGGACACTCACCAAGCCCAGGGACATACAGTACAAAAGTCCATGAACACAGACCCCGAGGCGGGAATCGAACCTGTACCCTGGAGGTGCAAGGTAAGTACTCCTTACTGCTTTCACAGAATTTAAGAGGGTAAGATGCAGCCAGGTGCTGTTAATCATCATTTTTAAAGCACTCTATAAAAGCAGAAGTTTTGTCACTTTGCTGGTCTGGAGCATTCAGATGTTTAACACAACGCCAAGTGGGAAAGATATAAGCAATGGTCTTAGAGAAGCACATCAATCTGGAAAGGGTTAAAAAAAAAAACGATCAGAGCTCATTGTTCTACAGTGAAAAAGTCGTACACACACACACACACGCACGTACACACGTGCACACACACACACACTAGAAGGATAAAGGAAGACCAAGATTTGTGGACATCTACATAAAGACAAATTATTATAATTTCAAGAACTTTTGGTAAATGTTAAACATCTTAAAAAAATAAAAAACACGCTGTCGCACTTTAAACTAAGCTATTGTCAAAAATGGTTAAAATAAAATAGGGGCACAAGAAAAGTGTGATTCTCAATACTCTTACAGCTCAATAATCTAATTATAATCTCAATAAAAATAACTGTTGAACAGGTAAAAATGTTCATTTTAACAAGACAGATCTTGCTTCTACAGTTTCTTCCTCCACAAATGGAAACACACGAGACTTTTTGTAGAGCAGCCGCCTTTTTTAATGAGGAAAAAAGAGATCTGCTTTACCATGTTTGATCATTCAGAGCCTGGATGGAGGAAATTGTTTAAAAGTGAGCTTGTTTTCACAGTAAATTTGTTCAATGTGGCCAGAGCTCTGCTTAATAGAGTAATGACCCGCGAGGCGTTTCACTTCAGCTCAGAAGGCTGTTTAAAGGGGGCCAAAACGTACCAGTAAACATCTGTGCACAATAGATATGCACATTTCCATTCAGTTTACCTCCAGATTTCTTTTCACATCATATAGGAATATGAGGTGTTGTAAAGAGAGATGTTTAAAAAGAACCAAGTTTCTGGCCATCACATAGCCATGCGACATACGTAGAAAGATTCAAACTCCATTAAGGCTTACAAATCATCACTGTTGTCTGTGGTGATGAGCATTTAACAACAACTTCTAATAATTAGTTTCAGCACCACTCTGTTAGTTGTTTGTCACTTTGGGAAATTTGATCCAAGCTGATGCCTTTAATGTGCGAGTTTAATTATGCCATGTGTAATTACAATGTCTCTCTCAGGTACGCCGGGAAACAAATTTATATAATGAAGTGACTGACCTCAAAATATTGCATGCTTTTATGTGTACATCAGAGGCATATTAAAAAAATATTAACAACAACATCATCACATAATACTTCATATGTAGGGTAATCACTATGGTCATTTAAAAATACAAAAGGGTCAACAAGGTAAAAGGTGCTTAATGTTGTCCAAAGGCTGCTCAATTTTATATATATATATATATATATATATATATATATATATATATATATATATATATATATATATACTTAAATATTAATTCTAATATTAGCTTTAGTTGAGTTGTAGTTTTGAGAAAGTTTCTGAAACCAGGAAAATGAAATACTTTTTTCCCTTCTAAAATATTACATTTATGTTTTTTATGGAAGGCCCACAAATCTCATAAACAAAACTTTCTTTCAATGAACTATCTTTCATTCTCGCTATTGTGCAAGTGAACATAATTTCTCACGGTGACAAGTGCACTTGTTACATTGTAAAAAAGTCAAGTTTAAAATCAATAAATTACTTTATTTTCACGGCATGTAACATAATCGAATTCAAGGTCTAAACATATTAACGCAGCCATATCGTGAATTTACAGCAGCAGTATAAAGTTCTTGCTGCATTATATCATATGTTTGCAGGGCAGATATTCCTCACATTGTTTTTTTTTTTGTTTTTTTTTGTCAGTTAAACATCATTTCATCAAAGTAGTTAAACATCATTTCATCAAAGTAATTCTAACTTAATACTACCACTTAATACTAACGTTCCATAGTGTTGCCAAATTATCTTAACCACTTTTGTGACAATCAAAAAGTTCTGATGGGAATTTTGGCAAACAGAACTTTTTAATGCTAAAGTCAAGCAAGTTTCTATGATTCATATTATATTGTATGTAAGAAGTATGTTTAAACTCCACACATTTCAACTCTGGAAGATGACAGTTGATTTTACAGGATTTGAGACCCTTCTCCCGACGTAGTTTAAAAAAAAAATGCAAATGAGCAGTTGATGTTGACCTCTCATAGTCCTGTAGCTTTATCAAACAGTCTCTAAACACAACCAGAACGTTCATAGGAAACAATTATTTCTCACTTATCGTCTATACCGCTTTATCCTATATACATGGTCGCGTGGGGCCTGGAGCCTATCCCAGGAGACTTGGGGCACGAGGTGGGGTACACTATTGACAGGGTGCCAATCCATCGCAGAGCACATGCACACATACACACACTCACTCATTCATTCACACACTATGAGCACTTTAGGAACACCAATTAATCTGCATGTCTTTGGACTATGAGAGGAAACCAAAATACCCAGAGGAAACCCATCAAGCCTGGGGAGAACATGCAAAGTCCATGCACACAGAGGCGGGACTCGATCCCCGGACTCGATCCCCGGGACTCGATCCCCGGACTGTGCTAACTACAAAGCCATCCAGTGTCCCGCCCAAAGCAATTATATTAAAATGAAACGCTCATTCTGACCCATATTGAAGTCAGAGTATTAAATGTGCAGCTGCTACAGTTCTTCATCAGCAAATAGTGTTATTTTAGGGCTGCTATAAATTC
Organism: Clarias fuscus; assembly: GCA_030347435.1. Taxonomy (NCBI): domain Eukaryota; kingdom Metazoa; phylum Chordata; class Actinopteri; order Siluriformes; family Clariidae; genus Clarias; species Clarias fuscus. The sequence continues at coordinate 13,213,077 of CM059216.1, forward strand.
TGTCATTAGAAATCATCGGGTCAAGGATAAATCTGACAGATAACATTCCTTGTCCATTATTCTTAAAGTACAGGTAAATGGAGTCCTGTACTTGTGCTGAAAACAGAATGAACATTCAGGTCATCAAGGAGCGGCCATATTCTTTTTTCAGCCAGGTAATAAAGTGAAGAGGTCACAGTGAGAGGGACAATGACCACTGCAGCCAAGATTGATGGGCTAGAAAGGCCAAAGAAATCTATGTTAAATCAAAGACATTTAGCGCTAATGAAAAAGCTCACTGTAAATTATCTTATGAACTAATCTATTAGCGATAATGAATTCACACTGGCAGTTTAACCTTAGTTTTGCGATTCATTATAGCTGAGATTAACAAGGGATGGAACTTAAGCGGAGTGTCTGCGGGGAATTACATCTGGGGGCCTGTTGTCAATCACGCCTTGCGTTCTGGTGTCTTCCATTAGACGAGACGAATTAAATAAGACTTTCTTCAACGCTTTCCCCAAGATAGTTAACTCTTCATTACCCAAATTAATAACATCCATCTTGTTCACTCTTGCCACACTGAGCTGACCTCTGGCTGTCAAAACTTCCCTGAAAGACGTGATGGATGAGGACCTCCAGACTAATTTCCCAAAATCAACTGACGGTCCACCCCAGTCCCATCCATCCATCTCCTGAGGCTATGCCACTGGCCACAATATAACAGCGAGCAGCCAAAGCAAAGAAATTGACATGAATGGAAACTAGGACCTGCATTTTAATTATATCTTCTGCAGCTGTGTGAGAGTTAGCAGAGGTAGCCAGACAAAGATTAGCGCTTAGATTTGCTGGGAATTTTTGCAACACTCAAGCAAAGGTGATTGATCAACAAATCTGACAACTTTGCTTATGTAGACAGTCATGTCTTTCATATAGCTGTTATGTGCGGTTATGGTATGCTGCATAATTCATACTTGAACGAACCCATCGCCCTTAGTTCCCTCCTGAATTGGAGTCTGGGGGCAATCCAGCTCACCCTTACTTCCTGAGACGACATCTACTCCTTCCTGGGAGAGATTTATCTTTCTCCCAGGGGTATGTGTAAGTGTGTGTGCATGTGATAGAGAGAAGACAGGTAGCAACGAAGAGGGCACGTCAGTGAGATGTAGTGCAGCTCTGGGTGCTTCCTTTTTTTCCTCCCACTTGTACCTGTCACTGGGTCAGAGGGTGTGTGCTTGGTTCACAGGATGAACACAAGGGTGACCTCAGTGACAGGAGGAGAATAGGGGAATACACCACTGTGGGTAAAGAAAAAACCATAAGTCTCTGATGATAAAACAGTGAGCTAATCAAACCTGGGAGGCTGATGCTGACCACATCCCCATGTCTTCGTGGATTCCTACTCAATCACAGAGACTTATAGTGCTTAGGTGATTATTTAATCAAAAGTCGGACATGTCAATAGACTACGGCTGAAGATTAACTAGGGGGAGAGGTGACGTCTTGGCTCCGCTTTCCCTCCCTAGTGACTGAGTGAGTGCGATTGCTCAGGTGGAGTGCAATAGCTGCTTGTAAATGGGAAGATAAATATTAACAGTGGCCCCGGTCCCAAATTATGAATGTTAATACTATTCATGAACTCAAAAAGAGCAAAGATTTTGAGCAGACATATATAAGTAATTTTTTTTTTCCAATATAGAGAGAGTTTAGTTTGTGATCGATGGAGGTTTGACTACATTGGCATGCTAATTGTGGTCAGGCCAGCCCGAGCTTGGTGAATGCTCATGACTCAGTCGGCTCATCCACCATTACTCACATACTGCCTGCCGGATGAAAGCAGAGGAAGGGCTTTGGATCAGTGCTGATCCTTATCATATAATAATAGCACATTAGCAACTCCTGACAGGTTTTACACCATGCCTCTACATAAACCCAAATGTAGACATGAGCGTGATGAATGTAACTCTTGGATTGAGTTCATCAGCTCTTCACGTTCTGGAAATGCTGTCCTCTTGACTTTTAATAGTTTAAACTGACAGCACGCACGACTGCAGAGCTCAAGCTAACTATAAAATATCTCAAGAGACACATGGAAGGGAGGCAATCGGGGAAAGAGGGCAAGGTGTTTACCTGAATGTGACAGCTGGAGGAAATCTCCAATTATGTGTAAAGACAGGCCTACAGTTCTCTTGCATAGTCGTTACCTTTAAGCAGGAAATGACTTGGCCACTAAAAGAAACATAAGGCTTCCGGCATTAGAGCAAAAGTCAAAAAATCTCACCTCATGTGAAAGGGTGACATATAGGAACTGAATGTGGAAAAGTGTAATTTGGCTGTATAGTGACCAAGGGTGGTGGCAGGCTTTAGGCTTGCATGAAGGGTTTAGGGCCTCATGGCAGATGGGAGAGACTGTGGGGCCACGGCTTTTTGCGCTTTTATGATGTGGAGCATGTAAGATATGTGCTGGCTAAGATCCATGTCCTTCAGATCACTTCTACTTCTTTGTCGCTACGATTACACACCCGCACACACATAGCTGCGTTAGCCCTCAGAGGGTGGTTTGTCGGAACGGGATCAAAACAACATGTGAACATCTAAACAGCATGTGCACGTCTTTGGAAATGGTGTTTGTGTAAGTGCTGCAAAATATAATAGTCTGACCAAACATATGTGCTTTATTCGACTAAATAGTGATTACATACAATATAATCCTAATATTAAAGCACAAGCATATGTTTGTGTGTATATGACATGCATACAAATATAGAGCATAGCTTTATACACATATATAGGTTATTGCGCTTAAATTCATAAAATCTAAACCTATACTCTGTTTAGTTCACAAATCAACTAAATTCATACAGTACACCACATTTAGGAATTAGATGTTAATTCTTCTCTTGAGACATCAGACAGGAAGTTGGGAATAAAAGTATGTACGTACAAAGTGTTCACACAGGTGTTTCTAATGAAACCGCTCTCCCAGGAGAGATTATTTGACAGAAGTGAATGAATGGAGATGATAGTAAAACATGAGGATGAGAAAAACATCAAAAGGTTTGGTTGCGCTCCAGACAAAAACTACTTTCGAAAAGGACAACGTTCGGTCTGTAAAAAAAAAAGTGAACAACCCGTCATAAATTTGCTACATGTGAAATATTAGCGCAAATCTTTGAGCTGTCGTATTCCCAGGTAGATATGCTGACAAGCGAACTTTACAGTAAGTACAGGAGTCACTTATCATTCATGTCGGTTGTTAACAATTCTTAGGTTTAGCTGAGAATTTCACCTTCATTTATATTTTTTGTGACAGTTCCTGTATTACAGAGCAGATTTTTTTTTTTTTCTTCCAAAATTCAGAATTGATTTTAGAATAAAGCTCGGAGGGGAGCTGCACTGACTGGCTGGTAAATTGCTTGTTAGTTGTCATTAGGGAAAAGAGAAACAGAATGATCCTGTTATTATTCAAACCCAGGGAGAGCAGTTGGCACAAATTAGCATTGAATCCAATGTTCTTTCTTTCTTTCTTTCCTTTTTTTTTTCCTGCAGTGTTCAAATGGCATCTTGGCCTCCATCAGGACTTACATAATTCTACTACACTGCTACTCCTCAGTTCTAAATAACTCAATGTCAACGCAAAAAAATACTAATGACCATACACTCAGGCCATGTCCATAATCCACAGGAGGAACAATGTGTCATCCGCAATAAAATTCTCAAGATAATGGGAAAACAGCTATACTGAGCAGAGCAAACATGATTTTATGTAATGCATGGCAGCAGAAATGAATATAGATATACTTCACACTGAATACATGATCTCCTGCATTCCCTATAACATAAATAAATTTATAAATGAATTTATTTATTAGTATCCTGTTTAGAGCCCAGAACACTATGGTGTGAGCAAGAATACAGCCTGGATGGGCCACAAATCCATCCCAGAGAACCGTCCACACCCTCATTCACACCCTGGAGCCATAAGGTGATAATGCTATCTACTATGCTACCATGCCTTTCTCAAATCATTTCATTTCTACATAATGGTTTTTATCACGAGCTTTCAAAATGAGGATACAGCTGATAAGTTTAAGCTGATAAGAACTGTACAGTGAAAGAGAGACATTCACTCAACTGTTCTGTCTTATTTACAAGTATTATAGACTGTATAAACACTTTATCAAGGACTTTACAATAGGTTGTCTTGAGTTTAAACATGATATACATAAATATGGCTGGCAGTAGGGTGAGGCCATGTCTGGTTCTGTGCGCTATGAAAAGAGCCATTGAAAGGGCACTGAGTGCAGGAATTCATGTTATGTAACATGCCCTATTATGCTGTTGGGATTAGATGAGTGTCGTATTCCCTGCTTTAAACTCAGCATTCTCAAAGCAGTTGAACTGTATAACATTATGCTGGAGATCAAACTAACCTTCATCCACTGGATGGCAGAACAAGGTGAAGGGAATTATAGACATTTTCGTCCCTGTGTGTCAAGTATCTAAAAATAATTTTTTAAATAGTCAGGGGGGAAAAAACATAAATGTTTCTCCTAGTGTTCTACAAGCCATCTCATAAAAAATATGAAAACATTTTAGACAAAAATGTTGTGTTTATTTTAATATTGTATAAACAATTAACTAATTACTGCACAGATAAACTCTTTTAAGATAGCCTTTTGGACAATCTAAGCCATTTGAAAACTCATTTATGTTGGAAACAAGATCAGCACAGTGACAACTATTGATGGATGAAGCACATACAGGATGAATTTAATGTAGCGTTTCATTCCATATGGTCTGATGTAGTCAAGCCAAAAAATATATAATAAAGCAGAGGTCCATTTATCTCTCCCAGTGTCCATTGGCTAATGTCCAGTTTCTCATTTAAGTGTCTTGGCGTTGTGTCCAGGATGGGAATAGTGGAACTCTGACACTTCTTTGTCCTAGTGCTGTTATTGCCACTGGGCAATGAAACAAATTTGTAAAAGCTCTACTCCACTACGAATGAACACCAGCATAGGTAAACTAATATACTGTGTGTGTGTATATATATATATATATATATATATATATACACACTGTCTACAAAATGCACACACATTATAGTTTGGGCACAAGTCTTAATTCATTTCCTTATGAATTTCATTATGCTTGAACAATATTGTATTTTTTCAAAACCATGAAATAACACATGCCATTAGGTAAAATAATAACAACGATCAATTGTTATTTTAATACATGAAGGTCAGCTCTTCTGGAATAGTTCTTGCAAGAACATTATTGTCAAGTGCATTTGCAAAACCCATCATGCACCATCCATGACAAAACTGATCCTCATGAAGACCATTCCCTTTACAGATTCATCTTTTCAGAGACAATTATTGCACATTTTGGATGCCTTCAACATTGTTATAAAATTTAGAAAGAAACTAAAAGCAGGAAAGACCGTGCAATTAAAAGGTGTGTCCAAACTTTTGACTGATAGTGTGTATTCTCTTAGCAGTCTCTAAAAATAAAATCACAGTTTCAACTATATTGTTCAGAAAAGCAAATCTTTCCCAAATGACCATGTAGATACAGAGGCATGCATTGTGAATGGGATCCCATGGGACCCAACAAAAATTCTAGTAGCGGGCTTTTTTTCTCTCATGCATCACATCAGAAAGTCAAAGTACATTTTCCTAACAAGAGAGTGAATTGAATTCATTGTGACATTTCATTTAACTCATTTACAGTAAATCGTTTACATTTTAGAAATAGGAACCAACTAAGATTATTATTATTATTATTATTATTATTATTATTAAATAGACAACAACGGCTGATCAAATTAATGGTAGAGCAAATCTTGGTCAAAGATGAGCCAATCACAGTTAAGAACATTTAAGAACAATCACAGATAAGTAGATGCCAACCAACAGAATTATTTATGATCATGAATCTTGTCAGCAGTAACTACATTAAAGGAAGAAATCAATGATTTGTCGATCTTAGTGTCTTTTTCGAAAATACTGAGCCATTTTAGGGACCATCAATACCAACAATTAGTTTGCAATGATTGTAGCAATTGCAAAAGATAAAAATAAATTTGACTTTTCTCTGGTTCAATCCTTACCCCTTGTCAAACTTAGCCACATAACCATTTTCTCTATGTAAGAACCTGTACAACTTGACAGGAACACAGCAGAAACCGGCAAAGATGTAGTATTTTATTTCTGTATGTGAAGCCGTTAGCATATTATGTTCTTCCAGTGCTTACCACATTTATGGCATCTACAGTATGCAACAGGTTATCAGCCTGTCTGTCACATTTAGAGCATTTAGTATAAATACTGGATCCAATTCCTCACACCACTGCTTCATGCTGAAAAGCACTTGGACATGTTGTGCTATTTACATCAACTAGTCAGAAGCACCAGGTAAGAGCATAAATAGTATGATCTGATCGGACACAGTAATAAATCTGTTCGTTCTAAATGATCATGTGTGTAATAGGAAATTAGCGACAACATAAACTTGATAAATGCACATTGTTTTCCCCGTTTTAACCCTGTTCCCACCGCGATCATCAGTATTTTTAGGATTCCATGGGAACTTCATTGTCTTCGTCCGAGTGTGACAGGGGGCTTAGCTCAGGTTAGATTCGGCATGGTTTGTGGATTGGCGATGCTGAATTACTCATAGGTATGAATGTGTATGTTTATGATTCCCAGTGATGGACCAGTATTCTATTCAGGGTGTATTCCAGCCCTACATCAAGTGGCCCTGAGATCCATGGTTCAGGATGGTGTATGGGGAGTCGTTAGCTGCTCCTCCAAAAAGATTTTTTGTGCATCTATCTGTGGAATTTCTATTTGAGAAGCAGTCGATTTTCTTTTTTTACATTTTCCAGATATTATATTTTTTCCATATCACCGTCAAAACACAATTTTTGGATGGAGGTACATATGCAGTGGATTTTAGAGGATAAACTACGCTTTTATTTATTTATTTATTTAATTAATTAATTAATTTTGGTTTCTTCCATTGCTTCCACGATTTTTTATGAGCAAATGTTTAAATGTAAATTCTGAATCACACTGAACATCAGGTGGTAAATCACACATATATCCTGATTGAATCTCAGTCCGATCTGATTTGTCATTGCTTTGAAGTTCAGTCTTTTGTTTGAAATCCCCAAACAGTGGGCAATAACTAACTGCCAGTGTGTTTGAGTGTTCTGTAAACTTAAGATGGTGATAAAGTGTGCTCAGAGCTCAAGCTATGCTGTCAGACATGCAAAGCTGGCATAATTAGTAACAGATTTATGTGGGCGTTATCACTCCTTCTCTCTCCCTCTCTCCCTCTCTCTCTCTCTGTCCTCTCCTTGCCCTTAAGCTAGGGGACCTATTTGTTGAAACTCAATCAAATCCACTCAAAAGACCTATTAAAAACATTACAATGATTTGATGATTTTCCTCCCAACTGAGTCCTTTTTTTTCCCCCCAACATAAGATAAGACGTCCATGTCCAGCTACAGAGACAGTTAAACTGTAAGGCAATGAGCCAGACAGAAAAGTCTTGAAGTTACAACAAGGAGAAGTATTCAATAACCCTGAGCTTCCAGCACCTGTTCTCTCTTGTCCTGGTCTGACGTTTGAAACATATGGGTTTTCAGCAGGATCTGCTTTGTGACAGTTGCTTGAATACCCCTCCATCCAGTCTCCAGCTGTGCATGCACGGAAACATTTTACTGTTTTAATGTTGCTTTTAAGGAAAATGCTGGTCCCTCCCAGTCTGACCATATTTTCCTCGATTTTTGTATCCAAGAAGCATATATAGCCAGCATACACTATGGATCTGTAGTTATGCTTTGGAGTTTGCTTCGCTAAACCATCTCAACTTAAAAAGGAAACAGGCTTCTAAAAGCTAAATAGGACTTGGAGCGTGTGTTGTCTAGTAATTGATATGTAAATCCTCTTTCATCTCAGAAGCCCAAAATATGGGACTTAAGAGCATGGCACATCAGGGAGAATATTAAATGTCTGAACTAACAGTGGCCTGCCCCGGTTTTATTCTTAGCACGGCAGCGTACAGTCAAAACAAGGCCGATTTCCTGAGAGGGGCTGCTGTGTGCTCCTGCTGGCCTTTGTGTTGTTCTAGTTTAGAGGCTACGCCACTGGTGAGACGCAGGCCTCTCTCTCTATAGGGGCTTTGACTGAGGCAGCACTCAGTGAGGGGAGAGTGGAGTCTGGGCTGGTACTGTTCATGCTCTGTGCAGCAGCTCTGAGTACTTCCAGCTGCCTGCAATGAATGAAAGCGGTCTTTACACACACACACGCACAACGAACACGCACACACGCACAGAAACCAGGCCTACACATGCACACCCAATCTCTATGCACTCTATACATTCTCCCTCTTGTTTTCTTGTGCACACACTCCCATATCTAGACCAAGCTCCCCGTCTCCTACATCATCATAATCAATCTCGTTTTCTGTCATAAGCAGCACCCCTGCCGTCAACTCTCTAGCTCACTATCTTTCTCTACTCATATAGTATCTCTGCAAGTTGGAAGTTTGGCGCGTTTTTCCTGCTGCACAATCACACTTCATCTACCCCATCTCCTACTATTACACACACACACACACACACACACACACACACACACACACACACACACACACACACACACACACACACACAGGTTCCTTACCCCCTCATCTCATTTTCCCTGCAGTCTAGAAGGATGTGGGTGATGATTTATAGAGCATGTCCAATCGCTTGCATTTGTCAGAGTCAACATGTTTTTTTTTCTACCTCCACTTTCTGCTCCAAGTCGAGGGGTCGCCGGCCAGTGCATTTTCTCCGTGGCAAGCCAATGAAAACATCTTGTAGCACGCATGCTCTGAATGGCCATCTAAGCAAAACAGGCAGGAAGAACGCAGACGTTCGAATCGCTCGCTCTAATTACAGACACGCTGCATTAGATATACTGTACAGCACACATTGTAATGAAACACTGGACAACTCCACAGACACCGCTAAAGCTACTGTAAGCCAACTTTTAAAAATAGTACAGCACCTTACATTATAAGAATCGGTTTTTGACTCAAGATGAGAAATGGTGGATTATTGGTTAAAAAAAATAAATCTTAAATACAAAACTCCTTACTAAAGTTGGTTTTAGACCAACAGATTCAGAAAGCTTAAAAGATCTGAAAGCGTTTAAGCCTGACTCGAACATACCCCATAAGTCTTTGCAAGTACTTGTGTGGGCTGCAGCTGTTCCCGAAACAGGAGACGTCAGTGTTAAGACACTGGAGTTCGTGTTTTTGTTAGGCCTTCTGCAGGTGGAGTTATTTTTAAGACCATACATGACTTTCAGACCATGCATAGTTCATTTTAACACTCTGTGAAGCAGAATGGATTAATAATAGCCTCCTGTAATCATGTCCACAACCAGATAAACCGTTGAAAACCACAGCAGCACAGCCCTGCACAGCGTTGATCATCTTCTAAAGTTTCATTTGCCGTTCAGTAAATATTATCCCATTCAACCATACACCTCTAAATCATTATTTTCGGATTATACTGAGACCCATTCATTTTTTTAAGAGGCTAGTGTATCTGACAAAAGAAATCGCTGCAGCGTTTAAGCCAGTCATTCAATATTAGGTAAACAGTCTACTCCTTAAACTAATTATGCCGTTTTATTATCCTGTCCAGTCCATGCATTTGTTAGGCAGATAAAAGCCAAATAACATTTCTCATATTTTATACTCTTCAAAGCAGCCGTGACGACAGCTTTGCACATTCTTGGCATCTTGAGCAGGCCATGGTTTTCCAAAAGAACAAATTAGCTGCTCAACTTGAAAGAAAATACCATATAGAACGTATATGGTAACACTTCCTGTAAATCTTGTTTCTACAATGTATTATAATAACACATAATTGGGTCAGACAGTATACATAATACCTCATAATGACTGGTGGTAGCCTTTATTAATACTTACAGCAGCTACAAAGCATAACTTTATATGGTATGTCATATTACATAATGCAGGCTACATTATAAAATGTCTTAGAGTGTCTATATTTGGCTCTTTTAAGCTTTGAAAACGATTTGGGTAAGCCTTATTGCCCCAAGGTAAAAATTTGTGTGCATGATACTTTGTGAGGTACTGCCAGGGTAAATTCTGGCTCCGCAACCAGTGCTCCCAGTATAGCTTTCAGAACCACCATGACAATTACGAGGATAAAGAGAGTAGTGAATGAACATGGTTCAACCACAATGTTGAATGGGTGATAGAGCTAATAATAAAAGTATCATTGACTTTACATTCAAAAGTTTGGAAGTGGAAGTATTCAGAATGAGTGAAGTTAGCTTCTACTTCATAGGGATGGAAAAGAGTTGTGAATAAGCACAAGCACAGCAATGCAACACAACCGTAACACAACAGAGCTGGTGTGGATTTTAAGTAAGTATGTAATTGTATATCTGAAATTAGTTTGAAAGGGTTGTGCTCAAGTGACAATGGAGCATACATTTTCATACTTATTATTCATCAAGTAAACATTTGTGCACTGTGAATTCAATATCAGAATAGAAAAGTTATTAATTTATCCCTAATGGCAAGGAATAAATCCCTGATAAGAGGAAGAAATACAATCGGCTATAATATTAAAATGCAAAACATTAAGCCCAGAAGTGTGTACAGTAGGTTCCACTTGTGCAGCTCTGGCCATGACTGCTCATGACTCTGGGGGTGAATGGCACCGGGACATTAGAAGCAAATCCTTTGGGTGTTGTGGGTTGCGTTGTGGGTCCTCCATGGATCGGACTTGCTTGTCTTATGCATTCCATGGTTGCTCTGTTGGATTAAGATATGGGGAATTAGGAGGTTGGATCAAAAGCTTGAACTCTTTGCCTGCTAAACCCTACAGGATGTAATGCACTGGGTGTTCTGATACCCTCCTATTGTGGCCAGGGTTGAAGTGAGTACACCCCTCACATCTCTGCAAATATTTAGTTATATCTTTTCATAGGACAACACTGCATCAGTGACTCTTTGACACAATGAAAAGTAGTCAGTGTAAAGTTTGTATAGCAATGTAAATTTATTGTCCCCTCAAAATAACTAAAAATACAGCCAATCATAGCTGAACCCCTGGCAACAAAAGTGAGTACACCCCTAAGTGAAAATGTAAGTGTAAGTGAAAATCATGTTTTTGCGTATTACTTTTACATATTCTGCCACACAGGGCACAGGGAAAAATCCCAATTAAAGGCAAAGACTCCTTCGCAATAGAGAAGGTTAAAAGAGGTAGAGCATTCCACCAGTGGAAGAGACAGGGAGAGAAGCCATGTGCCCACTGTCAGGAGAGAAAGAGAGAGAGAGAGAGAGACTAGTGTGGCCTTATGCTGGTTATGACTTTTATTCTATATCTTAAGGCCACTCTAGATGCTTGATCATATTTCAGATATTATGTTGGGCATCCATCGTACAAGAGCATCATAAGTGTGTCCATTTAGTAGTCGTCCATTGTTCTATATACATATACGTACATACTCTACATGTTTGTAAAAAGGTTGGATAGACTATACAATCAGGATGTATTAGAGGGTTAAAAAATTTCATACAAAGATAATGGATAACATGCTTTTGGACAGGATATGCATGGACATTAGGAGAGGTCAGTGACCGGCACAGCAAGAGAAACTTTCATCCACTCGACTTACAGGAGATAAGGGGAAAAACAAAAGAAGGAATTCCCCCTGTTGGAATCTGAAGCATGAGCTTTATTCACCATCTGTTCTGCTTGTCAGTCATACATGACCTCCAACACACAGGCACACATGCATGCAAACGCACATACAAAATCTGGCCCTATGTGAACACACACAGAGTCAACTGGTAATAAATAAATGATGTGTAAATAAGACAAAATATAGTCAATATGGGTTAGAAACACATAAGCTCCTTTTGAATCACTATTTTAAACTTCTCATCTTTTTTACAAGCCGACCCCCTGGGCTGTCATCTGTTCTCTATATTTCAAATCAGAAAGACTTCCCAAAGAGGAAGCAGTGCAAGCCTGCTCCACAATGTCGACATTAATTTGGGCTGATCTTTTAATCTGGCTGGGTGATTTGCTAGCACGGCTTGGTGGCAGAGTTAATTGGACAGCAATGGGAAGGATCCTGGCTGTTTGCAGCAGGTTCATTCGGGAGGCACAGTTGGGAATGAGCTGCGAATGAAGAATGCCACTTTTGTTTTAAGCCACTCACCCTGAATAACGTAAATCCCAATCTGCCGACTTCAAAGATGCATCCATGGAGACAGTCAGTGTGTTAAGGCTGAGAGATGGAGGGCAGAGGGAACATCGAATAATGTAGGCAAGCCGTGGCAAGGTTAACTCTGGCAGGGTCAGTCACAGATGAAGGTCTCTTCTGCAAATCTTGCGTTTGAAGTCAGGGTGCAAGAAAAGTCAACGCATCTTAAGGTTGCATGTGGTTATGGTATGGGGTAGGCAAGCGTTCAGATAGATCTATCTCTGCAAAGAACCTTGCAGTATACGTTATGTAATTGAATTAAAAACTGCATATCTGTGAGCGAAGACATGTTACACTAAATAAAAACTTAATAAAACTGAAATTAATGAGTCTACTCATAATGCTAAGTAATCTATCGAATTTATTTATCTATCTACAGTGTGGGCCATACACATATTTTGTAAAAAAAAAAAAAAAAAAAACATTAAAAAAACTAAATTTTATATATATATATATATATATATATATATATATATATATATATATATATATATATATATATATATATATATATATTATGTTTCAGATATCCTAAAAAGATGCGTTAGAAAAAAGAGCAACGAATTGAAATCATACTGACGGCCAGGTCAGGAAGCAGTCACATTGTTGCAACAAAATTAAAGAAGAGAAGAGATAACTGCAAACTGCATTATTAAAACCTGGATGGATAGTGGTGAACCATCATATTCACTAAAGAAATGTGTTCGGGAAAAAAAAACATTCTGGATGAACAAGATAGGGGATCACTTCAAAGCTTAAAATTGTAAAATATATAAGTAACAGCGTTTCCAATTTCAAAAAGAACTCTAGGGATTGGGACTAAACAGTTGTGTAGTCTTAAGTCTAACTTTTTAACCACTTATAATAGAAAAATAAATTTGCTAGAGAGCATAAAGAATAAAAAGTAGAGCATTGGAATAAGGTCATGTGGTGTGAGTCCAGATTTACCCTCTTCCATCATGTCTACCGTACAAGCCTGAGGGGGCAGTGTTATGATCTGGAGTTGGTTCCATTGGTCAGGTCTAGGTTCAGCAGCATCATTTGCCCAAAAGAAATGAGGTCAGCTGACTACCAGAATATAGTGAACGTCTGAGTTGCTTTTTCCATCAGTAGATTTTTTCCCCTTCTTTGATAGCATGGACATATTCCAAGATGACAATGCTGAGTTTCTTTGGGCTCCAATAGTGATTCAGGGAGCATGAGAACAACATTGTTTTCACACATGGATTGGCCAACGGTGAGTCCAGATCTTAACCCCAATGAGATCTTAAGGATGTGCTGGAGAAGACGTTCGATTGATGACTCTCCGATTATCAATACAACATCTTGGAGAGCAATTAATGCGGATTTGGGATTAAATAAATATGGCATACTGAAACAATGCCCTGGCAGTAATCAAGGCAGATGGTGGTCCAACAAAATATTAGTGTGTGACGTTTTTGGCCAGGCATTGTATTTCTCTTTATTTGGATTGAAAATATGGTCAACATCATCTACATCATTTGAATTAACAATTTTTGTCAGAATTGCGAGAAGCTTTGACGGATTAGTGTTTCTTTACTTAAAACAGCGATTGGGTATTGCTATATCAAGAAAGCTAATGCTTGGTAAATTCAGGCTAGATCAACTAATCTAATACTTGGAGTGTGACTGGTTAAAAACTGACACTTATGAGTGTGAACGTAAGTAGCGTAGTGCTGGGAATTGTAGTCCATGGTGGCCAGCATAGCGGGTAATGGAGTTTGAGGTGGATTTTAGCTGTGTTATGACACCTGGTCTCAGTTATTGATGTGCAAGACTGTCGTCTTTTCTATTCTTTTCTTTTCTTTTCTTTTCAAGTCTGCATGTGTAGCTTGTATTTTTGTGTGTACCCAATTACAATATTTCTTAACAAATTACATTGAGTATATAAACAAACCTTGCTCATTTAGGATCCTGAGTGTATTTTTGTTGCTCTTTGTGTCACACGCTTCATACAGTATCTGACTGCTCATCTCACATGAAAGTAAAAACCTCATGTTTTTCCACATTTTTGGTTGGATTCTTGTCCCAATACACACCTCCAGCCAAACCAGTTGTCCTGTGGGGGAAAAAAGTGCATTTCTATTTGTGTCTGCATTTGTAACACACGATCAGTTAATTCCAAATAATGCATTTATATTCATTTTCAGTTACATCCCTACCTTCAAACCATTCATGCAGAATGTGGTGTGTCATCAGATTTTGTTGCTCTCCCCAGATAAAAATCGCACTGAACACAAATAAGATAGCCTTGAGAATAACGGATCTCTGCTGACCCTGATGCTAAGAATGATTTCCTATACAAACAGTTAAATAGGAATTACTGCAGCGCCAGATCCAAACCAGTTCAACCTGCATGCTGAACTCTGAACCTTTAAAACCGCTCTGGTCTACAGCATGATATCTGATACAAAGTCCATGTGAAGGGCAGTGAGGACCGGCTATTGTGTGACTGCAACCCAAACAAACAAGTTCCATCCATTTCCTGGTGAAATAGAAGTACGCTGGTTATTTATGCTGAGGGATCTTTGGGGGTAAGGTCAAGTGTGTCCTCATCATGACATAATCCCTATTTGAAGGTTAGATTGAAATAAACTGGGCAGCAAAGAAGGATGAAAACAGATGGCATGGAAAGATGTGGTATAGTGAGACGTTTAATTATTATTTCAGACCTCATCTTGAATTAGATGCTGTTTTCTTTAGATCCTGGAGGTGCTGTATTTAACCTATTTAAGTCTAAAGTCTAACATTCTCCATGCACTGGCCCAGACTATTAGAAATTACATCTAAAAGTCTTGAATTTGTGTGTCTGTGAGATTAACGAAGCTGCACGGGCTGACCGATGCAATACAGAGCTGTCACTCGAACGCCCCCTTACAGCTTGAGCTAAGCAGAATCATATTTCACCCTGCTCGGTTCCAAACTGACTTTGAATAATCTGCAGACATCACTGCAGAATTCATTAATGAGAACTAAGACTAATGACATTTAGTCCACTGTTGGTGGCCTAGCCATGGGTCTCCTTTCTCTGAAATATACACTACTATATTAAGATAAATGCTGGTTAGCTTACATCTTTAAATGTAAAATGGGAGGGGGGGGGGACATCTCTCTAAATTATTTTGCTATGCTTATACATGAATGAATTACATGTGATTTACGAACATTCAGCGCAGGGTATATTTCCCAGGGTCTCTGGAATAGGAGTAATGGCAACCCTGAGATGATTGAGGAAGTAACTGGAGATGAATGAATGATTGGTGTAACCAAAGGCTACCTTTAAAAATAAATTATACATATGCTTTCACTCACTCAGTCATTCACTCGACCACTTATTCTGTACTAGGCTACAGGAGCGCGGGAGCCTGTCCCAGGAGACTCAGGGCATCAAGTGGAGTGGGATTGACACCCTGGATGAGGGCATACAAGCACACACACACAAACACTCATTCACACACATTTGGAAAAGCCAATTAGTCTGATGCATATACATTTGTTCTGTGAGAGCAAGCCCAGTAAGCATGGGGAGAACATGCAAACTCCATGCACACACATACCCAAGGTTGGAATCAAACCCTTGACCCTGAAAGTGCAATGCCACTGTACTAAACATTACATGATTGTGTCGCCTTATACATTTACAGTGCTATATTATACAAAAGCAGAATTGCTTGCTTTTAAATGCTGTATCGGATGAAAAAGACTAATCAAGACATGCAGTGTTTGTTTGAAAATGTTTGTAATTACAAAATATATAGTAAAACAAAAATCCTACATGATGTACATTGTGATTATGTTTCTTGTTAGGTTTTCATATGCCAAGTTGTTTATCAAAGACCATGTGCATGAATGTCTATGTTTCAGACATTGATTTCCTCAGTCATTAAAAAATGCTATAAGTTCCCCTTTCTATGCATGTAAGCTTGCCATTAAAATCGAATAAAATGAAAATATTTCATATGATACACTTGGCTGAAAAAATGATGCCATCAGTGGCCATCTGGCACTGTGCATATCCGAAACTTGGCTTTGGAACTCAACAATAATTGCTAAATATGTGCTACCAAATGGTTATTTGTTCCAGTGATATGATTCCTCTACAGGAAATGGAGACATGGGCTTTGGCATAAATGTGCCACTTTATGAATGAATCAATACAAAATGAATGCATTTATCATGCCCAGCAGTGGGCAATTGTAAAACCGAACGACCTTGCTTTGTCCTCTAAATATGCAGCTAGATGACAAGTGAATTTTAAGTACCAGAACTCCAAAATCAAATGTCATTTTGGATGCAGAAGAGATACACAGCCGGGCCAGTGCATCACCAACCAATTCTTGCATATGGCACATAAACAATAGTGTGCCATCTGATTCTACCTTCAAACAGACACACCCAAGTCATAAAGCGTCCTTTCGCAATAAATAACAGCGCAAAATGCTGTCATGGCCCCGTTGAGGCCCTTTATAGAGCATTCTCTCCATAATCTACAGAGTGGATCTGAACTTGTACCCCACTCCATTGTCCCTCCTCCTCATTGGCTCTCCTGCCTCTGGCACTTTACCAGATTGCCTTTGACATCCTGACAGCCTGGCTGACTGGAGGTAAGAATCAGCGATGACAGACTAGTGGCTTTTATCAGCACCGACAGGCTGCCGTCTGAAGACTGAGGCCCACTACCCCATTGGCCCCAATCTAATTTGCTGCTTGAGGTCCGGAAATTATGTATGTATGTATTTCTGTATGTATTTAGAATGAAAACATTAGTAGCTCTCACTGATTGCTTTGTTAATTTGCCTATTTTCTGATGACAAGGTGCCTGGGTTAATTGACTATATTTTAATCTGTTTGTTACCTGGACATGGGTTAAATAAGAACAAAATATAAAAGACGAGAGAAGCAGAGAGATTTTGATTTTTGCGCAATCAATAATAAATTTTGAGTTACGTCTCTCGACACTCTTTAAAGAAGTATATTAAGCATGATGTTTCTTTGATCACACTGAATATATGACCTCATATGATCTCCTCCGTATGCACATTCACTTTGCACAATGTTACAGTCTTTGACAGATATGCAGGTTTTTAAAGCATCAGCATATTTCGAGCAGAAACCATGCTTCAAAGTTTCCTCATGTCATGTATGGCCTTCCCCTTATGGAGCGGTAATAAAATCAGATCTTTTGAAACTGCTTGGAGGACAACGTGTCAGTGCAAATGGACAAGAACTACAACAAGCCCTCATGACTTGAACATGTGGAT
Source organism: Clarias fuscus (assembly GCA_030347435.1). NCBI lineage: Eukaryota > Metazoa > Chordata > Actinopteri > Siluriformes > Clariidae > Clarias > Clarias fuscus. The sequence continues at coordinate 13,230,658 of CM059216.1, forward strand.
TATGATTAATGCAGCTCAGGCGCACGAAGACAAACCCAAACCTAGGCTTGATGTCAGCTTCAATAAGCTTTTCTTATGTAACTCAACACTTCAGAGCTGATCTGGTGAAACATGGCCTGCATGTTGTTAAGGCCACAGCTGGAAAATGACAGCTTCGGAGAATCATGCACACTGCTACGCCACAGCTCCTCTTTTCAGAATTAAGCCTTTGCCTGATTGCATTTATTATAGAAAGCTAACGGGTTAGTTTCCATATTATGTTGCATACAAACACACATGTGGTCTCTCCCTAGCTGTGTCTCCACCAATATGCTATAGCACACTGTTTGCATATGCTGCCAGCCCATGCTAGCAGTTTTGTTTGTGTGTACGAGTGGAGTGGGCAGAGGTATCCCTCACAGCTCTCTCTCTCCCTTTGAGCCAGGCAGTGGGAGCACTGTGGGATTCAGGCGCTAACGAGCTCTAAAACTCCTTGCTCTGTCTCTTTGTGCCAGATGGCCAAAAAAGAGCTAACTCTGGCCATCACCGCAGCACGCTACGGTAGCTCTGACTGCACAGTGTGAAAGTCTGGGATCAAATACAGCTCATCAAATACAGCTCATCCATTAGGGGGGAATGGCTATGTTTATCCAAGGGAGTTGAATGAATAAATGATTAGATTTGTGATAATCAGCAGTTGTGAACTACTTATTCTACATCAGACTTCAATTTGATTAGATGTAACTGTAACACTTTGACCAAAAAAAATGAAGAATGGCCATAATGAAGCTGAAACAGTTGGATTAAGTGCAAGTTCTTGCAAATAAATAAATAAATAAATGGCAGTCAATCAGTAAGCAGGCTTAGGTCAATCAATCAGGCAAACAAAGTCAGAACTGGAAGTAAAGCAGAAAATCTCACTCAGTTCACTTATACACACTTACAGCAAATAATGGGAAATCTTTGCTAATGAAATCAGAGAACAGTATAAATACATCAATGTAATGTGATAGAAACAGTAAACAGGTGCTCAGTAAGTGGGTGAAAGTGTTATAATGTCCAGACTGGAGTGGGATGTGGCATTGCAGTGAAACCTAGCTCGGCAGTGGATGTAGGATTTAGGTTTCATAGGCTTATTTATTATAATTATAAAGTTACTAATATTGAGTAATACAGAATTTCCAAGAAGCTTCAAAGATGGTGTGTGTCTCTTGTGAACCTGTCCTGTCTGATCACTTGGTCCAACATACAGCTGTCGAATCTGTGAACCTTCTCCACAGCACCTTGCTCACTCCGCTGTCCCAAGTACTTGCTGCCAAACCCTCTGCTGCCTTATCTACCGCACCTGCTGCGTTTTGATTTACCCGCTTCTACATGGCACCCTGCTGACTCGCGTACCTGCTGCCTCGCTCACCGCCTGGACCTGGAATATGCCATCGTACACACTTCAAAGGGTTCCAGCCACTCAACCCGTGATCATCAGCTCTCAAACACAGGTGGCATTCCTTCGGTCCAGCGCTTGAGCGCGATTAATCTAGGCATTCCATTCTGGGCAGTTTCAGAACTCTGCCTACCACAGCGGTATGAAAAATGAAATCTGTGTCAAAATGAGATTTAAGCTATTTATTGGAAGCACCTGCTCCACTATGTTCCGATAGCCACTTGGTAAAGCTTGCTGAAGACGTTCATTCGGTATGAATGCATTCCTACTCATACGTCAGGCACTAATGAGGTCTGGATAAGAATCTTCAAATGAGAACCATAAGCTGTGGGGCTGGGCCATCCATCAAGAATAGAGAGTGGGTGCTACAAAACCAGCTGTTTGGAAAAAGCACTTGTCAATCCTATTTAAGGCAGCATCACTGGACAATCAGGAGATGACCAAGGGTAGCAGGCACGGGAGAATAAGTGCTACAAATCCTGCTGTTTTGGAAAAGGCACCTGTCAATCTTATATGAGGCAGCGTGACTGGCCAATCAGAAGATGTCCCAGCACAGCAGGCATGAGACTATGAAGTGAGGAGCCATATGGATGAAGGATGGAGTTTGCAAGGGCCGTTCAGTGAACCAGTGACAGAACAGGGGGACTCACTGGGAGCTGACAAACTGCGATCTGTTACACAAACTAAAGCATATTACATTATCAGGTTTCATCCTCAACTTGCATGTTGTCATCTTCACTAACAGGACAATTTACTTGGCTCTTGAGCCATAGACTCCTGGTAATTATGAATCAGCAAAACAATATTAGCATACAGTAGTATGTTGATTAAATTTATATAGCAAACCTCGTTTGACTACAGTATTAATTGGAACATGTGCATGTGATATATTGCCAAAGGAAACAATTTGTCAATGGACCTAAAAACAAAGAACAAGAGATACTAATTAATGATGACACTCTAGTCATTAGGGCAATGTGGCGTGATCTCTTGTTAAGTTTTATCGGGGAATGCGATTGTCTATGTTGTGCAAAGCAATCCTTAGACCGGGTTTTTTTTATTTTTTATGTTGTATTGTGAAAAATCTCTGGATCATAGATTTTTCAAGGGAAATGCAAGAGAATGCAAATTTTTCCACTACATTTACTCAAACATTAGTGTGATTGATAGCAAATCATGTACCATACAAAGAGACAACCAATTACTGGATGTAAATTACATCTCTGTAATCCCGCCATACAAATAAGCACATCATATAATATTAATTAACATAACATAATATAAAATAATATAATCTGATAACATTTAGCATGTGCTAGGAAAAGTGGGAGCATAGCCCTCGCTAGCTCCAGTTGACAAAGAGTTTTTTTTTTTTTTTTTTTTTTACTGGCTGCTCCTGGTGGAGAGGATATACCAGATAATTACCAACTGGAAGAAATGTCTCTTTTGTGCACTGGACTGAAAGGAGAAACTCTCCGAGCATTGAGAAGCTAAATCCCAAAACAAAAGCAGGCCTGAATAGTAGCAAGATTAGCTTTAATAGCAGTAATTACCAGTAGGGAGAAACAGCCAGGGCTCTCACTCTGTGTCCATCATAGGCTGGAGTTGGGTGAAGTTGGGGGGTGGGGGTCCCCTAATGTGTGAATCGCAGCCTCTCCTGGCCAGCCGGCCGCCTGCCTCCTTCACTCCCTTTCTCCACATTCATTTGTAAAACACTTGGACGGCCCCATCCAGCCAGGCCCTATTTGCCACTAAAAGCTATCTCCCCTCTGTCCTAATAATGGGGCATACATAAAAAAGAGGGCCCTCCAACACTGCTGCTCCTTGAATTACAATCCAGGGTGATGGCACAGATAAGCGCAGGCCTTAAATTACAAACGGCACAGGCAGGGCTGCACTTCAAGCCAGCCCCCACCACGACAACACATTCAAGCCACACAAAAAGCCCACATGAAATGCAATTATCCTGCTTTGGAATAGAGGAAAGGTGCGTTACTTAAAAACAAGAGTGATTGATTTTTTTTTCTGCTTAATCCATGCCACAATGTAGCCATACTGTCCTCTGTTGTAGAAACAAAAAAACAAAAATAATGAGTTATGTTGGATGTTTAACAAATCCCTGTGTTGAGGACTGTTATTATTTTGCCTCTCGTTCAACCAGTGTGTTCATTGTAGAGACAGGCTGAAGAGCTGAACCGAGATCAAGCATCGTACTCTCCATGTGTCTTATCTAAACCACTTCATGCAGGGTTTTAAAACCTGGTCCTAAATATACTGTTCCATATTCAGTCTGAGACAATATGAGAAGTTTCATCCTGAGCTGGAACTGTTCATAGGTTTAGGAGTAGAATGAAGGTTTAGTAGTCGAATTACAGTGCAGTAGACATTCCACCCTACACAAACTTTTTCAGGGGAGAGTTCCCTGGATACCAATCAGAATCAGTATGTGTATGAGTGCATATCCCCCCCCCCCCCCCCCCCCCTCACAATTGATTTCCAAGATATTGTATATGATTTGTGGGAGTCAAGGAGCTACTCTCAATATGTGGGACAATCCTGGAACTCCTGGGAGATGTGGACTGTCTGCATATGTCTGTGATGGCTCAGACTTTATGTACAATTTTTCAAACCACACTATGTAACCATTTGGTAATGCACATTCTTTAAATATACTTTCAGTACACCTGAGCTGTAGACTTAGACTGTCTGCCCTGGTTACTTTGGTACAGTAGCACCAGTGGTTTTAAATTTCTTTCTAAATAAAAAATGTATCATACCTTTTTAAATTTAAATTCTTTTAGTTTAATTCCGCTGAACTTGACCTTAAATATTGTTACATTGACATCAAAATAAACTTAACATATCTGTAATATAAGCATGAATATGAACACTGAATATTTTTACAATTATTTTTAAGGAAAATAGCTCTTGATGCTGGGGAGTCATTATATTATAGTCATAGGAATGTTAGAGAATTGAAAAACTACATTACTTATCAGTCAGTATTTTTTTTGTGCTTGTTTTTAGCTCATTTTATGTGATTTACAATTGTCAATAATAATAATAATAATAATAATAATAATAATAATAATAGAAATAATAAAAAGAACAATTGCAAAAACTGTTAACCAACTTCTGTTATTAGAAGTTGGCTTGTGTAAGGATAAAAAAAAAAATCCCGCATTCCGCAATATGATTGGTTGAATAATTCAGTCTTGTCTAATATTGGTTAGAAAGCTAGAGGATGAAGGCGGGACATAAATCATGTTTTTGAACCAAAGTTTATAGGACCTGGAAGTAAGCGAGTCACTCATGGTTTTCTGCCCAGCTTCTTAAAGAATGCTGGCATGTAGCTGGGAGGATAAGCTACAAAACAAATCCTAACCCTCAGAACACACACTCACTCCCTCAGGGTAAATTTTGTGTTTTGGCAACATTAGTGTTTTCAGTTTGTTTCCCAAACGTTCCCACAATAAAATGTGAATATGTTGGGCATATGCCCTGGCTGTCTGACTCGTGACCTTTAATTTCTGCCATTTTGTTGATTTTGATGCTGCAACTGAGTGTGAATAGCATCTGAAACGAGATGAAAGAAACCAGACAACATTAATTGAAAGAAAGAATAGAAGCATGCTTATGTAACCATGGTTCTAAAATTGCCAGTGTGGTTTCATTTTGAACAAATGCATACAGCTTTGTGCTCGATTCCTTGCTGAGTAACAGGAGCTTTATGACTGACACCTGAAGGTAGCCTGTAAAAATATCATTGCTATTTCACACTTATCATTTGTTCATTGTCATCAAGCAAAGTGACCGAATGGACTGGCAGGCTCTCATTTATTCCATAAACCATGGTTACATATATATAAACTTCTATTATACTTCTATGCATTCTGGAGTCATGAAGAGGCCATTACTTCCTGTACATACAACTCACATTCACTCTAGGAAACCGGTGTGTGCCTTTTATTCACTGTCTGTCACTTTTCAGGCACTGTTCTTTCAACTGGAGCCTCTGATCAAAACTTTAGTGCTTTTACATATGCCATTGCAGCCTGTAGGCTTATTCTTTTATTAGGTCAAAGCTTTAATGCACTCTGGAGCATGCACAATAGCTTTAGTTTTGACAAAAAAGTTGTACAACCCAGTTACTTATACCATGAAAAGGGGTAAGGATTTGTTTGGCTGTGTCGAACGGAACTTTAGATTCAGCTTTTGCATCTTCAAAATGCTGTAGAAGTTAAGCATTCAGAACCTTGGTGGGGTTATCGGTGTCTGTTTCAGTGCGAGAAAGAACTGTGCGAAGCTCCTTATTTGACTAGGTCCAAAGCAATATTTCCCTTGCCGTTGAAGTACAACATAAAACATGCTTGGAAATATGGAAATCATAATTACAGATTACAATCGTTCATTAGAATTTTTTTTTATTACATTTTTATTTTTTTTTATGTGAAACAATTTGCTTTTCACTTTGGACTGCTAATTTGAGGTTTTAGTGACCAAACTGATGCTTTATTATTGACAAAAATGCAAAAGTGATAAGAAGACATACACAGACTAGACCTTTAACCTTAAAACGTTGTCCGTTCGCTGAAAAGCGTGAAAATGATGTCATCCTACTATCTCCTTTCATGTTAGAGCATGTCTACATAAACGCATGAACATACAGTTCCTGTGTTTTTGTGTGTAAACACATGCAATGAATTCAAAAAGCTGTTATCATTGTACTTACAGTATACCCAAAAGAAAAGAAATCATTGTTGCAGAGCATAAACAGCATGTACACTGCCTGGCTCAGAAAAAAAAAGGGCCTTAGGGAAGATGAAATGTTTGCAGCTGTCTATGGCTCCATTGACTGACTGGAGGTGCTATACACAGCCCTTTCTGATAAGAGCTGAGCGAATCTAGCGAGTGTAGCTGTATTTATTTCTCTCTAATGTGTGCCTTAGTCCCAGATAAAGCATAACATCACCATACAATTCCTGCCAAGCTTTAAGCATAGATTCGGGCTCAGTGTGAGCCACCAAGCAATAGCGGTCCCTTTTTATAGTCTGATTTTGGTGTCTTTCTATGTAAGCTCATTTTGCCTGTCATAAATTACCCCTCTTGCACATTAAGACCTATCCATGAAGCGCACAGGGGCCTCTCCGTGTCTCTAGCTGTAATTAAGCTTTGAATAGGGAGTATCATACTCTGTGACCTGCTTCGACCCTTTCTTTGTCACCTTGTGAAAGGCTGTTCTCTTCCCAGTGAGCCAGTTTTTGGCATTCAGGGCAACGGTCACCAATTTGGGCAGCATTATCTTTAGTTGTAAACAAGGTCAAATGGTAAATTTCCCAAATGCCGCCTTTATAATTAAGTTCTGGTGAAGAACAAGACAATGCAGGAGTTATAAAACAGCTTTAAAACTAAGTGCTGAAACAGCTAAAAGAAAACTATTGTTTTAATTCACTTAATTTGGCCAAGCTTCAGGAAATTATAATGGATATGAGGTATATAATTGCTAGATGTATAAAAATACAACTGATATGCAGTATTGTGCAAAATATATCTCCTCCAAGATGTTTACTGCCTAAAAGGTCTGTATATGGTATAAATATCTAAACAGATGCAGTTTGTCATGGAAGTCCCCCAGGCGCTATGTACCTTGCACACATGTACCATGTTACTCTGGGACTTCCTATTTTAACTGTTATTCATTCTCCTATGTTTCTAGCTTCACTAGACCTGTTGCCTCTATTTTGTTAATATACTTTAGGAATTTCTTATACACCAGTAAGCCGGTGACAGGATCATGGGCACCCAAGGCTCACACATAAATGTGAAAACCCATTGCACCACAGCCTGTCACACATGGGGCAAAGATCCCAAGGCCACCAACCAATGCCTCCAAATTTAATAGTGCAGGTCAACTAGGTGATCTTCAATACTCTGGTGGGGAAATCAAGATGACCTCTCATGTCAGGTAGGAATTGTGTCCTGTTCACTACATCCCTATTACAGTGCTCATACCATGCTCACCTCTAGCTCATGTAACAAGTTGAGTCCCGACTCCCATGTCCAGTTCAATCAAATCACCAGTATCCAGCTGAAGTTCACTCACCATGCCAATCCTCATCCCAGATCCTTGGCTGGGCACCAAGCTAAGCCTCGTCACAGGTCCCAGGCCAAACCCTGCTCCAGCACACACAAGTTGTGTCATAGCCCCTGTGCCAAGTCCCACCCAGCCCCTTTGCCCTGTAACCTCAGTGTTTGGACAGCCAGCTTGGGACAGTGAATTGGTTGCCCTGGGCCACCTATAGACATGTCTTAGCTGTGCTGTAGAGAAGGGGTTTTGTCACTGCAGGTCCCAGGCTCAAATTTATGTTTATTCCTTAAAATTAATAATAACTGTGCACATCCATCATGCCATACCTTTCTTCATAAAATCATAAACTGATTTGATCTATTTCTTTTAATTGTTTACTGCGCTATATGCTATTTTTATAAATAATTTTAAATATTGTCTTTACACAGCCCTTAGACTTTTGCTCATTATGGTATCATATGCTTATACCTAAAATGTTAAGACAACTATTCACTGATAATCAATAAAACCATCTTTTTTTCTTTTTTCTTTTTTTTTTCTTCAATATTAAGACTCCTGTGAAATGTTTCAAATCACATATTTTAAGTCTATACTGAGTGGATGACCTTGAGCTCACTTTCACAGTCAGGAAGTCCACACCGACGGCCACAGAGAGTATTGAGTCGTCATGCCGACAGTAATGTAACACTCCACTGTACATTGCTAATGATTTCTACAGTAGCCCTTCCTCCTCCTAGGATCATTAGAGGCAAGTATATTTAATCACTGTTTACCCAGTCAATAGAGGGGTTAATTACTAAAACATGGTCCAGCTTTTCTTCAAGGACAACAGGTGGAAGGAGCACTAGTATTGCATTTGTCTGTTGTCTTAAGATCAGAGTTTGTGACTTTCAACCTGCTGTTTCACCTTCAAACAACTTCAGATAATGCCTCTGTCCAAGTGCATCATGAGCAGTTGAAAGCCCAGAGAATGGCCTCTGTAAATGCTCCTGCATCAGTCTCCAGGTCAATTTATTTTGTAATTGTGATGCACATAAAGACCAAAAATAACACATCAACTACAAAAAGAAAACAAACTTTTTAAAAAAATCTTACAGGCAGGACTATTATACGGAGCCCTGGAAGTCACCTAGAGGAGAAAATAAAACAAATAGAAAATACTACTACAACTACTACTGCTAAAATTGTTATTGTTACATTTAGGCTATGCATTTAGAATAAGCTTTTATCCAAAAGACTTACAAAAGAAGAAGAAAGCAATTAGTCAACAGTCAGTAATAATACACAATGCCAGGTTTATTAAATAATAATATTATCACAAATTATTACAAGATTTAATGCAAATATTTTTTTATTAAATCGTAGTATTCTACCTTAAACCTGCTACAATTGATAGCTAGAGAATCATTGTAAGCATGCAGTTAAGACAGTTTGATGTATTACAGTTAATAATCCACAATTGCACAATATACAATAAGATTCATTAACATGTACCAGGGAGCTTCCTGTTATTTTAAAAGGAGTCTGTGTACAAACCTGTGGGAACAGATAGCGAAAGCGTACGCACTGAATTATGAATTTGTGGGTACGGATTACAAAAGCTGAGCGCACAGATTGTTAAACTGAGGGAACAGTTTAAGAAATCGTGGGAACGGATTATTAAACTGAGGGCACGAATTGCAAAACCGTTGCCACAGATTGTTTTATTTTCGCCTCTAGGTGACTTCCAGGGCTCCGTACTATTAGGATTACTAATAGTTACTACTATTTTAAGGTACTTTCAGTATGGATATGGTGTTGTATGATGTCAGATTTTTGGAACTGAGCAATAGCGAACAGAGTGACAGGCACGATAATGGACATGCCGTGAAATGTCATTCTCTATCACACCCTGAGCGTAGCACGGATGCAGGGCTGTGAGGTGAAGACCCTGTTCAAAAATTGCTGTGTGTGTGTTTGTGGGCTGGGGAGGGAGAGATTGGGCAGATGTGACCTCCTCAACACACACAGAGGCCCTTTTGTGCCTCAGTCATTAAGAGCTCCCCCAATCCTTCTTCTTAAAACATTTACAACCTCCAACTAGAGCAGAGAGACTGAGATGGAGGCACAGAGGTGTGGAGCGAAAACAGAGGCGTATTTGATGCATTACACTCATTTAGTGAAAAATTTGAGCAAAAACCCTAACCATCAGTTCATGCTGATTAAAATTTTGGTTACAATTTACCATTTTTAAAATCATGGCATGGCTGGTACATGATTCCTTACGCATTATGCTTTTACCAAAACAGTTGTGTTTAATGCCCTGCAACTTTTTACATTTGTTCAAGCTTGAATTGCGCCACTTTTAAAGCACATTACTGTGAACATATACAGTACATGACATCCAATGCTTACATATCAGAAGCAGTGCTTATCATTTTCTCTTCAAAGTTTGTAAAAGTAATTTATCCCCCAAAATTCCCATTGTCTTTAGCAATGGCCCAAGGCTGCCTTTTTAATCAGTTGTCTCTCTCGTTATATTTTCTATTCATAAATCTCACAAACCATCTGTCAGCTTGCTGGTTTGTCAGTGGCGCCACAAGGTTTTATTAAATTCTATCATTGTTGGTCGAGTTTATGTTTAATCCATGCTGAATTTCTCCAAATGTCTGCTTGTCCCTGATATCATTCCCTGCCCATGATAAAAAGGGTTCTGTACAGCTATCACCATGCGAATCCATTATAAAGAAACACCATACCAATATAATTATGGCACTAAGCAATGACGCTCTGCCCTTGACCTTTAAACAAGGCTTCTCATCTGGATGTTTTTCGGCTAGACTTCCACAGAAGGGAAGGGCTTAAGGACTTGAAACCTTGTATATGAAATATGTATATTGAAATATGTGATTTTTCTCAAATGGGACAATTTATTATCATACTGGGGTCTGAAATCTAAAAAGGCATCCTAAATGACAAGTTGCCTTTTGACATCTGCATGTATGTATCTAAATAATAGAGAGCAAAATGTTTAAACAGTTCAGTCAGAGTGACACAGTCAGATGGCTCGCAAAAAGAAACATATGTATGTAAACTTATGATAAACAAAGAGCGTAAAATTTAGCTCCGAAACATAAATTCTTGTTGCCAAGGGAGTCTTTTTTTTTTTTATTTAATTTTTTTTTTTTTATTGACTGCATTTTTCAGCTAGTTATAAAACTTACATAAGTGACTTATCACTTTCCAGGCTATTTCATGAAGTACTCTGGTAAATAAAACAGTAGAGATTGCTTGAAATCGAGAAGGCCCCTGTCGCTCACCATTAATGCTGTGGACAAAAACATCTGTAATGAATCGTCGCAAATGGAGTTCAGCTCAGACCAAATTTAGCTTGATCCCAAACAGCTGTTCCCTGGACACAAAACAAATGCATAGCTGGTTGATACACTGTCAAAATGCTGAGGAAACAAAACTGAGGCCAAGTAGCACAACAGAGAAGAGGCCTCAGAGACAGAGTGCAAAAAAACAACACATGCAATATTAGCCATCAGCCTGTGCTATTTTCATGTGCTTCATACACTATCACTTTTTTTATAGTACATCTGCGAATAAAGTTACAATTATCTGTTTCCAAAGCTGTTTTTGATTCTAGCACATTTAAGTGATCCAAATCGAGGATTTTTCTTAGAAGTCTTGTTTGACCATCAAACTCCATGATAAGCTGAAATCGAACCGCATTTATAAATCAAGAAGCCAATGGAGACCAATGAAAATAACTTAAAGCCATAACAGTTGTTTTTTATGTTAATATTGTTGATTAGCATCAACTGCAAATGTTATTGTAGACAGGAACACACAATTAGCTTCTCTTTTAGTGGTTTCATTGATTTGCACAACAAAAAAAAACAACACAAATGATCAGGCCTAACAGTTAGTTGGGTGTATATGTTAATGCTTTTCTCTGTGTGTAGCAGTCTACAGTCACATATAAAAGTTACTGCCCTAACTTTTAATCTTATCTTCTTGTTTTGTGTGTGTGTGTGTGTAAGAACATAAGAAAAATCTAGGCTTATTGTATTAGGCAAATACAAGCTCAGACAACCAACATAACGTTTTTCATGGTGCCATTATTTATTTAACAAACATGAAGCCCAAATATAAAAATGTGGGCAATACTAAGTACCCCTACTGGTTCAGTAGCTTGTACTGTAGATCCTTTAACAGGAATACCTTAAAGTAATCTTCCTGTATAACTTTATCAGTCTCTCACATTCTTCTTTACAACACTGCTTAAGCTTTTTGAGGATTTTGGGCATTTGCTTATGCACTGCTCTGTTAAGGTCTTGCCACAACATTTCAGTTGGGTCTGGACTTTGACTACGCCATTCCAAAACCTAGATTCTTTTATTTTTCAGCCAATCTGATGTCAATTTACTGGTGTGCTGTGGATCATTGTTCTGTTGGCTCACCCAATTTTCAACCAAGTTTTAGCTGTCTGACAGATGACCTCACATTTGCCTCTAGAATACTTTTGTATACAGAGGAGGTCATGGTTCACTCAATGATTGCAAAGTGTCCCAAATCATTACCCCTCCACTGCCATGCCTGACAGTGGGTATGAAGTGTTTCTACTAAAATGCTGTTTGGTTTTCGCTAAAAATGGAACTGGCCATTAAGGCCAGACAGCTCCACTTTGGTATCATTTGTCCGTAGGGTATTGACCCAGAGGTCTTGTGCTTTTATAGAGGTGTGCACACCTGCTAATGATCAATTAATCAAGGGCTTATGATAAGCAGCATCTGGCTGCAACTTACCCTCGTAAATTCTGTGGAAGCAGTAAGGAGGTATAGTAAGTATTCCACTATAAAGAATATTTATTCTTTTTGATTAATTTTTATTAAATAAATTATGTTGATTGTCCAAAATTGTATTTCCCTAATACTAAGACTTGCTACAATCAGATGTTGTGTATATATAAGAACTTAAAAAAAAAAAAAAGATGGGGCACTAACTTTTACAAATGACTGTATAGGAAAAGACTATTGGCCCTGTAGTTGAATTCTAACTAACAGGGACGAAAACATACATAAATCTAATCCAGTCAGTTTGTAATCAGGTGTAATCAGCTGCAATCAGTCGGTCAAAATGTTCACAATTCTCCTGCTATAAATTCATAATGAAATATTTAAATGCAGCTTTCTCCTTCTCTCCTTTTTGCTTTAGGAGTTAACTGGAGTTTGAAAGGTAAACTTTTTACTTGGGATTCAGATGGATGCAAAATAGAACTCTATTTCAGTTCAGAGAAGTCTTGATTTTATATACGTGCCTTTTTCTCTTGTGGAAAACCAAAAAAAAAAATTACCATAAAGGATTTTCTGTGCTGGTGTCTACCACAAAAACAAAACATAATATATAATTAAGCACAAATATCATATGTTAACCAATAATCACATGTTTATTTGTTTTATATTGTAAGTTTTACAGCTAAAAGTCTTCTATATTTTCTATATTTGCATAATTTCTATTATATTAATATTTTATATTCTTTATTTAAATACAATATTTTCTTTTTATACTACATTTTTATTTATTATATTCTTATTTTATATTCATTTCAATACTCTTTTTTTCTCTTTTTCCCCCCCAAATAAGCATTTCATTAAATATCAAACTGTGTATGACTGTGTAAGTGACAAATAAAATTAGAATTTTATTTAGAGCATGTGCTTTTATGCAGAAGCTGAAGAAGTTGTAAACAAACATACACGCATTTCAATAAACATATAGGATGTTAGTAATATAATAAGCTACAGCCATATTAATTGATATATGCTGTTTTTACAGATTCTTCACTCAAGAGAGTTGGGTATCTTTTATACATTTTAACACATAATAATAATAATTATTATTATTATTAATAACAACAACAACAACAACAACAACAACAATAATAATAATATCATCATCATCATCATTATTATTATATTCAGCTTTGATGTTTAGAAGGTTCAGAATGCAGAAACTTCAGAAAGAAAACGCAGGCCATGTGAAACTGCACTGAATACCAAGGCTCTCGTACAGTTTGTAACACACTCTTGTCAGCTTCCTTTTACAATATTCCCTTGAGGGAATCAAATTAAGAGCCATTCCAACACTGTATTGTGTCAAAAAACGTTTGTTATGACCCCTAAGGGGCCTGAGGGATCTGGTCAAAATGCAATAAAAGTTTTTTTTTTCTTTCTTTTTTTCCTTCAAACATTTAAAAGATGACATTTTCTTTAAATCAGCAAAAATGCTGTAAGAAATAATATTCCATATTAATTTATGGAAGATTGCTGCTAGCAGCCCAAAGGCATTTTTATTTAATGGTTAAAGTTTACTATCGCTAATGTTTAGCCTTGTGGCTTACACATCTGAGTTGTGGAGTGAGTATTTTACAAGGTGTGGTAAAAACTTAGTATTGAAGTCTGGTATGAAGGAACATGTATGCTAACTGTATGGATGGATAGAATTTACCTGCCAATCAAACATGTCGAGGAGGCACTTTCCCCCAGTTTCTTATAAAGATCAGATTCTGTAGCTTCAATGTGTACATGCCATACCCTCTTCTATTTCAGTTGTCATTTATAGCATTTTTTAAATTGGTGGTTGAAAAGAAACACTCACTTGCAGTAACACCACTGGCCACTGGGGGAATACAGCTCAACAACTGAAGACCATCAGTTTGGGTTAAATTGATTACACTGGATAAATCATACCATGTTATTTTATGTCCAGAAAACCAGAAAAATCTAATACTAAGATTTCTGTCTAAGATACTGACATACACAATGAAATAATATTAAGCATGCTTCCATAGGCGTTTGCAGTAATAACATACACCTGGTGTTTTTTGATAATTTGTTTTTGTAGGTTTTTTTTTTTTTTAAGGAAAGAATCACATTTTCATGTTGTATACATCCCTATGGATTAAACAATATAAAGCTCACTTTTCATGTTTTTTTGTTTTGTTTTTTTTTACTGGTGAGGCCGTACTGGGTTTCTAATGCTGTCATCACTCAGGCACAGATTAAACAAGTAATTATGCACAGTGACAATTTGCATTATAATTTTAACATTATATAATAAGCTATATTAGATATTAAACGGTTTCAAAATCTAGGTGATATGAATTATCTGAATACATTCTGCAGGTCAGGCTGTTTAATTAGCCTGTCTTCTTAAGATGCATATGTCTGTTTATTTGAGACAGTTACATGGTTCATTGGCTGAAGGATGTTTTAAGGTCGTGTAGTACTTTCTGCAGTGAAGGAAGTGATGAAAGACATCCTGGTGAAACTCTAAGCTTTTAGTACAACAACTAAAGTTGGAACGCTATAAGGCCAGCTTTCAAAATGTCAAAATCCACACCTTAATATCAAACGAAGGCTTAAGTACAGGATCCTAAGCCTATTAAAATCTGATAAGAAATCTCTGAGGAGCCTTGTGGAAAAGGCCCAGAGGTAGCCTTTACCGTTACCTGATAAACACAGTGGCAGACAGAGAAATGGGTCTTGAAAAGACCTGTCTGTCTCGCTTTAAAAAAGCCATCCTGATAACAACCCGCTTCTCTTTTTGAACTGAGACCGCTCTTGGACTTTTATAGCCTGGAATTCTCATACAGTAGGAGCAGACGTATAATTAAAGTGAAATTTGTAGCTTGTACTGGAGCAGGGTACATAAGAGTGGATTTACTCTCTGTAATTTGTGGCATTGGGTCTCCTGTGTCTTTTTCATAAAGGTGAAGTTGGTTCATATACACAGCAGGGACTGAGAAATCAAGCCTATATTGGTTATTGGGATGGTGAGAATGTTTCTTATGAAACTAAAACATCCCAAAGCTTTGCACAAGTGAAATTGCCATATTCTGTAAGAGGTTCACCTTAGTATTACATAGTGATTTTATTATTTAAAGTAAGTTTTATCTTACAGACAGCTAGCAAAAGCAGCTCTACTGTGTAAAGGTCAATATGATTTATTTTCAATTAAATTTTATTTGTATAGTGCTGTTGTCATTGTCGCAAATCAGCAGTACACAATCATAAGAATTATGGACGTTTGTATGAAATGTGAATGTGTATGAATCAAAATGATCAGATCGTCCCTGATAAGCAAACAAAGGGTGATGGCAACAGTGGCAAGGGAAAACACACTAAGATGGCAATAGGAAGAAATCTTGAGAGGAACCAGACTCAACAGGGAACCCATCCTCATTTGGGTGATAACGGAAGTCAGGGATTGTTCTGCAGTCATACTGTGTGTTAGGAGGCTGGAAGTTCAGTATAACAGTTAACATGTTTTTAAGTTAATATACAGTTCAGTTCGTTATTGGCGGCTCAGGTAGACTGGAGGAAACTCCTGAATTATTTTGCACTCCCAGTGTTTCCTGGCTCTGGGACTTTGACCCGGATGAAGTGATTTATTTAAAAGAAGTAAATGAACAAATGAGTGAACAAATGCTTAAATTTGTGATAATGCTAGTAACTAGTAATGCTAGGTGGTGTAACTGCACAACAGTTCCAGGTTCACATGATTCCTTCACTTCAACGTTGGGTTCATTTTACTCTCTATGTTGAGTTTCTCACATTCTCCCAGTGTTTGTGTGGGTTTAATCAGGGTTATCCAGTTTCCTGCCATCTCTGTGGGTAGACTGGCAACATTAAATTTTCCACATTGGTGTGGATGATTGTGTAAATGGTTGTGTGCACGATACCCTCTGGTGGCCTTGCATCCTAGCTGGACTGTAATCTTGCCTCATGGCCAGGTTTTACAAGCTCCACTGCAACCTTGATCAGGATGAGGTGAATACTGAAGATGACTAAATAATTAAATAGGTGGTAAGCAGTATAGAATGTTGTGAAATGCAGGTTTGTATTTTACTTCTATGATAGAGTCAAGACAATGATGAATACATATTTAAGTGCTTAATAAAGACTTAAAAAACTGTATGGGAAATGCATTAATGTAATAATTCAATAAATCATACATTGACTACTTTCACTGCTACTACACAGACACAAAAGCTTACCTTCTATATTCTGCTCATCTTGGCAAGCTCGTACACTTAAAAAAGAGGGGCCAAACTGTAGACATGAGGAACATGATGTGATTTTCAATAGCTCTATAGAAGAAGACACGGAGACTGAAATCTCTTCTCTTGTCTGGTGTTAAAATAGGCCTGATGAGCTACAGCTTGCAGCCTGCACAGGGCCACTGATCCCTGGTGAAAATTGATTCCTATCATTTTGGGGCTGCACAGTCCAGCTACAGTCCTCGCCTACCACAGTCTGAAAGCAGCCAAATGAAGTGAAAGCAAGTTACAAGAAAGTGCATGAAACAGCTTGTACAACTCTCATGAGACGCTTCTGAAATAGCTTCGTTTTACTATGCCAAGAAATAGAGACTGAGTGAATCTGAGAATTGGGGGAAGAAATAAACACTTCCTTTTGCTGAATCTTGCTGGTGCCGACAAGCTTTCTATCTCCCTATCCCTGTCTCCATGTGACACATTTCATCTGATTATGAGTACTTTGCAATCTGCGACAGCATGATTGATGCTCCACTTTCATGAGGAGAATTTTAACAGCACCTCTTCAGCACTCAATGCGCATCCAATTATGCATCAGAGACAGTAACCTTGAATTTATGTCACCATGGCAACGGTGAAGGAAGGAAAGAAAGAAAAAAGAAAGGAAGAAAGAAAATAAATAGAAAAAAAAAACTGGTCATGCATTATGGATTTCATTGAAATTCTACACCCATACCTAACATAATGAGAGTGCGGAACTTAATCAAATCAGCCATTCTGCATGGCACAAAGTGAAGAACGGGTTCCCTTTGTCGTGGGGTGAAAAGCAGTGGAGCTGACCAACCAGCAGCTGTGGGCTGCAGTCTGATAGATGGCTCCCATATAGCTCTGCCAGCATATAGACAGATGGCCCTCAGGTCCTCAATGCCTAAATCTGCAGCCCAGGAAGCAGCTGCTCACACAAACCTGCACCATCCGCCTCACCTTGTTGTCATGGAACATTGAGCAGGGAAGGAGAATGTAGACGGCCTCGTCTTGGACCCATGCCTGAGCCTTGTGGTGCACTTGTCTCCTGCCACCCCCCCTGCCTCATAGCTTGAAGCTTGAAACTAAAGAGCTTCATGGCATGATGGTGAGTCTTCTCTTCTCTACCAGTGACCTAAAAAAAAACAAAAGGGGGAGAACCCAAGAAATCTAGTTTTCATGCACTTCCAATCTCTCTCTCTCTCTCTCTCTCTCTCTCTCTCTCTCTCTCTCAGTCCAAACATCAGGCTCTGACAGATCCCATAATTGCAGTAAATCACGGCTGTGGATCCGCACAATTTATTTTTCATCTCTTCTTGATTCCCTCTTCCCGCACAGCTGTGCCAGAGCACTGAGTGTTAAATAAAATATTGATTGCTCTCATGTATTTCTCTCATTTTATGTAAGCATTTTTATTAGCCAGCAGACAAGCAGAGGAAACGCATCTTGCTTGGACTGCTTTTTTAGTTCCTCAACACTCTCTCCGTCTCTCTCGCGCTCAAGTAATTCCGAATGACCTCCTCAGTAGCAGTCACGAATGAAAGCAAATCTCAGCTGTTAGCTGTTAGTCATGGGCTTCCAGCTTGCTAAATCAGGACTAACTGAGAGAGATGGACCAGTGAAACAGACACACACACACACACACACACACACACACACACACACACACACACACACACACATATACACACACACACACACACACACACACACACACACACACACACACACACACACACACACACACACACACTGTCCTCCATATCACAACCTAAGCAATTTACAGACGGCAAGCTTCCACAATAAATCATGCTCCGACAGATAGAGTGGCTGATTTTTAGAAAGTTCATAACAACCCATATAGCTAAAAAAAAAAAAAAGTTTAATTCCTTGCGTATTCAGACATACTTGCCATACAAATCTGATTCTGATACTACAACAAGTTTACAATAAAGTGCTGTAATATTGTAATTTTTTATAAAGTAACATATTGTCCATGGTACACATGGCATTCTAGTCAAATTTGGAATTTTCCATGCGTAATGTCATTAACCGATTTACAGAAGACTTCAAGAACTAAACGGTGATTATCTGTAATAAAACTCAACCGGGAGTTACTGCCACATGCTGGTACAGTCCTGACCTCACTCCAAGCCATTTCCACATGTATAGATTAAAGGAGTTCCTGGGAGGCCAGCGTTTCAGACGTGAAGCAGGCAGTCCGATCATGGTGCTGGCGTACTGAAAAACAAAAAACAAAAAAAACAAATGATTTAAAAAGGAGTGAATTACACTTGATGTAGGACACGACTGAGCTAAAAATCGAGACCCCAATCATGGCACCAACAATGCTCTGTGCAGTAACTCCAATTTTAAACCACTGAACCACCACAACAAGCACAGCACATCTGTATTGATTTAATAGAATGTATTAATGCTATGTAATTCAGTGGTAGAAGTGGCTGAATCAAACTTTATAACTGATACAGTTTAGCACTAGATAAACACACTAGATATACAAATTACAAGACTATACCAGATATGTTTTATTGTTTTCAAGAAATTCTGAAGTATTTTTCACTTTTGAAATTTCAGAGTGAAGCTCCTTCATGATGTTAAGAATTTTAGGAAAATGCCAAGAGTGTGCACAGATTCATCATGAATACTCTTCATTGTTTTGATTTAACACTTTGCCATATGTCTTATTTCATAGTGCAAATGACTCTGAAAATAATAGCAAAAAGTTGAAATTGAAGGGTGGCGCAGTGTGGAGCATTGCCATCTTCCAGTATCCCCTGTTCAGTCCTGAGCTTGGGGTACTGTCTGTGTGGGTTTTGCATGTTCTCCACATGATTGTTTGGGGTTTCTGTCCACAACCCCAAAACATGCCAATCATGGTAAATGGCTAATGCCCTAACTGACATCATATCCAGGTAAAATTCTCCCACCTTGCCTCCAGTGCTCCTTGGTTTGGGCAGATAACCCCCCCCGCCCCCAACCCTCAAACCTGATTGTGTAAAGTAGTTACTGAAACTAATGCAAGATTTTTTCTTGGGTATTCTCAAAATGAAGAAGTCTTCACCAAGTGAATTTCAGAAACTTTGTCAGCTAATTCATATTTTGGCAGCATACACACCTGTTTATTCAGGTTGGTGGCGCTGGACTCCCTATTTCATATGTAATGCATCTCACTCTTCATTTTTCTTTTACCCTGGTGTTGTCATAATGTATCTTTTTCTCCCTCTCCAGGATCCAGCTGGTGTTTTGAATGAGGTGGGATTACTTGTTGGCCTCAGAACACTTTCAGCCCGGTGAGGATGGAAAATTACGCGAGTCTTTGACAACTCTTTCCCCCCCTCTGGCGAATGACAACATCAACATGGTGGGAATTTCAGTTGCATGAAAATCCATATGCTCACAATCAATAATTTATATTATTGCTGTCTAAAGCTCTGTTCTCCAGATGCTGCAAGTGGAAATAGCACCTGACTACTAGGGTTAATAAATGTATAAGACGAAATGTTGATAGGGATGCATACATCTGTGTACTGCATGGATGGGTGCATTTGTAATATTTGATGTTTATATATATATATATATATATATATATATATATATATATATATATTCTTAAGCAGTTCAAATTTGTGGAGCAGTTTAATTAAATAATCTTCTAAGCCCCGAATATTATCCAGTCTACTAAATGTAAAATGAATAAATCAATGGACAGTGCACACGTTTCTAAATCAAGCAGATCATTCTCCTTCAGCTGTAACCTTTCTTTGACGTCTTCAGCAGTAGGTTACAAGGTGAGCCGCTTGGGTGGGCCAGGTCTGATTTGCATTTCATTAAAGATGCATGCATATGCAAAGAAGCATTTATACAAAGTTGATTACTTCCTATGCATTCACAAGGCAGCAGTCATACATGCCTGACAAGTACTACTGCAGTAAAATTCCCCACAGAAAGGTCAGAACTCAAGTTCATTAACACAAGAGCAACCTTTGCTACAGACAACTTCTGTTCTGTCAAAGGTTGCTAATAATATCAAGGCACACCACTGTGTTCTCTTTAGATTTTTCTCAGAACTGCCATAACATCTCTTTGGGAGTTTTTGGCAACACAAGGTCTTGTAAAAATGGATTCCACAGACATCACTTCTATTCACTAAAATCACTTTTCCCTGCCCAAATATCCTTCTTGATTGTAGAAGCTTCAAAGCACCATTCGTGTTGATTTTGCTGCAGTTGTATATTATGCACTTCAGTAATTGTAACATTTCCAGTACAAAAAAAATGTGGAAAAAAAACAATCATAGAGATTTTGCTACAATGCTCAGAAGATGCACAATTACTTTGTCTACAAGAGACGTAAGATACTCCTGATGGATGTGATGGAAATTTGGGAAAGCTTTTGGTATGCCTGGTTATGTCTGATATGTCCTGTCTCTAAACTCTGTTCTAACTTTTTGGGACCACAGATATACTGTATATAAATGTTGATTAATGGCTGATTGGACATCTCTGCACAACCATAAGGCAATGTTCACAACTACCAAGGTGAAGGTAAAACTGTAGTAAAACTAAAAAAGTTTCTGCACAAGTTTGGATTTATTTTTCTACATTCTAGAACAATACTGGAACTTTCAAAACTATGAAATACTTAATTAGGTAATGTCATAATTGTTAACAACAGCAACAATCTGGTGTTATTTTAAGACACAAAGGGTCAACTGTTCTGTAATAGTTTCTTGCCATAAGAGTATTGTCAAGTGCATTTGCAAAATCAATCAAGCACCATGATAAAACTGGCTCTCATGAAGACCATCACAGGAAAGCAAGACCAAAACTTACCTCCACTGCAGAGGAGAAATTCGTTTAGAATCTTGGAACCTCTGTAGTCCAACTAGGGACTGTGTGAAGGCCAACACTGTCCAACCATGGTAGGACCTCGGGTTAACATTCACATGCACATTTACATTCACATACACTATGGGCAATTTGTGAATGCCACTTAGCCTAATCTGCATGTCTTCGGGCTCTAGAAGGAAACCGGAAAACCTGAAGGAAACCCACCAGGCATGGGGTGAACATACAAACTCCATGCACACAGACTTGAAGTGGGAATCGAACCTAGGACCTGGAGGTGCAACCACTAAGCCACTAAGCCATGTGTGTATTGTATATATGAAAGTACTAAAATGCTTCTCGGCTCCCTTATTTTTCTGCCTGTCTGTGGATTGGTTTATCTTCTTGTACTTGTTTACAGTCAGCGGTACATCAACCACAACCTTCCTACTGTATAGCTGATGTATACTGCTCATTTCAGTCTGTCAAATATTTATGAGTGAGGAATCACCTGCAAAATGCACATGCCTGGAATTTAATGTTCAAAAGCTTTACTAAGGTATGTGTAAAACAGCTTCATCAAGGCCATCGTTATGAACAGCTTGTCATATAAGCCTTCCTTATAGTACATACATAATAAACCTTTCTCAAATGATTTTTTTTTATTGCTGCGGTAATGATGGAAATACCTCCACCCCCTTTGTGACTCGTAAAACCCATCAGTTTTCCTATTTATTATTTATGTCAATGTTAAAGATTCTGACAAAGTGTAATGGATGTCCTCTGGCTTGTTTATCATATTTAGCTCTATGTGGGAGTATTGGCTGCACTGATGACTTCACACCTGACCTAGCTGTGTTTTCATCTTGTGCATATTCTCAGTATAGTGGGATTGAACTCAGGTCACCAGACTGTAATGCAGTCAGGGTAATGAACCTGATGACAGGCCAACAGCCAGACCTGAAAGCTCATGCATGGCAAAAAAAAGCATGGCAGTATAGCCCGGCAAGTCAGGTCATTTGTTCTAGTTAATCCTTACATTTATGGCTGCAAATACAATATTAGGAGCCATGCCCGAAAGGCTCGGCAAAAATATTGATTACGGCAGAGGGGTGGCATAAGAAGGACCGCATCTTTGGTGAAATTTAGACACCTGGTTATCTGCAAACACATGACCGTATGACAAACTCTGTCATAGCCCATATCGATAGTAATTTTCCTTTATGGAAAATCAAGGGCAAGTCCACCTCCATTGGATGCAGTGACAGATGAGCATGTAGTGGTCCTCTTGCTCTTGGGGACAATGACGTGAGATCCATGGTTCTTTAAATATATGACAATTTTTTATGATATGGAGATTTTCCTTTTTTCAAACATATTTACAAAACTTTTATTTAAGACATTAAAAGAAGCTTGGGGTAAACGTTAGGAATTTGAGCTAAGTGTTAGTAATACAAGAATGTCCCTGCCAGTGTCTGTGTGTGTGTGTGTGTGTGTGTGTGTGTGAGAGAGAGAGAGAGAGAGAGAGAGAGAGAGAGAGACTGTGCGTTTTTGAGAACAACATCACCCAACAAAGAATGCTGAGGCCGAGTTTCACCTTCTAACAGGACAATAGCCATAAACATAAAGTCCCTTACAGTGTAAAACAAGGGATTAGTCAAGCACTGTAGGGCTCCACACCTGCACACCACACATACCCTTATACATACTGTACACCTTATTGTTTTGTCATCTATTTAAGGTTACTATTGGGGTAGAAGAATGTGCACTTACTGTAAACCAAATACTGCCTTAGCGCTTCTTGTTTAAAAGTATTCAGAGCTTATAGAAACACATATGAATATGCACAAATACATCTATACTATGAGGGGTGTTCAAGTCAAACCGGGACTTGTGATGTGAATTAAGTCATAAAATCGCTTGACATTTACAGACTACTTTAAGCACGGTACAGTGATGAGACAGTTAGCAAACATTCTAAACAACGCCCCTGAATTATGATCCTAGCCGACTTGGCTCAGAGCCCACTGCAGTCGATTATGTGAACATTCCATGAGTGGATCGGCTGATCCTAGAAAATTATCAGATAACCTTTCTGCAACTTTTGGAAAAGACACATCTCTCTATAGTTTCACGAAAACCTGTAACCAGCTATAGCATTGCTGTATTTGTGCATTACAGAAATTAGGCTGGGAGTTATTGTCACATCCAGCGTAAATGTCCTGACCTCGCTCCAAGCAATTTCTTTGGGACATTTAAGTATTTGCCTGGGAGACCTGAAGCATGTTCTAGGGTAGTGAAACAACTTTCTACCTTGATGGTATCTAAGCACTAATTAAACACTGGGATAAGTGCATTAGTGTATCGGGGGATTATTTTAAGAAATAAAGGTAGTTTTTACTCTCATTAATATTCTGTTATTCTTCACATTCAAAACTTGACCTGAACCCCCCCCCCCCCCCGTACTATAAAAAGTGCACGGTGAATCAATGTTATTATAGTTCTTTTTGGTATGGGACTGTGTAAGTAACACCTCTCCCATATGCTAATAACGGAGCATTTTAATTAATCCGCTATTACACTAGTCACATATACATAAATTACCTGGTTGACATGTCAGCAAGATTAATGGACGGAGCAGCAGATGCACTATTTATGTAAATTGCAGAATTACTCTTTGTAAACTACAGACCTCTCTAATGGATTTGTTCACCTCTCTGCAGAAAGCTACAGCAACCCAAGAACAAAGATCAAATCGACTTGAGGGTTATTATGCATCAGGCTCCGGACCTTGCCATCTTTAGCCATGCAGTATGCCCAGGTCATAAATTAAGGGGACAGGTATGGGCCAGTGTGTTACTTGGCTTCCAGTCATTCCTGTTTCCAAATACAGTGTCATTGGGTGCACTTTAAAAGAGCATTTAATATAAATGATCTCGGACTGATTGTGATGGATAGGCTAGGCAGAGACACTTTGGCTTCAAGGGCACATAGGGAATAAGCCATCATTCTTGCCTGCAGCATCAAATGAGGCTGGTGTCACCTGTGCCTATGAAAACTCCTCCGCATCATCTAACACTAACTAATGTGTCCGAACCTGGGAACACAATTAGAAATAAAGCATTAATACACAATAGGTCAATAACTTTGGTTGTACTAAGGACAGAATTTCGCTTCAATTGTATTTTTACAATAATAAAACAAGACACCTCAAGACAGTCTTTTACTTTAACTTTAGGCTCACTTTGTCCTGACCGTGGTATCCCTGAAGTCTGGGATTTCTCCTAGCTTTTTGGCTTCAGTGTGCTGAATTTCAATAAACACTCCAAAGTGACCTGGCAGGACAAACCTGCACTCAGCATAATAAGTCCATGTTAGGATTAATGAGCTACCCACAGCATTATTTGTTATGTTATATATCTTATTGATTGTGTTGTCTTTGATCCTTGCATGGACTTGCTCACTCTCTGGGTCTGTGCCTTCGCCGGAGACAAAGAAGGTTGAGTAGTTATCACATGTAGACCATAGACCAGTCTGGCCTCCAGGGTACATGTATCACACATTTATTGGCCATTACATTAAGGCTGTTTTTCAAGGAGCAATGAAAGAGGAGAGCATGTATGATTAATTGTGCTTTTTTCCTGTGGCTCATGCTCCTTCGTTTCAACTTATTAAATGACATTTGAAAGCCAGTGTTGCTTTGTTGTATAGTTCGGTATGAGGGTAAATATCTTGGTGGTCTTAAAAGTCAAGCAGAAATTCATTTAAAAGCAAAGGGAGTGAGAGGCAGAGAGTGAGATAAGGACAAAAAAAATTTTTTGATAGATTCCAGCAGCGGTCGTCTCCCGGATAGAGAATGTAATCCGCTGACTGCACATGGCTTACTTTAGTGTCTTGGTCAGTGCAATTGGAAGCGACATAGCCTAAACAGGAACTGTCAAACAATTAAAGACTGTAAACAACCCAGATGAGCGCTTGATGAATTCAGCTGTCTAAATCAGTTTGCCAAAGGAAAATGAGCATTTGAGATGTGGGTCTGTGCACTTCTCAGCAAATTAGCATCACAAATCTTTTTTTTTTTCTCCTTATGGCTATGCCGAAATACTAGCTTTAAAACAATCCCTTCATAAAAAGTGAGAATTGCAAGCAATTTTAATGTTGGTGCTTAAAACTGGATACTCGGGGAAACTACTCCAACATAACAAACAGCCACAAATGAAAGCAATCTAATAAATATATAGTCAGGGTACACCAGGGACAGGGTGCCACTCCATCACAGGGCACACACACACACAGACACACACACACACACACACACACACACACACACACACACACACACACACACACACACACACACACACACACACACACACACACACACACACACACACACAATGGGCAATTTGGAAATGACAATTAACTTAATCTGACTAGGAAATCCACCAAGCCTGGGGAGAGCATGCAAACTACACACACACACAAACCTGAGGTGAGAATCAAACCCCAACCCTGGAGATGTGAGTCCACAGTGCCAACAGTATATTATATGTTACACTGCTCAACCAAAAAAAAAAAAAAAAAACAAGTCACACACCCTAATTTTTCATTAGACCACCCTTTGCTTTGATTACAGCCATGGCATTAATCTTACAATGTCTCAACATTTATTTTGCATTTGTTTCTTTCCAAAATCTTGTATTAATCTTGTATTGAAGTCGGACCACTAAACAGTCCATACTACACAGATTTAATGCCTGTTCCACCAGATAAGAACCCCCCCCCCCCCCCCCCCCCCACCCCATGTCACTCTGAATTAGAGTGTCTGATAAATGCTTCAGTGTCATTCAGGTAGTCAGAAGACCTCAGTTTTGGTGCACATACCAGTGGAGGCTGATGCAAAAAAAATGGGGGTGTGGGGGGGGGGGGGGGGGGGGGGGGGGGTGCGCAAACAAAATTAAAATTAAACTTTTAATGCTTGCCTGTAAATAACCATTTATCAGGTGATTAAGCATCATTACTATTAGTATAAAATAAAGGCATGACTCACATCCAGTCAGCAGCTCCGCTTGCCAGAAGAAGTGCTGGAAAAGACTCGTTGAGAATGGTCCAATCACATGAGCCCAAATATTTAAAAACAATATTGATTCGCTAAGAACAAAAGTGGGAGGGTTCAGGGCGCACAGCGCTGCGCACGAAGGATGATTTGGCAAAATTCAATCAGAGCTTAGCCTGAAGTCACATGCTTTTCAAAAATGTACGTGCCTACATAGACACTCGTTTGAGCTTGTTAAGATCAAAGCTTAATAAATGTGCAATCATGAGTTATTTATTGTCACACTACTATTTTGTCATATTGTAACAATTATTTATTTAAAATAATTAACATTGACTGAATTTTTTTTTTTTTTTTTTACATAAAACTAACTGACACTCAAACTTAGGCAGCTGTCAGCACTTTTATTTACCAGGCCTGTTGGACATCTGAGAACAGACATTTGATCTGTGGACAGCCAATTTCACTAGAGCAGATATCATTAATCTCAGAAAATCATTTCTTCCTGACAAGACAGCCAGTGGATGACAAAGGCAGTAGCATACATAAGCCCCAAGACTGAATCCTGCTGTGAAGATTATCCAGAGATCATAACAGTTGCATCCTGTTAACTGAACTGGGTGTCAGACCATGGAAGGTCTTAAAAGTAATCCAGTAATCTCTCTTGGATGGTTGGCATTTATTGCATGATTTGATCTTCATCACTCTTCATCCTCAGGCTCAACACAAAAGCACGTTTGGACTGAGTGTAAGTGGCCACGGTAAGATTTTGCTCCCTGGCTAAAGGGGCATTAATATTTCTGCTGCTTCAAAGGGTCAAGATAGAAAATACTTAGCTATGTAACAGTATTTGGTCCCCTTGTGTACAGAGAAACTTTTACCACGTTACCTTTCATACATACACAGCATATAATGGAATCTGGACATCTGGAAAAGACAAAATTTCCAGAACAAAAATACAGCCTTCTCCTGTATATCCATGTCTGATATCTAGCCAGTCAATAACCTTTATTTGAGCATCCCCCCCACCACCACCACGCTTGAAATCAACTGGTCCAGACATTCCCTCCAGCGGTGAGGGGTTGGGATCCAAGCTTCCATTAGCCTGCTAAAATGTGGACTAGATTTGCTTGTAACATGGTTAATCCTGTCCCATGTTTCCCAAGAACACAGAGTAGCTGACAGATACAAATGATGTCTGTGGTGGTAATCTCAAGCGCCTGTAGCCTCAGGGCCAGGGGACAGTTCCTCGAGTCTAAGCAGTGCCATCCTGTGGGGCCATATTGGGGTTAGGCCTAGACAGGTTGACTGATTAATACAATGATGGACTGTCCTGTTGGCCTGCTCAGAGACCACACTGTACTGTACATGACTTTACAGGCTGTGCACAAAACTGCAGAAACGTAATGGAGTCTGCCTAGAAACTTGGCGTCGGTGTTACTCAGAACGCTGAAATTTATTCAAACCCTCTTAACTAATAACAAAATAACTAATAACAGGTCTAAAAAATGTTTATTATTTTATTATTGGACATCATTGGTGACCATTGGAGACCATTTGGTGAAACATTTTAGCAAACTTCATTTAAAAAACAAAAAATACATACATACATATATAGTGTATATATAACATTGAACTCATGCCTATGTTTAATAATGAAAATAAAAGCATTTTCACACATATAATGTGCAGCCTTAAGAAAACAAACTTATCAATCAGTGAGGCTAATTGGGGGGGAAATGGCTTCAATTTGCTAGGGAGCATTAAGAATGGACTGTGGAGCATTGGAAAAGGGCTATGTGGTCTGAGGAGTCCAGATATTTCCTGTTCCAGAGTGATGGGTACATCAGGGTAAGAAGGGAGGCGGATGTAGTGATGCACTCATCATGCCTACTGCCTACTATACAAGCCTGTGGGGGCAGTGTTATGATCTTGAGTTGCTTCTGTTGGTCAAGTCCAGGTTCATGAGGTCAGCTGAACATACTGAATAACCAAGTCATTTTATTCTTCCCTGATGGGAAGATGCCACATTCCCATCAGGAAAGTAATGTCCATTCGTAATGGAATATTTCAAGATAACAATGCCAGGATTCATCAGGCTCAAATTGTAAAAGAATGGGTCAGGGAGCATGTAACATAATTTTCAGACATCGATTGGCCACCAGAATGTCCAGACTATAACCCCATTGAGAACAGGATGTGCTGGAGAAAATTTTACACAGCGGGCCAACTTTCCCATCATCAATACAAGATCTTGGATAGGAATTAACGTGACTCTGGAAGGAAACAGACATTGACATTGCATAAGTCATTATTAGTCATTTTTAGAATAAATATATGCTTATATGTTTATGCAGTAATTGCCTGCAAAATTAGTTTTATTTACACTTTTGTTTGCTCACTTTTAAATAAGGATCCCAAAATGTTTGTAAATAAGTTTTTTTTATGATTATTATACATCTCATATACAGTACTATGCACACTGAATTGTATTGTGCCTATGATGAATGAACAGTTGCATTTATGTATGCTAATAAAATAAGTGTAATCTGACCATTTTCATGAAACATATCTTTTCTGAGCAGATGGTTATGGTGATATACTGCCCACAATTAGCAAAGCGCATGGATAAGTTCACCCTATTTCTGCAAAGTAAAACTGACATATTTTTTGATTATCTGCCAAATTCTGACAAGAATCTGGAGGAGGAACAAATTTGGCAGAGACCACTACGGAAGTGACACGCTTCTGTCTGTGAATTCTACAGTTTGTATATTAGTTTGTACTCCTATTTCTGTTAAGAAATTTGGTGCAGCTCCAAAAAAAAAAAAAAAAAAAAAACCCAGTGCAACTGGGATGTTTGCTATTCTATCCTGCAGAAGGACTGGATGAATGAGCATCTGTTTAAATGTTTCACTTAGATTTATTGTCTTCACTCCATTATATGTTTGACTGCACCATGCACGGAGCTAAATGCTCAATTTGAATTGACACTTTTATGGACCCATGTATCAATTTTTAAACATCAGCAATAATTAATGTATCCCTACCCCTTTTTGACGAATGTAAGATGTGACCAAAACATATTTCAACACTGTAAAGAAGTGCCTGTCTAAATCAAACAAAACATTTATAGACTTATTTAAAAGCTTGATACATTGCTGTAAGCAAAATCTGTGGGATGCAGCTGCTTCATTGCAATCTCCACTCTGCTCGCATGGCTCGGTTCCCATTTTTAGCTGATTTAGAGACAGCTTATACTTGCCAAATCCTATCCCTAATCAACTTGTAAAAGGAACCTTGCAACTGGTCTTAGATAAGCATAAAACGGAAAGTGCACCTGCTCCAGGTGATTTGACAGCTGCTGGTGTCCGGCTGTTCAGAAAAGCTCCATGTGAGCTAGGTGCTGTGTAATACAGAAAGAGAGAGGAGGAAAAATGAAGCGCCGGGAACTCCCTCTCCAATTGTTCTTGACACACGACATACAACACTTTCTATGGAACTAAGCCTACAGCCAGGCTGAGGAAGGAGGTTGGCCACCACAAGGAGTCTTTTATCTCTAGTTAATGATTGGACAAACAAGCCTAGCCTTCGAATTCCCCTTTTCTGTCGGGGCTGTTGTCCCTGGAGGTCGCAGTGCAGCTTTCTAATAAGCATCTCCTCACAAAAGCTTGGTATTTGGTTGACTAGCAGAGGCCTGCCACGTCCCAGAGAAAAGGAGCACATGGGGTACGGTGTGAGGAGGAGGGGTGGAGGGATTTAACTCTGTCAGATACCAAGACTAACAGATGGAGCATGATAAATCCTGAAAGGGAGGCATTACCTGCCCAAGTCACCAAGCAACCACAATTATCACAGAGCTTTGGGTTCATTGTCAATCAGAGTGGCACTTAAAGGGAAGCAGCAGCTGGGGCAGATGGTGGGGATCCAACAGGGCTGGGGAACCAGGACAGGGGCCAACCCTCAGGCCCTGCTCTTTCTCTCACACTACTTAACTGCATCTACAAGTAGGGATCTGAGCGAGAGAGAGAGAGACAGAGAGAGAGAGAGAGAGAGAGAGAGAGATAAATTGACTTAGAGATTGGCTTTTGCAGTATCATTTGCTATAATTAAATGAGAGTCTTCAATGACACTTGACATATTCATAAGACTCATTTACATTCCATGTTTTTTAATCATACAAGTTCACCCAAATTAAGGGTTCTCTTACTTTTGTTTGTGCAGAATTTTTACCATGCTACTGGTTGCCAATATGGTAATTTTAGCATCTTATTTCTAATAGATTTTACCGAGAAACTGTCCATAAGCAACAACACAGACTACCTATTCATTTATGTTATATTTCTTTTTTACTTGCCAGTTTGAGGACATGGAATTGCATGTAAGTTAGGAAATATTCAACTAACAGAAATTGTATGAAATAATATGAGGGGTAAAGGCTAGGGCTATAACTGTTCATTTTAGCAGATATTATTTTCCATAGGAAAAATTGACTGAAAGTCACATCAACAAACTTTCTTTGTTCAAAAATTGTTGTCATAAGATCAGGTTGTCCCGGTAGCTAATTAACCCAGTGTTAGTACTGCTTGCCTCTTATCAAGATTTGATTTTCCCCCCTCTATACCTAAGGACACGTACATAAGGGTCTGGTCTGTCAAGGACAACCCCTTTGCTGATTTTGGCTCCTAGTTTCTAGGCAGACTCCCTCATCTCTGTCCCTATGCCAAAGAAACACCAGTGGGCTTCACTTCTAGCCATAGCTACCATTCATCATGAAGCAGGGGGTGTCTAAGGGGCTGTGTCTCCCCTCCTCTCTTCTCTCACGGCTCGCAGAGCAGTGTAGTCCAGGCCCCTCACCTCTCCGCTACCCTCAGTGCCTCGCCACAATAGCCCAGCCTTCATTATGAAGGCATGTCTCTGGGCCACTCTCCCCACTGAGGAGCCATTCCTCCTACTTTGTTCCGCCACTCTCGGCCCTCATGTCTGGGAGCAGCTGATAGCGAGGTCAGGCCCATCAAGCCCATCCATCTGCGAGGCCGAGGGGCCCGGTGTGAACGGGGCAGAGCAGAGCCCTGCATTCAGCAACAATAGCCATTAACAATGCCAACAGAGCTCCTGTAAGGCCACAAACTGGGAGGTGTGTGTGGTAAGGGAAAGGGCTGTCACTGGGCAGACTTGAGGATTACACCAATCTGATAGGTTTGTGAACCAGACAGCGTTTGCCAGCCACGTTGCTGGGTGTTAAGTGAGGACTCAAGAGTCTCATAGGGTTATTGATTTTCCTGCTGGTGTTTACTGCCAGCAAAGTAACGTTATGCAAATGCAGAGAGCTCCAAGAGGCTCTGGGTCTAAAGCTCCAGTGTGGGCAGGAAGCCAAAGGAGTGTTTAAATTTTATTTGCCTATGAAAAGTCTCATTACATCTATCCTAACTCAAAGAAGGTTAGCCACATTAAAAGCTGTTGAAGGCCATTTGCATTAGGACTAGGAAGGGCTGAAATCAGTACCTCCATATAACACCTGGACTGGCACACCTTGTCTAACAATGTGGCATCCTGTAGATGGAGTCTGTACATTGCAGATTTACATGCATAAATAAACTTAATTTGATAAAACACATAATCAATCAGGTATTAACCAAAAGCAGCTGTTTTGAAACTTTAATCACCGGCATAATTTTATTTGTGTCCCTGATTTCCCTCTAAAGAAAATCACAGCACTCCAGAGATTTTTTCTTCCCTGGAATCATGCTGTGTCGCATGTTAGAGGTGGAGAAATGGCCGATAGTGGATTTACCATCTAGAGGCCCACAGCAGGAAACACAAAAGAGTACACTCACACACATGCAATTTAATTGGCAGACACATAGAGACACGCTTGCATTTGCCTATGTGTTACTTTCTCTCTTTCACTCCTGCACATGGTGCAGACACACACACACACACACACACACACACACACACACACACACACACACACACACACACACACACACACACACACACACGAATACCCACTGAGAGGGCTGATAATGCAGCAGACAGTTGAATAGTGGAGTCGGTTCCCCATTATGCACACAACACTCCAGTCATTTGCATATGAAAGCGACAGTGGCTGAGTGTTTAATGTGTCATTTTGAACGGATGGAGGGTGACTTCTCCCTCATAGATTTCTTGCTGCTTTCTTACCCATCTGTTATAGTTTGTCTAAAACTGGTTTTCAGTGCTTCTAACAAGGAAAGTTGTTTTAAATGCAAAATATTGCTGTGTTTTTTAAGCTTTTGATTGTTTAGGATTATCCAACCAAGCAATTTCATGCATGCTAAATGCCACGGTTCTGGGAAATTTTGATTCAATGAGCATTTAATTCGTCAGCTTCCCTGGTCATTCGGCATAGTATTCTTGTGTAACCTTAATTAACATTGCCACAATGTTGATGCATCATTTTAGATGAAATTTTAACTAATGCTGATTTGTTTGAATTGGAGATGCCCTGATAATAACATAACATTTGTGAAACTGTATTACTGCAGATGCTTTAAAAACATTGCAGAAATTTGACCTAGTCTTCTGAGAATCTGACAAATATTTAACTGAATTCTGAATCATTCTGGAGCATGGCATTATGCCAGTAATAATTTCTTACAGCTGTCGTATTAGTAGCCCTTCTACTAATACATTAGCCCTATTATTACCAGCCCTACTGTTTGCTTACTAACCTTTTTTCTAATGAAGGCAAAGATACATTACTATAACATTTAACTTCCATCTTCATCAAAACTCACTTTCTTCATTTACAGCTACATTTTTAGATTTTTCTTTTTTCTTTTAGTCATATCACAACATCTACAAATAAGCAACACCTTAATTAAAGTCAGAAGTGTGATACTGAAGTGCTTGTAGAGTTGAGCTGAGAACAGCTAGAGAAGCTGTGAGTGGTGATGGAGAGGTCGTATCAGAAGAATATTGCCTGAATGGTAATTGACAGCCTAAGTGGGTCAGCAGTGAGGCCAACCCCCTTTTAATTTATATTCGGAGGCACTGCATGCATATTCATGAGCTCCTGCTGTTTTGTCTATCAGAGAGCATCACGCTTAATGTGTAATTGTACATGGAAACCAGAGAGCTGTCTGAGTGGTCAGACAATTCAAATGGCATTTTATTATTTCATTAATTCCAATTCGAATGTGGGAGAAAATAGGCACTTCGGGCAAATGGGAATAATGAGACTGATGTTCGGCATTAGTGAGCCTGGGACATGCACTGACCACACAATTAGGTGGCTACATCTGTGTGAACAAATCATGTCATAGCTTTTGTAAGTTTCTGGGAAAAGTGTCGGTGCTAAACAACCCAGTTAACGCAGTTGATTTAAGCTTTACTTTATAATCATACCAGCCTTTTTTTTTTTTTTTTGTGAAACAAATGGTGACCAGTTCTTTATAGGGAATCATATAACCATAA
Organism: Clarias fuscus; assembly: GCA_030347435.1. Lineage (NCBI taxonomy): Eukaryota > Metazoa > Chordata > Actinopteri > Siluriformes > Clariidae > Clarias > Clarias fuscus. The sequence goes on from CM059216.1 coordinate 13,264,600, forward strand.
AGGTAAAATACAAGTCTGGCCCTGAAAGCCCCTGATCTGCAATGACATCATTTAAGTAATTTTCTGGTTTTAGAGTTAATGGTAATGAGCAGCACTATAAGAACACCCAACTTAATATTACCTAGTAATTAACACTTTGTAATCACTCAGTAAGTAAGTAATAAAAAGGTAATGGTTTGGTAATTCATTATGAGCTAACAATAAATACAGTCTCTTGAAGACCTACTACATAACTAGGCATAAATAATGAATTATTATCTGTATCGGTAATAAACAATTTTAGCATTTACAAATTATTTAGACATTCAATAAGATTTGGATATTAATATTAATAATAACACAGAGTTATACAGAATGATGTACGGACCACATGAATAATAGGAGGTATAAATCTTTTACTAGACGCTAGTCTCATTTTTAGGTGAATATCCAAATTGACTCATATTGCCACATACTGTGTAATGTTTCATAGAGAGCTCAGAAGGTCCAGTGGTGATTGCAGAGTGCCTTGATCGCTGTCTATGCTAAATATTGCTGAGGAATAACTAGGTAGAAGTAGCAACCTTACTACATAAACTCCAGACTGTATGGCTTAAGGTACGAGGACACCTGAATGTTTTTGTGGGCCTTCATAAAAATGTTACCCAAACGACAGAAACACAAGAGTAGCCCTTAAAGCTTAGAGCATTTTAGCCATTATTTGTTTTGCTGTTTTTTGTTTTTTGTTTGTTTTTTTGTTTTTTAGCACAAACTAGGTGATATGATAAACTGAATCTTAGTTCATGTTAACCACTACCTAAACATGACTGAGCAAAAAATTAGAAAATGGGGCACAGAAATAGCACAGATAATCATGGTCAGGTGTTTTTATTGTTGTTTTCTGTTGTCTCCATGACCAAAAAAATTATAAAAAATATACTAACTTGAGAGTTTATCATTAGCATATTCCAGTAGTGGTAAATTTGACCCTTTATTAAAATAATGGTAAGTTTCATTTTACCTGACATATCCGAAAACTCAAATACGGTACATAGTTTAAAGTCAGAAGCCTCCCCTTTAACATACCGCCATGCTTCCATAAAAGCATATACGCACTTTTTTTTTTAAATTGTTATTGACCTATGCTATATTGCTGGCACGTATCTGTGCTGCTTAAGTTTTAAGGGTTTTATAAACTGCTGATGATTTCCCTTCACTGGAAATAAGGGTTCACGTTTGTTCCAATATATCAATGCCCCATTGAGAAAAGAGAGAAGTCCATAAAAACATAGCTTACTAATGTCATTGTGGAAGAAACTGTTTAGCCATATATCACTGCCCTGTCCCTAACCCCACTTAATACCTTTAGAATGAATTTGAACACTGGCTGCAGACCAGGTCTTTTCAACCATCATCAAACAAGATACCTACTGTAAAATTAAAGGCCATGAATGTAAACATTATTCCATTTTATCTTTATATATCTAAATTACTTTATCTTTACGTTGTTTTTATTTATTTAGTTGATTAATTAAGAAAGTATGGTCAAGGGTAATAGTGTTAGCTACTGAGCACCTTCTTTTCTATTAAAGTAATGAAACTGTAAATTATGTTGAAGGGCTTGAACAAAGCACGACAGATGACCTCAGCTTTGGTTTAGAATTAGTATTTGAATTGGTGAATGCCCATTAACCCTGCTGTTTCCATAAACAGACTGTATCAAAAATAGAGGACAGTGCCAGATCTTTATATATTGTTTTTTTTTTCCTAAAGCAAAATTGCCACACCCTGTGCAAAAGCATGAACAATTAATTTTGCACTGTAAATTAAATGAAATATAATATATAATATATAATATACAGAATAATAATAATAATAATAATAATAATAATAATAATAATAATAATAATTTCTTTAGTTTGACAAAGTAGCTCCTTTTCCTTAATAGCTTGAAGTTCAGCTAACTATTATATAAAGAGAATACTTTGACTGTAGCTTAGACGTTTGACTGAGTTTAATTAAATTTATTTCCATTTTATTTGTATAGCATTTTAACAACAAATATGCCGAGAGAACATTTTAAAAAGCTGATGTGATTTGAAATTAACCAACAGCTTGAAGTTCTCCAGGAGATATTGTATAAGGTTGTGTAATTATTGCTTAGTTCATAATGAACCATGGTATTGCTAAGTGTAATTTCCATCTTTAGTGTTCATATAGTGCTATTATTCGCCCATGCTTTGTCCCCATATGGTGCATCATTAGCTGCATTGTAAAGTGTTTATCACTCTTTCTTTAAGTTGGATTTGCATAATCATACCTAGGAAAAATCCTATGGGCTGCTGTTTCACAGTAGTATAAGTACAGTACATTTCACTTTCTAGGTGTATGTCTGGTACAATGACACACTGATTCTGGAATACTAAAAGAATCACTGAGAGGGATTGGATAAAAAAAAAAAGAAAGAAAGAAACAGAATATATATTCAACATTGAACATCATGCGTTGTTATTATGTAACATAAATGGAATGCATTTGTGCAATGCTGCTAAATATTTAACTTAAAATGACGCTACTATTTTCATTACAGTAATTTGTTTACAATGTCATTTCAAAGGCCGATTTGGCCTGAGACTTTGGTATCTGTAGGTGTAAATTGTTACATACCTTCGTTATTAGAATGTAATTGTGTAATTATGTGTTATTTTGGTAACACAAACATACAGTCATTTCCATTCATTAGGCCATGTGGTTCGTCAAAACAAACTTGATGTAAGCCTGTATAATGTCAAAGCTCTTTCCTAGTAAGGAGAAGATTTAGTATTTGACCTCATTTTCCCCGCATTCTTCTTTTGAAGGTTTTCCTCCAAAACAGCAATCTACAATTACAGTCAAACCAGGGGATGTGTTGCAAGTCACGTCAACTATAACGATGTCTTGTGTTGCAGGGAATTTCCAGACTTCACTAAATTACTGTAGACACTTTCACGCATGCAGACACACTAGTGGGCTGATTATGTATTTCAAAGTGTACAGCAGGAATGTGTTGATGAATCATCTGCCACTGTCAGGTTGAAGGAACATGAGAATCCTTATAAATGCGAGCGTTTTGCATGCATTCCTCATCAACGGATTTCTGCTAACGACTCGGCACAAGAAAGCCGGGCAAATTATTCATCATAATGATGTCCAGGTGAATCTTGTCATCAAATTAACATGGTGCGAATCGGAGGTGAGAGTGTTTGTTGATTAATTAATTAACCAGTGTTTTCTCCATGCTCAGACTCAAGACTGCAGTAATATTTCATGAGAGCTAATCGACAGAGGAGCTGAAGCTGATCTAAGCAGAAACCTTGAGTTAATTAAAGCTGTTTTCCAGAATCATGCCATGTTCTCAAGGATGCAAGATGCAAGTTTATCTTGTCATGAGATGCCTCTGGTCAAGTTACCTACATGATAGGTTACCTAAAAATAGCAGAACGCTGAAGTGTGCATTTGATTACAGTCATTTTTCACACCCTTGAATTAATAATTAAGTGATCCTCAAACTCGATGAGTGCCACTGTAGATGATTATATTAAAGAAGGAAAATTCTAATTACTTATTAAATTAATGATAAAGTTCTGAATAGAAGGCAACTCTGGTTAAAATGTCATTGAACTGAGTCTAGAAACACACACACACACACACACACACACACACACACACACACACACACACACACACACACACACACACACAAACACATACAAGGTATTCTAAATTTGTCTAAACACAAGTTAGTTAACTGTAAGATTCTGATGGCCTTAACGTCACCTTATACATGAATCAATTTGGATTATATTACAACCATTAAAAGTAAACAATTGTATAGGCTATGGTTCTAAAACATTTGTGTAAAGTGAAACATATTAAAATGTATTAAGACACTTATAACTGTTCTATATAGCATAATATCATTTGCATGGTTGATATCTGAGCTCTGGATACTTAATGTACCCAGAAAAATTCCTGAAGGTGATTTGAACCTTTTATTAATGGTCTACTGTCTAAATATGAAATAACATGTATTATAAATTATATATATATATATATATATCTTTTTGTAGGAGATCTTGCTGCGATCCCCTAGATTGCTCACTAAGCACTTGAAACTACCCTTAAAAAAAATCGCCCCATTTTTATCTCTTTCTACCACTGTCTCGTGTTATTAAATCTATATATTAGTCACATAGCCTGGCTGCTCAAGCTGGGACTCGCTCTCAATATTAATGTCCTTAATTTAATCTGTTCTGAGATCTTGTACATCAGAGACTGTCAAAACAAAAGAATAAATAATGAAAACTATAGCAACTAATTTAAGGAATCCAAAAAAGGGGGTTGCAGTGAGAATATTACCAATTATAATTAGATTTGCCTTGGGTAATGCTGTCTGTAACTTCATCAAAAAACCCCAAAAAGTGTCACATACTCTCCTCATCGAGCAAATCTGCTAATATTCATTTAACCCAGAGTTAATTGAAATAACATAATATTCCTGAAGGAAGAAGGCACTAGACAGATTAAGAGTTACGGCTAGACAAGGATGGAAGCTTTCCCCGTGTCCGTTCCAAGATTGTTGTACCGTAGTCTAAGGTCAGGTGATTATGTTTAAGCAAATGTAAAGTTTGAACACAAGATGCAGGATGTAAACAGCAGTCCCTCTTGCAGTGTAGAGTAACTGGCGTTCTCAGCATGCCACCGAAATTGCTGTGTAATATATGTAGAGTTACGGTTTCACTTCCCTGCCTCCAACTGCTTTCCATTTCTTGCTTCCTCCCGCTCACACACTCTGCGTTGTCTTTGTTATTGCTTGCTCAGTGGTTCTGCCATGCAGGCTGGTTCGCCGCACTGGCACATGCGTTTTGAAGCCGTTTGAGAGAGGGCCAGGCACGGCTGGTGGGACAGATGAATGCAGTGTGTCCAGGGCCTCAGATGTTCTTGGAAGACCCAAGGGATTTCTGGGAAATGAGATCGCTATCAGTCCATGACTCTGCAGATGCTCCTCGCTTTCACCACCCTGAATGCAAGATCACCGTCAATGTCATACATAACCATTACTATTATGGATTGACAGAATAATTGATCTTATTATCCAGTGATAGCTTATTTTTAATTTGAAAGTGCTCCTATATGACAGTTAGATGCAAAAATGTTAAAGTATTTGCAGGAGACAAATCACACAACGGCATCCTCATTTTACTAGAAATTAAGTTTTTCACATGAATAGACAGTATCCTTTTTTTTTTTTTTACTACAGATCCTAAGTTTGGAAAATGCGATCATCTGGGAAAGTCTGACTCCATAAAACTGTGATATGGATGACATAAAGCATGCTTGATCTTCTGTGTGAGGTCATGCTCAAACACTTATAGACTCTATAGCTGACAATTGATGGCTGGTGTCGTCTCCCTGCAACATCACTGCACTTCCATTTTAAGCCGAAATGCAATTTTACCCCAGTGCCAGAGGCTATTCTTCCTTTTCGAAATATCTAATTACTGTGTAATTTGCTGCCATTTCGATATGAAAGCCAAAAATGATGATGCTTAAGAGTAATGGGACATTAATTCTGAATCACTCCGAATAGACGTTTCTGGTGCATCTCTTCGTGATAAGCCCTGTGATGGAAGACATTATGCAGTTCTAATCCAGATCTGCTTATTACTGTAATTTGTATGGGCAGCCTGTGTCACATATTATGTCTCTGCTTCTCTCATTAGCATTTCCGTCATGATTTGTCAGCAGTCTAAATCTTATACTTCCCCCCCTTCTGAACAGCTTAGCAACAGAAAGGTCCTACATGTACACAGATGTGAATAAAAAGTGTATGTATGTATGAATGTATGTATGCACAGATGGTATCCAAAAGTGATAAAAACTTTATGAGTCTCTAGGCTTGTGAATGCATAAGGAGTACATTGAACTCTGGGATATGTGCAAACACAGCTTACCCTCTTGCAAAGCTGGCATTAAACCAGAATAGAATTAGATTAACATTGGCAGAGAGGGCATTTTTAGGGAAACAAAAGCAACAAAGATATAAAATCAGTAAAACAAGACAAGAAACAGACATGCACAAACCTGCTGTCCAGGTGTTGATCACATTTACTTGGATACAACTGGCAACAGATATTATGGGAATAAAATCTTCTGTGAAATTTTGGCTAAAGAAAGGGTAACTTGTGGATGGAGCAAATTAAATTAGAAGCCCCGAGTCCAAAGTATGCTTTCAAATGCTGTCATGTGTGCCCAATTAAAAAAATTTGGCTCAATTATATTAAGTAGCTCCCAAGTGATACAAGCAGGTGGTCCAGAACTGAATTGTGCATTTGCATTTGTAGCCCAAAACTGTTCTCTCTTATTTATTTGGACCTTTACTGCACAGTCACATGTTAGACAGATCTCCATTATTTCAATGACATTTTGGTTAAAAATAAATTTAGTTTAACTGCAATTAGAGCAGAGACTGACCTACAATATGATTGACAGAACAGTTTGAACATATACAATAGTTATGTTCATAAATATTTCGGCAATGACACTTTTTTTTGTTTGTTTATTAATTTATTTATTCATTTAGATTTTATTTAGTAATTTTGCTTCTGTACTTCACAACAATGGTTTTGCAATGAAGCAAACACAATGAATGAACAGTTTTAGTTCAAATGGTTTAACAAAAATGTTGCATTGAAAATTTAGAAATTACAGCCGCTTTTATATAGGTCCTTTATATAGCACTTTAAAGTAATCGAACAATTGACTGACAAGCAATTTCATAGCCTATTTCCACATTATTTAATGGCGGATTTAGATAGAATAGATAGAAAGTCTGTAGTTGATTATAAGTGTTGAATTTGCATTTGGTGGCTGTTCATGGGAACTGTCAATATGTAGTCCAAAAGGGTGAAGAACAAAGCCATCATTATGCTGAAAAAGCAACTCAGACCTTTCAGAGAGACAGCAGAAGCTTCAGGAACGGTGAAATCAACAACCTGGTACATTCTTTAAAAAGGGAATGCTCTGGCAACCTTGGAAACACCAAAAAAGGCTAGACAACCATGTGAGAAAACTAAAGGGGTGAGCTCAGAATTATTTCCTTGGTGAAATAAAATGCTTCACAACATCTAGTCAAGTGAAGGAAAATCGTCCAGCTTACCTAGTCTACAATCAAGAGCTGGCTTCATGGATATGCATATAGTGGATTTATCTTAAGATCCAATCCAGTGGTAATACTCAATAACAAAACAGCCAGATTTGACTATGGAAGAAAAAGAGTATGCAGAAGGAAAGGAAGGTCTCATGACCCAAAGCAAATCAAAACATACATCAAACATGGTGGAGTCTGTGTTATGAGATGGACAATGAGTGCCAGTGGAACTGGGATTTATTGAGAAATAGATGTGACACCTAATAAAAGTAGCAGGACAAATTCTGTACTGTATATAGGTATACTTTCGGCTTAAATGTGGCCAAATGTACACTGTAAAAAATAAATCGTAAATTTTACACTAAAAAACTGGCAGCAGTGGTTGCCAGAATTTTACCGTAAAAATACGGTAGCAATGTTTTTGGTTTTACGGAATTGCACTCATTATATTGTATATTATACGGATTTTATTTGTTTATTTTTACGGTTTATAACTGTATAATTAACATGTTCATGGTGTTATAAAAACAGTTTATACCCGTCAAAATCCAGGGTTTCCATTATAACAAATACGGATCATAACCATGTTTTTTACAGCTCAGAACTGTCTGATTTAAAGATTTATGTTGTAATAATAACAGTTTATTTCCATCTTTTTTTTACAGCTCAGAACTCACTCATTATCTATATAGCTTTATCCTGTATTCAGGGTTGCGGGGGGTGGGTTGAGCCTATCCCAGGAGCACAAGGTAGGGTACACACTGGACAGGATTCCAGTTCATCACAGGGCACACACACATTAAGGGCAATTAGGGAACACCAATTAGCCTAATCTGCAGGTATTTGGACTGTGGGAGGAAACCAGAGTACCTAGAGGTACCCACCAAGTGCAGGGAGAACATGAGAACACAGGGACAATCTCTATGCACACAGAGACAGGAATCGCGCCTGGCCGGGAATCAAACCCAGACCGTGGAGGTGAAAGGCAACAGTGCTAACCAATACACTACTGTACTTGCTATGCGCTTATTGCCGTTGTTTGACTAAGCATAATTTTATCACACTAGCTGGGAGCTAGGAGAGATAGAAGTTACATTGCTAAGTATTTGTATTTTACTGTTAAGAAACTATTAAGAGTACTTTTATATTAATTGATGAATCCAAACCTAAATCAAATCATCAAAACCAAACAAAATCCAAAGACTTGGACATCAGCATGGTCCCATGTATTTTCTAATAAAGACACACTGTAAACCCGAATAAGTTGGGCAAAACTCAAAAATATTTAAGGTAATCAGTTACATAAAATATTATTTAATAAAAATAACAAACATTATTGTCCAAAAACCCAACAACTATTAGTATGCATCTCCTTATTCATTTTAATTAAAACGATAAATAAATGCTGAACAAATTCCCTGACACATCTTCAAGTTGGAATGGTGCTTTGTTGTGGAATCTTTAAACCCAATTTGAGCATACAATTAAAGCATTTTACAGTAGATATGCTAATCGGTGAAAGACAACCCTTGCCTTGCCATGCTGTATATTCAGCAAGGATACATTTCTTTAGAATAATTAAAGCTGCTATACATATGGCAAATAGCTTAAAAATGAGCTTAAAAACATGTAAACATATTGAAACAATTTAAGTATGTTTAATTTTCCTTTAATAAAGTCATCAGTCATCAATCAAAAACAAACAACTAAACAATTTTAATAAATTATTATTCCAACTGCCATCTAGGGTGTTTTGACGATGTGAGTGGAAGATCTGGTTGTTTTGTTGCCCAGGCATACACTTATGCATCGACAGAAATCCTTGGGAACTAATATGACTAAGATCTGAGGCGTTAGAGTGAAATTAGTAACAACTATGTCATCTACAAAAAGTGCATATTTCTTAATCATATTTCTTGGCATTGTTCTTGCATTGTGTCAGTCCAGCTGATTATTAGAATTAACTCTTAGGAACTAATGGTCTGAAATATTTGTATGATTTATGTGGAATTATAATTGTAAACAGATATAATATAATAAATATCCAGAGGTCAAAGCAAGGGCAGATGTGTGAAATATTTAGTCAAAAATGTTTCCTGACTGTTTGTTTTGTAAATGATGCTACTTACGTCTTCAGGAACTAATTTTCATCAATATTGATGAAATCTGTCCAACTGTCTGCATTTGTATCCAAGTGTACGTTCAAGATTTTCAAGAATCAGGTGTTTGAATTAGGAATAGGAATATGTTGAGTTAAGTGGTCATGGTCAAATACCTGGAGAAAAAAAAATATTTTAAAATATACAAAAAAGTATATATATATATATATATATATATATATATATATATATATATATATATATATATATATATATACTGATATTTTAAAATCAATGTATAACTTGTCTGTGGTAACAGTACTCACAATAGTTCACAAACACTACTTGTGCATTACAGGAACTCTAAAAGCTGGCTAAATCTCCTGTACAGTTCTGACCAGGAAGTCCAATCATGGCTTTGGCATACTGAGAAAACTTGTGTTAAAATACATTTAACTGTATTAATTTTGCTGATATGCTTTATCTCATGCAACAATTGAGCTAGATCAAAGGGTCAAGGAACTACTGTAAACTACTGTACATTGAATATTTGATCGGATACCATACCAGTAAACAGTTTGAACACACCAGCAAAAAAAGTTGGACCCTGTTCTGTTCTGGAATAGCTCTTGCAAGTACTGTATTGACAAGTACATTTGCAAAACCCGTCAAGCACGATGATGAAAATGGCTCTCATGAAGACCATCCCAGGAAACACCAAAACGTAGCTCTGCTGCAGAGGAGTTCATTTAGAAAAATCACCTATTAACAGCTTAGATTCATTATAAAGACTTTGCAGAGCGTAACACATTTAAAAGCATATTTAGCATATATAAACTTAATAATTAGTATAAATACTTACACTAGTATACACTATGTACTATATGAAGGATATACCAATTATGTACTGTAATAGCCTCTGCGGTGAGGTAAATGCTCCCTTCCTGTGACTTATGACAGACTCATGAGTGTCTGTCTGTACCAGGACAAACCTCTGAGTGGGTCTATACTCAGTGGAGTTCATGTAACCCCACACCACATACATATACCTGCTGACAGTCAGGAATTTGGACCCTGTGAACCTATCCAGGGGAAGGGATAACCAAAGAGGGGAGGAAGCTAGTGGGAACAAGCTTTGTAGATCACCATGACCTGTACTGACACCTCTGTCATCACCCGTCCGCTCTGAAAATGTGAAAGGGGAAGAAACCGCATGCAGGGAAGGGGGTTGTGTCTGCAGCAGTGACATAGAGAGTGGGGCTGTTCAAGGCTTCTCAGCAGGTGGCAAAGGGAAGTTTAAGTGGAAGAAAAGTAGTGTGGGCAAGGCTTTTATGCCTGTCTGTGTCAAGGTCTGTCAGCTTCACGGGCATCAAACCTTCCCACCTGCATGACAAGAAGGAAGTTGTGGCACTCTTCTGTAGAGGGAAAGATTTGATAAGGTGCAACTCAGTTTTTCAGTTTTCATTATTTGCATGCAGACATTCTGTTAAGTCTATACTGTACTTCTTGATTGCAGGATTATGCTCTGTGATTAGTCAGTAGATTGGGTACATAATAAGAGTCTTAGACTTTTATAAATAATGGACTTGATTAAAAGTAGTGCAACTGTAGTACTAATTCATGTGAGTAAAAGTATAAATAGTCATAAGAAATGACTCAAGTAACACATGAATGACTCGAGTACACATTATTCTGTTCATTAGCTATAGGCTCTCAATTACTAGCATTTAAAAGATATTTAACACAATCAGCAATTACAGCACCAAAATGACATCTTCATTTTAATTTCGATTGGATCTTAAATGGGGTTTAATACATTATTCTGTTTATTAGTTATTTAACTAACCAAACTAATTGTAGCAAAGTTACTGTATATCTAATTTTCAAAACTCATGTAAAATATTTTGACTTATCCATACTGAAATAGGATAGTTAGAGTAAACCCTGTACTCATACTGTAACCAAAGTATAAAGTTGTATAGAGTATATCTGATTTATGGGCAGAAAACTATTACTAGCACATAAAAGACGATAAAGGATGACACACTGATTGGCATCTTATAAACTTTCCATGGGAAAGTAGATATCCTGGGGAAAAAGTGCTTAGTATCCATGTTTTTGCCTTTTAATGGCAAGAGGCCCCTGTAATCCCACTTGGTGTCACCCACGACCCCACAGTGCTTGTATCAGTTGCCTAATCCATTAATTGATTAGCCTTCTAGCACAGAGACTGCAGTCAGCAAGTGAAATGAACTCCACTGTCTGCTTGCTGCTCTCCATAATGATGAGGTAATTGGCCTAATCAGATCTCTCTGGCTGTTTCATTCCTGGCCCTAGCCGATCACAAGTGAAACATAATATTGCCTGTCATTTCAAAATGTCTGAACCATTAGCCCCCCTACCCATTCTAGGCCTGGTGTAACAAGCTTCCTGTGGCTGGAGTCATGTACAGTGTTTCAGTCCTCAGGTGCTCTAATTCACCAAGCACTATGTGACTCTGGGTCAATAGTGTGCTTGTCATTCAAGGATGAAAGGATGGACATGATGAGTTGGTGGGGGTCAGTGAGATACTGCGCTCTGTCACACACACTTATTAAACTAGGCAGGCTTGGCCAACTATGCATAAAAAATCATTTATGAAATGGGCAGAGTTTCCAACGCGATAACAATGAGAATAACCTAAAGTGATTTGGCGGTTAATGTAGTGTGAGTGAGTAACCGGAGCCAGCATGGTGGCATACGCGGTATACTGTATGTGTGTGTATTGCTTTATCTGATCCGGGGAAATGGTGGCTGATAAGTAAGATGTGAATGGCCTTGGGGTGGATTGGGGAATTGTGTATGACCAGAGGTGCTGCCATTTGGCACGGTTTCCTTTGATTTCAGCACTGGAGATGGCAGACATGCATTTCCTGGCATGATTACATCAGCACTAGCACGGGCTCGGCAGACAGCAAGGAGACATTACTCAGCACTATTTATCCCCCATTGCGAGGCTCGCGTATCGGTAGATCATCCTTCGATTACAGGCTCTTGATAATACATGATCTGTGTGAATATGTGTAGTTCTGTTAAACATGAAAAAACTACATCATTTCTTATATTTCCTGCATTGCTGTTTGGGATATTTTTTTATCTTATTAGTGGGATTTTATAATGATCCTGATCTGTCGAGTAATGGAATGATCTTCATGCATTAAAAAGTGGTTTTTCTTTCAAATTCAATTTGCATCGCAAATATTTCAAATCATGAGTGTAAAATATGCGCTTTTAATTCTATTAATGCAAGATTGGACATATTGGACTACCAATATAGTGGGATTCAAGTGTAAAGCTGCACTCATTTCACCAGCAGAAGCCCACTTAGACCTTAATAGGCTTCATTTATCTGATACACCTGATTATTATTATTTTTTTGCAAACATGAGGTGACAAGCAAAATGCGAGGAATGAATCCTGTGCTTGTAATGGGAATGGAGCTGTCTCCCACATGCTAGAGTTACACACGTGGACAAAATTGTTGGCACCCTTCGGTCAATGAAAGAAAAACTCACAATGGTCACAGAAATAACTTTAATCTGACAAAAGTAATAATAAATAAGAATTCTATGAATGTTAACCAATGAAAGTCAGACATTGCTTTTCAACCATGCTTCAACAGAATTATTTTTAAAAAATGAACTCATAGAACAGGCCTGAACAAAAATGATGGTACCCCTAACTTAATGGTTTGTTGCATAACCTTTTGAGGCAATCACTGCAATCAAACGATTCCTGTAACTGTCAATGAGACTTCTGCACCTCACTGCAGGTATTTTGGCCCACTCCTCATGAGCAAGCTGCTCCAGTTGTTTCCGGTTTGAAGGGTGCCTTTTCCAGACAGCATGTTTCAGCTCCTTCCAAAGATGCTCAATAGGATTGAGGTCAGGGCTCATAGAAGGCCACTTTAGAATAGTCCAATGTTTTCCTCTTAGCCATTCTTGGGTGTTTTTAGCTGTGTGTTTTGGGTCATTGTCCTGTTGCAAGACCCATGACCTGCGACTGAGACCCAGCTTTCTGACACTGGCCAGCACATTTCTCTCTAGAATCCCTTGATAGTCTTGAGATTTCATTGTACCCTGCACAGATTCAAGACACCCTGTGCCAGATGCAGCAAAGCAGCCCCAGAACATAACAGTAGGGAAACATGAAGGAGTTCTTTTCTTGATATGCTTCATTTTTCCGTCTGTGAACATAGAGCTGATGTGCCTTGGCAAAAAGTTCCATTTTTGTCTCATCTGTCCATAGGACATTCCCCCAGAAGCTTTGTGTCTTGTCAACATGTAGTTTGGCATATTCCAGTCTGGCTTTTTTATGATTTGTTTTCAACAATGGTGTCCTCCTTGGTCGTCTCCCATGTAGTCCACTTTGGCTCAAACAACTACGGATGGTGCGATCTGACACTGATGTTCCTTGAGCATGAAGTTCACCTTGGATCTCTTTAGAAGTCTTTCTGGGCTCTTTTGTTACCATTCGGATTATCCGTCTCTTTGATTTGTCATCAATTTTCCTCCTGTGGCCACGTCCAGTGAGGTTGGCTACAGTCCCATGGATCTTAAATTTCTAAATAATATGTGCAACTGTCGTCACAGGAACATCTAGCTGCTTGGAAATGGTCTTATAGCCTTTACCTTTAACATGCTTGTCTATAATTTTCTTTCGAATCTCCTGAGACAACTCTTTCCTTCGCTTCCTCTGGTCCATGTTGAGTGTGGTACATACCATGTCACCAAACAACACAGTGACAACCTGGAGCCCCATATATAGGCCCACTGACTGATTACAAGATTGTAGACACCTGTGATGCTAATTAGTGGACACACCTTGAATTAACATGTCCCTTTATGGTCACATTATTTTCAGTATTTTCTAGGGGTACCATCATTTTTGTCCAGGCCTGTTCCATGAGTTAATTTTTTAAAATAATTCTGTTGAAGCATGGTTGAAAAGCAATGTCTGACTTTCATTGGTTAACATTCATAAAAAAATTTTTAATTATTACTTTTGTCAGATTAAAGTTATTTATGTGACCATTGTGAGTTTTTCTTTCATTGACCGAAGGGTACCAACAATTTTGTCCACGTGTGTATCATCACTGTGTCCCAGCAATGAATCTGGCTGTTTTAGCCTGGATCCTCAGATAGAGGCTGTCTCTTTGACCCAACTTCTAACAAGAGAGCAAAGCTCTGACCACTCATTGTTGATAAACATCCAGAATGGGCCTCTGTTGAAGTGGCACACATATATGACATAAAGAAAAGTGTGTTAAAAAGAATGTGAAAAGTGAATGGTTTCCATTGCTTAATCAGAAGCAGCTGAGAAAGTAAGCAAAAAGGGAACAAGTGTTTACTTACTGAAGGCCCAGATCTAGGGGACAGCTTTACATTCTGCTCAGGGCATGACTGTGAAATGGCAGAATTTCCATGAGCAGCACAGGCATTGCTTTCTTCAGAGCCAGAGTGTTTTGAAGTTGATTTAGATGTTTCATGGGAGGAGAGATTGAATAGATATGGAGTGCCTATTTCATTTTTATTTTTTGCTCATTCATGGTATGAAAACCTGCTAAACCTTTTAATTTTAATCTCCTTTTAATTTTAATTTTAACACATCTCCTGTTACACTGAACTTCCAGTACACAGTATTATGCTGATCAATCCCTGCTATCCGTTATCACCCAGATGAGGATGGGTTCCCTGTTGAGTCTGGTTTCTCTCAAGGTTTCTTCCTATTACCATCTCAGGGAGTTTTTCCTTGCCACCGTCACCCTCGGCTTGCTCATCAGGGACAATCTTAACATTTTGATTCATACAGTTTGCATACAAACTTACTTCTTTTTATTGTGTAAAGCTGCTTTGCGACAATGTCAATTGTTAAAAGCGCTATATAAATAAAATTGACTTGACTTGACTTAAATGACTTCCATTGCTTTAATGCACATAGCTTCAAACCATGCGCAATTAAGAAAATGCATAAAAATTACATATTGCATATAGACAGCATTGCTTCTTTAATAGCCATCCTCTAATTAACATATTTTCATTACTTCTGTTAATGAATCATTTGGAGCTTGGTATTCTCCATGACTTATTGGGTTATCATACAGTGATGGATTTGAGGGGAAACAGAGATCAAATTAGGATTCAATTTACATAGATGATACGAGTTATTAGCTGACATCCTTTTAGCAATAATGTACAAACAGTATGAGCTGATGACAGCAAAGTGTTATCACTTTATACCAATGCTTTCTATATAGTCTGTTAACATAAATACGTCTCAAAACATCTTTCGTAGTACTTTGTAATAAACTAGAAAAGCTAATGGTCAAGCTTGTAGTATACAGTATGTCAGTGAAAAATATCCGTCGGGAAACAAAGCACTAGAGCGTAAGAGGGATTATAAGAGTGAGTTTTAAACAGCACATTAAAAGAACATGGTGCATTGGATTCAAACTACTGTATATTTCCTTCTTTCTCTGAAAGAAATATTTGCCAAATATCTCAATTATGTCAAAGCACCACAGCTGCCAGAACGACACTGGGCCCTGATAAACTGTGGGAGTGACAAAAACGGAGGACACACACATGCGCGTAGTAGACTCCACACACTCTCACACACATCTCACACACTCACTGCATTCATAGGCAGTCAGACCAATGATGCCACTGTACAGAGGCCAGCGTCTGTAACATGATTTATGCTTTCTGTCTCCCACCTCCTGCCTTCCCCCTACTTGTTCAAAGTAATGAAATTCCCCATTTGAGGCAGCCTGACAGATAGATTGGAAATCAAGAACACCAGATAAGTAATGCTGGTTTGATGTCAGCCTGAACCTGATTGATTTGAAAACTCCAAACGCGCGAGGCATTACAGATCCGACCATAGAACATCACCTATAATTGAGAACAGGCTATATCGCTCTTTCCTTGTGTTTAGATTCTTGTAAGATATTACATGAAGAAGCGGGGGGGGGGGGGGGGGGGGGTTTAACTTGTTTACAAAGTCACTGAGATCCTATATATTGAGATTTGAAAATGTATATCTTGTCATCAAATGTCCTTGTGCTTTACCTTGTTTAGATTAAATTAGCATCTGTGGTCATGCCTGCATTAGCTTTCTATTACCTTACGCCACCCATGATCTGTTCATTGATTTAGTTTGGCTACTAGTTACACATTAATTCAGTAAAGAAAAGCCTGTTCATATGGGTACATTTAATTTGTGGTACTGAGCCCGAGTGCAGCCGCGCAACATTGTCTGTTGCAGATAAGCCGCAATGGATGGTAATATAATATGTCAACTGCTGCTGACAGGAGACAGAATTTTAAAACAGCTTGAACTCTTGAATGATTGATTATGCCAATACATTTTCTGGAGGTCATATCGATTGGTTTGGGAAAGTAAAACTCCCACACCTTTAGTCAGTTTCCCCTAAGTGACAGACCTACTTGCATGCGCACTCGTACCTTCCCATCCATGAATCATAATTAAAATGACTAGCAGATAATAGAAGAAAGTGTTTTGTTTGTTCTAAAAATGGTATACTATTAAATCTACAATATGCCAAAATCAATGTACTTCCCTTATTAAATTATATCATAACACCTCAGGCCTTTTCTAAATATGGATTTTAACATAAAATCCATGCAAATCTACACGGTTTTGAAAAAGCAAAAGAAAGAAAATATAATGTAGACCTACTTTTTAAATGCAGTCTTTCAGAAGCTGTAAATGGCATACCAACCAGTTCAAAATGTTGTCATCACGTTTGGCTTCGTGCAATCATTTATCTCAAAGTAATATTGGACTCCAAGCCTGGAGACAACTCTTATATAGTGGGCTGGACCGCTGGTGTCACTCAAAGCCTGTAGGACGTTATCGACTGAGCCTCGCTGTTGAAAGCTCGGAGAACAGAATCGGCTAAACATGTATTATAATCAATCAATACCGAGTGATGGGCACAGAGACGGAGTAAACACACTGCTTATTCTGAAGAATCCCATAACTCCTGTAATCCGGGTGATATGGATGATTTAGACAAAAGGTAGAGAAAAGAAATAAAGATGAGAAGAAAGTTACATTTTGCAGCTCATTGTCATTGTACACTAGCTGTAAACTTGCTGTCACATTAGCTAATAAATTCAGTATACTTTCACCGTTAAACACATGCCAAGGATTCAACATGTATTTGAACCATGTCACCAATCAAGCAGCTTGAAAGAAAAACAAACTGCAAGTGTCTTGTTAGATAGGATGTTGAATCATCTGGCACTGCTAAGAATTGATGAATCCGAATTTATGGCACACATGCATATGATCACATTTACAGTCATGCTTAAGAATCAGTACCCTCTCTTTTAATTAATTAATTAATTAATTAATTTTGTAAAAACAAAATAAAAATCATCTGATCATAATGGGTCTTAGTGTACATATAACTTTTTTCACTATGCCATTATTTATTTAACAAAAAGGAAATGCGGCAATATTAAGTACCTCCATGATTCAATAGTTGGTAGATCCACCTTTAAGTGCAATAAGTTTCTTGTATGACTTAATCAGTCGCTCACATCACTGTGGAGGAATTTAGGCCCATTTGTCTTTACAACATTGCTTCAGTTCATTAAGATTGTTGTAGATTTGCTTATGCACAGCCCTGTTAAGTTCTCACCACAATATTTCAATTGAGGTTTTTCAGACATTCTGATGTAGGTGTGCTTCGGATAATTGTCCCATTGCATGACCTAATTTTGACTATTCAGACACCTGGCCTTAAATCTGCCTGTAGAGTGCTCTGGTAGTATACAAATAATTTCACAGTCAACTTTATGTTCATAGTCATCCAGGTCCTTGTGGCTGCAAATTAGCCCAAATCATTGCATTCTTCACTCCCATGCTTGA
Organism: Clarias fuscus; assembly: GCA_030347435.1. NCBI lineage: Eukaryota > Metazoa > Chordata > Actinopteri > Siluriformes > Clariidae > Clarias > Clarias fuscus. Next base: position 13,282,807 of record CM059216.1, read on the forward strand.
CAGTCAGTATGAGGTGTTTGTGCTGATATACTGTTTAGTTTTCCCCAAACATGGCACCAGACATTAAGGCCAAACAACTCTACTTTGGTCTCGTTGGTCCATAAGACATTGTTACAGAAGCCTTGTGATTTGTTCATATGCAGTTTCACGAATCTCAGTAGTCCTTCGATGTTCTTTTCAGACAGGAGAGGCTAACTCTTCAAACTGAACTATCCTTGTTCAGTCTTCTTTCACTCCTAATTTAACATGCTCAGTCTGGCCTGCAGGGTTTGAGATCTAGCTCTTGTTTTTGTTTTGTTTTTCTCTGAGCACTGGACAGTTTGACCTTGGGGTGAATGTCCTGGGATGTCCACTCCTGGGAAGACTGGCAACTGTCTTGAACGCTTCTCACTTGTGAATAATCTTTCTCACTGTAGAACAATGAACTCCAAATTGCTTGTTTTTTTAACCCTTTAAAAGGCTTTATAACCCTGTCCACAAGGTGTGTCCATTGCTTATGCATTTCTCTCTTGGCACACACCTAAATGCTGAAGGCTGCAAATTACCCTCTTAAATCCTGTGGAAGCAGTAAGGGGGTAATTAGTATTGCCCACATTATATATGCACATATATACATGTATATACCGTACAATTAATATATATATCAGTATAGTCCTATTAAATAAATAATTGTACGGTGAAAACAAAACGTTATATGTTGCTTGTCTGAGGTCCCATCCCACTATTATTCGATGACTGACTTATATTGGTTTTGCACTAAGCATTAATAGAGGGGGGTACTAACTTTTGAACATGACTGTATATGTGATTCCTGGTGGTTTGATATTATTTCCTGATTTCTGATGCCCTATTACAGCTACATCATACTTGTTCCCTTGTACGTACCTTTGCAGTCTTTGCATTACCCTATGTTGCATCGATCTCTAACAGCTATATAAACTGCAAGAACTTTGCAAGGCCCAGTGAAGCCTGTTCGGATCTAATGGCTTGCTTATGGAGGTGTAATGAAATCATTTAGGAGCGTGTGGAGTGGGAAGTGAGGTTGGGGAATCAGACGAGGGAATGAGGATGTGTTGATTCAATCTCCTCCACTCTTATCTGCTCCTAGTTTTCAGTGTACCATCTGCTGGAGACTAGCGAAACAGGCAGATACATCACTATTAGATTCTCTATGTCTACTTACTGCATATTAGCACCTGACTTAAGCAAGATGATCATTTTTTGTACTCTGCAAGCTAGCAGGCACATATTCTAGGTGTTTGCACAGTAAGATCCAGCTGCTTCTTTTTTTTTTAAGTCTCAACGTATTATTCTGCAATTCATCTAAAAGCATATTATTCAGTAACTAGTGTAAAGGTGACAGGAAATCTATAAAGGTATAAGAATGATGAATATAAATGTGGTTGCTTTGAGTTTAGGGGTTAAAAAGCACCTGCAAAATAATTTGCTGAGAATTTCTTTAATTAGCTTAGTCATTTTCCATGCAGATGTCTTGCCAGAGCTCTAATATGCTCAATAAATCATAGCATACCAAATTAGCATCTAAACCAGTTTGTTGTCTTGGCTACAGATGCACTCATTCATTCATTCATTTATTCATCTTCAGTAACAGCTTGATCGTGGCCAGGGTCACAGTAGGATGTTCATTACTGGACACCATGTCCACACATTCACACTGTCAAACAAACCTAAAGGCAATTTAGTGTAGCCAGATAGCCTACGGGTATTTAGGAGATGAGAGGAAACCAGAGAACCCAGGGAAACTCGCACAGAACATGAAAACCTCTAGAAAGACAACCACCTGAGCTCAGGATGTAAACAAGGAGCCTGGAGCTATAAGTCAGAGATGTATGGATGAATTGCTGTGATATATTTTTCTACCAAAAGATGGACAGAAAAAAATAATAGTACCCGTACATTAGTATATAAGTATATTTATGTACTAATACAGTATATAGTATGTAATAGTATACTATGCATAATATATAAGTATATTTTAACCTATTGAAATTTTGCAAATGAGATATAGTATTTTCCCAGATGTTTTTGCAAAATTCTAAATTAAACTCCTCTTGTGGCCTTTACCTACATATATACGTATGTATAATATACAGCATTGACAATGAAGTTATTAAGATCGCTAAACAGCTATAAAGCTCCTATGCGAGTCCTCTGGGTCGTATATCACTCATCCTTCCGCATTGATTCAAGTGTGAGGTTCCACATCATTAGTGATTCCTATCATGCCAGTTCAGTCGTTCAGGCCACACAGGGAAGGTAATGGTAGCTTCAATGCATGGGTGAGTATATATGCTACACTGAGCAATGCTTTTCAATTACCAGCCTGCCTGCAGTGAAGCTCAGATGAATGCGTACACTGTATGCCTGGGTCAGAATGCTTCAGTCAGACAGACAAATATGTTTTTTAATTTTACAGGCCTGTCAAACTACACTTAGGAGGCTATCAGAGATGACTGCCACATGTTGAACTACAAAATAGCAATGCAGTAAAAAGAAAAAAATGGTTGCATGGAACTTATTTGTAGCACCTACTGTACAACATATTGAACAGCAATGTTCTGCCACGAGCATACACTGCATAGCAGCATATCAGCTCTCATGTTGCACATGGATGCATTTTGATCTCTACCGCCGCGCTATCTGAATGGAATTGAATGAAATCAATATAAAGCTTTCTGCGTCTCTTTTAACATATTAAATGTAGCACGCTATATTTGTAAAGCTTTTTCACTTTTTTCACAACAATTGATCAGTCTTACGAGGCCACTGAAAAATGTTCCTCTTCTTTGTAAACACAATTAGGCTTGCAAGTCACGTGGGAATGCAGTACAGTGAGATAAGTGTTTATTTATTCATTTTTTTACATGAAATGTTTCTATATTCTCGGTAGTCTAAAAATGAACAATAAATACTGTCTGCAGTTTAACAAAAAATATGCGCATTATCATTCCACATTACTAAGCCTGATTGTATTTGCAAGGAAGGGGAGAAGCTTCTATTTATTTATTTATTTATTTATTTATTTATTATAGCCCAGGTGAGTCTGATCATGCTGCATGACCTATTTTTGAACACATTCTACATACACCAATTAGCCACATTACGATGGAAAATATTATGGCCAGTATTGAGTAAGTTCCCCTTGGGCCACATGGGCAACTCTGGCCCCTCGGGACAAGACTTCACAATGTGTCTGGGGATGTGCTGTGGTGTCTGGCACCAGGATGTTTGCAGCAGGTCCTTTGGGTGCTGCAGAATGGAGGGTGGGGCTCGATCGGATTGGGATCTGGGGAATTTGAAGCCTGGGTCGGCGACTTTAGGCTCGTTGCCGGTTGGATTTCTAGTGTTGCGGGCTGTGGTGCACTGGGTGATCTTGATTTTTGAATCTTATAACTTTTAATCATGGTCAGCATTGACTTTTTTCATCAATTTGTCCTACATTGGCTTTTCTGTGGGATTGGAGAGGACAAGCTGGCTTTTATAACTGATAATCAATGGTAATGTGTTAATGTTATGGCTGATCTATGTAAGGCTACAAAAAACAGTTCGCTATCTCAATCACGGAACAGAACTCTATCCAAACTTTCATAAGTTTATAACTGACATAAACGTAGAAAACTAATTCCACACAAATCATCTATTACTTTTATCACCACCTTACTAGACTTCTACAGCAAATTAAATAATGCACTTGGTTGTTTGATTTAAATTGTATGTGTTAAAATCCCTGCTGGATTCACCGGTAGATGAAACATCTCTGCTGCGTCCACTCTAGCTTTATTATTCTCTGTAATGTGTCTATACACATTTAGGAGCTATTATGCATTAGAAGCTTTTCTGTTATGTTTGTGAAGTAAATGTTAAATCGTAACTAGGGAGAAAGGAGGCACTAAAGAACATGAAACGAGCATCAAGCCATCTTTTTAGCCAACTGTTAAAAATGTCAAAGTGTAAAAATGTCCCTTGTCTTGCTGAATTTGTAGCTCTATGTCAGACGCATACTGTAGTTATAAAATATCATTGCTTTGTGATTCACCACTGTGAGCATATGGTAAGGAATTTTAGAGATTTTCCTTATTCCATTGTTGTACCTTAAAGCACAGTGACCTTAATCACCTTCTGAATTATCTCTCTATAACAGTTTATGCAAATACAGATGGAACTAGTGCCTAGGCAACACTGGGTTCGTTAAACAGAAATGCATTCTGTAATGTTGGTACACATTATTGACCAAATCCATGTGGTCTGGGCAAGGCTTGTGCATTAGCGTTTATAGGTTCGGTGGAAATTGCTGGTCGAAGCTGTTTATGGTGCGATATCAAACAAAAGAGTGTCAGCCCTCCTGACCAGGTTGGGGCCCACAGAGGAGCTCCTTAAATCAAAGTCATTTATCATGTTTTTTTTTTTTTTTTTTTTTTGAAGAGTGTTACTCGGGGAGTAGGGGGCGGATGAGCCGAGGCTGATAGCCCATGCACCATTAATTAGGTGCATGTAGTGAAGGGAGCCTACAGTTGGGGTGTGTAACAGATTCCTTATGGAATTGATGAGTGTGTGTGTGTGTGTGTGTGTGTGTGTGTGTGTGTGTGTGTGTGTGTGTGTGTGTGTGTGTGTGTGTGTGTGTGTGTGTGTGTGTGTGTGTCTGTGTGTGTGTGTGTGTGTGTGTGTGTCTGTGTTTGTGTGTGTCTGTGTGTGTGTGTGTGTATGTGAGTGTGTGTAATCCCCAACCTAACACAGCTTGCACAAGGGTGTGAGCATCTTTTAAATGGAGCAACCATCCATAGTAAAGCTTTTTAGCTTTTAAAAAAAAAAAAACATTTAAGTCTTCATTTTCAAGAAAGAAAGAAAAAAAACAGTGAGAGCACCCACTAGTTTGTTTGAGTGAAAACATTTACTTTGACGCATTGTGTGCATTAGTTTGGTAATGTACATCGTCCCCTATTTACACCATTTAGCAATTAGCAGGCGGGCTTCGACAGAATACAGAGTACAAACACTAGCAGTTATCTCTTTCATCAGCTCATGTATGCAAATGAGTGTTTGATTTTGTTCATGCAAATGTGAATTTCAATTAACTGCAAATTTTAACTGGCACTTGGCAACATATTTGTGGCCCTGGCCATGTTTTCCTTGCCGAAAATAAATTATGGATAAGTAAATAGCATTGCACGCTGAAGATAATTACAGCTCTCCAAAAGTGTCCTTTAACATGCAAATACATTACTTTGTACTCTTTCACAAAGATCAATCACAGATGAGCAGGTAAACACAATCACTGCGATAATTTATGACACGTTTCATATTGGGAGCACGCATACAGGGCGTTTTAAGAAGAAGAAAAAAAAAAGAAGAAAAATCCACTCTTTGGACTCCACTTCATATGTTTTGCATTCAAACTGAGACTGGTTTGAAGAGCAAAATCAAAGCTTCTCATGTTGGAGATACTGGCACATCAGTCCAAATGACTGAGCCTCAGTTTTACCACTGGTGCTTCAATATTGTGGCCAAACAGTCTTTTCCCCTTTTTATGAGATATTTTTTTAAACTCAGCCCCAGCCACAAAGTACTTTTATTACGGAAAATTGCTTTGGACAATTTTCACAAGGTCGGTGAAGGAAGATGAGAGGAGAAAAACACTGTTTATGACTTAAATTTACACACATTCTCCCTATGGTCTCAGCTGCAGAATTTTCTCAATTGCTATATAGTGGACTGTCATTAAGAATACATGAGAACCAAAGTTAAGATGACTGATTGTAAAAAGGGGCCAAAAGGTCAGGACTGGTTTGCTCTGCATGTTCTCCCTCTGCATATGAACAACAGCATTTGCACTGTAGTTGGATGAAAGTTCCATGCTTGTTCTAGTGCACTTTGGATGCTAATAACTTTCTCTTTCTTTGTTCTCTTTATGTTCTCTTTGGACTTATAAAGACTTGGGCAAATACAACCTGCAGGACTTATATAATATAGCAAAACACATGGAGGATATCATTAAAAAAAAGAATAATAAGAAGATTGTGGACGCACCATTCATACATGTTAGCACAAATAAATCATAGTCTCCTTAATGAAACAAAAAAAAAAAAAGAAAAACACTGTTTGAGTTGTCCCTGTTGATACAAAAAGCAATTAAAGTGCTGAACTGTTTACAATACCAAATTATATGACCATATTAATTTGCAAGTTCATTTATCAATTTGAACTGTCTTATTGCCTGATAACTTAGAATGGTGGGTTTTGGGAATTCTTGCTACTTATAAAGCAAGTCATCTCTAAGACAGACGGACAAATCAATATTCCTGGCATTAAGGACAAGCAAATGCCTGACAATTCGGAGGAACTATTTGTGCTTGTTAATTTAGCTCTCCTATAGGGCAGACGATTTAATCAGAATTGGGATCGTAAAGGTATTTTTTGGGGCACTCTCAAGTATTGTAGATTCATTAAAGGTAAAACGAAATATTTAAAGCCTTTTATTTTTAATGTCTATGACTTAGAGGTCTTCCGGGATCAAAAACCAGCTCGTCCAGTCTGATCCCACAGAAAGGCTAATGTGGCACAATTTGAATGCTGGCTATGACAGCAAGGCACCAGAACACCCAATGTGTTGTGTATTGTGTTTTTTCCCCCTTTGACAGATAATTTGGCCTAAATTCATAGTATAAATCTAGCTTTTATTTGTTGGTGAATTTCACCAAGCAGGCAGCTGGTGCAGCTAGATTACAGCTCACATGTAGTCTCTTTTTGGTTCATAAGTGGATTAAGGCTCTTTGATTGTTTGACGTTACAATGAAAAAATATACATTAATCAATTATAAGCCAGGCTATTGGCTAATCCCAGGAGACTTAAGACACGAGGCAAGGTACACCCTGGACAGGGTACCAATCCATCACAGGATTTGGAATTCCAATTATCCTAATCTGCATGTCTTTGGACTGTGGGAGGAAACCAGAGTACCTGGAGGAAACTCACCAAGCACGGGAAGAACTAGCAAACTCCATGCACACAGAGACGGGAATTAAACCTGGCTTTGGATTAGACCCGACCATGGAGACATTTAGACATACATATACACATTTATTTAATATTGTTGTATGATTTCTTATTGTAATATTTCTCATTGAGGTTGATGGATAATGTTAGCCAGCAATATAGTGGTTAGCAGTGTGGCCTTGCACCTTCAGGAATGGGTGTTGATTCATGCCTCGGTTATGTGTGTATGGAGTTTGCATGTTCTGCCTTTCTGTGCTTGGAGGGTTTCCTCCAGGTATTCAGGCTGCATCCTCAGGTTTCCTCAGACATACAAGGTAGGGGATAAAACTGCCATTTTAAAATTTCCAAAAGTGTGTGAGTGAGTGTGTGTGCTTGTGATGGTTTTGCTCCCCATCAAGGTGTACCTTTCATCAAGCTCCAAGTTCTCTGGGATACACTTCAGGCATCCCGTGACTGTATAGAATAAGCATTGTAGAGAATAAATAAGGCTAAATACTCAGGTATTCATTTATCTACATGCCTACATTATATTTCAAATGTAATGTGGATGCCTGACCATCATACCAATATGCTTTTTGAACATTGCATTCCTGAATGAAGGAAAGTCAAACATCTCTATCCCATTGACCATACAGAATGTGAATAATATAAGAGCTTATCACATAGAATAATCAGTACTTGTCAGAAATGCCTGCAGCTACTTTAATGTTTCTGTAGGTTTTGTTTCCACCCCGGTGGTACAGTAAGTCTTTGTCTTGTCCTTTTATACATTATGAAGGGATGTCCTGGTGTGGTGTTATGGTTGAGCTCCTTGTTTTCCATTTGATTATAATAGCCAGTATTTTATTCCATGGTACATCTAATGTTTTGTAAATTCTTCTATAGCCCTGCCTTTCAACAAATGAGAGATACAGTACATGCTTTGCAAGCTTTTTCCAGACTGTGATTTCAGCAGTCCTATGAAACCGAGAAGATGTCAGGAACGCCTGGTCTTTATTTTGGGTTAATCAGGACATTTTCATTGATGATAGCTGAGATTGAATGTGATTCATTCAGAACTCGCCTACATCCCCAATTACATATGGGTACACACATTTGTGCAACCAGGCTATCGAACATTTCAAATTTCAGGTTACTTTGGAAGTAAAGTTTGAAAAAAAATGACATGATTTATGTTAGTGTCATTCTTTTCTTTCACCAAAACCAAGGTGTGCAGACATTTTATATGCTTTTTTTTTTTACTTTAAACATTGTGGCAACAGCTTGGGCAAGGTTCACATACTGTACAATACATAAAGCATCTAGCTACATGTGAAGCATCTAGCTACAAAGTGAAGCTGAAATATCATTCAACCAAACTGAAGAACAAACAAACAGAAAAAAACATTAGTTTTAAACATTTGTAGGTTTGAGCAGGGCGGTACGGTGGTGTAGTGGTTAGCACTGTCACCTTGCACCGCCAGGGTCTGAGTTCGATCCCCGGCCAGGCTTGATTCTCGTCTCTGTGTGCATGGAGTTTGCATGTTCTCCCCGTGCCTGGTGGGTTTCCTCTGGGTACTCCAGTTTCCTCCCACAGTCCAAAGACATGTAGGTTAGGCTAATTGGCGTTCCCAAATTGTCCGTAGTGTGTGAATGAGTGAGCGTGTGTCTGTGCCCTGCGATGGACTCGCACCCTGTCCAGGGTGTACCCTGCCATGTGCCCCAAGTCTCCTGGGATAGGCTCCAGGCCCCCGTGAACCTGAATACAGGATTAAGCGGTATAGATGATGAGTGAGTGAGTGAGGTTTGAGCAGCCAAGATATACAATTAAATAAAATTTCCTGTTAGGTTTACTGTTTCCAGAGGACCCAGTGAGCATGTCAGAGCAAAAGCTAAGAACTCTCACTCTTCAAGCTCAAATCTCACGCAGTCACTCATTTTCACATGCTCTCAAGCCACACATCAAATTTCACTCACTTTCATATTCAAAATAATTGTCTGTGAAAGATGCAAGAAAAGTCACTGAGGTCCAGCCTCTTTCTGTTGAGTTAGATACATCTTTTATTCTGAAGTCTAATCGCAATTTCGTTCCCTCAAATACTGTACATACTATACTGTAGATGCAGGGCGGCCGGAGCGTCCTGGCACAATGCTCCGCCACTTTGTTCTTTGAAGAGACAGAATACTCTGGAAATTAACGCACTGTGTGAATGCAGCAATCAAACGCACAAGAAGGGACAATAATTGGAACAGTCATAATAGTCCTGAACCGATAAACAATAAATCAAAATTCAAATGCATTTACAGACTGCAGCAAAGTCACACACCAGCTGGAGTATTAAAAGTGAGGGCAGTGACATAGTATTATCCAAAGAGGGTGATACTTACAGTATTTACAGTAAAATTAAAATATTTGCATCAGTTTAATCACGTAGAACTTTTTATGTTAATAAAAAACCCTCAAATTCTAACAAATAAGATTTACAGAGAATTGCTTGCATGCACGATAAAAGAGCAGACAGAGGTTCACAATCATTCAAACAGCACAAACCAATATATATATAATTTTTTTCCCTTTTCTTCTCTTGTCTTACTTTTGTTTACTTTTTTGTCCCACAATTTACAGTACCATGATTTCTCCTCTTTTTTATCTGTTCCAGAATGACCCAAGTCATTCTCTGTGTTTGAACGCTCCAGCATGACTGTTGCATTTCACATATTATTGCGTTTATTTTGTTGGTTTCTCTCTTAATCAAGTTTGTTAGCCCCTGAGTGTTGTTACAGTATGAACATGAATAACGATACATTGTTTTGTGTATGATTAAACTTGATGCAAATATGTATGATATATATATATATATAGTATGCAAGTAATTTTCTCTGTCTTGTGTATACATAATTTTACTGTCCTCAGGGGCATCATAGTGGGGGGTGTTTGTGAGACTGACTACCTAGGGCCCAAATGATGTAATTCTGGAATGAAATATGAGAGATATGGATTAAGAAAGGAATCGAGCCCAGTGAAACTGATTATGTATAAGGCCCAGAGTTCTGTGCTACACGTGTACGGCTGCCCTACATGGAGATGCTGAAGTGCATGTAGGTAGTTTGGTTGGTGGGTAAGGTAGGCCCTATTTAATTTTTTTCCCCCTTAAATGTCAGCTGTACCAACTGGAATAAATACAGTCACATGCATTTAATGTTTCATTTTAACACTGCAATGCTAAAATAGGGTTAGGGTTAGGGTTATGCAGAACCTGAGCCATACAGGTAAGGTGTATGGTTACTGTTAGATAAAATGGCTGGGCATGTGCAGCGTTATATGTAGAATCAATGCCCTAATTTCCATAATCTCACGCCAAGCTTTTCTAAAAAGTTAGTGCTCTGCTCTTTTGTAACAGAGTACAAGGAAAAGTAGGATAAAGTAAACCATGCAAATGCATTACCACTGATCAATAATGATGTTACATTCACAAGCCTACTATTATGTTAGTCTCCCTTCTGCCACTAAAACAGCTCAGGCCACTAAAGGTACAGTATGGACTCCATAACACTCCAGAAGATGTAACATATCTCACTCACTCATCATCTATACCGCTTAATCCTGTATTCAGGGTCAAAGGGGGCCTGGAGCCTATCCCAGGAGACTTGGGGCACATGGCAGGGTGCCAATCCATTGCAGGGCATACGAATCCAGCCTGGCCGGGGATCGAACCCGGACCCTGGCGGTGCAAGGCGACAGTGCTAACCACTACGCCACCGTGCCGCCTAGATGTAACATATATTTTATTTTATTTTTATTTTAAGTTATACATGCACATACTAGGACTACATAACACAAGCACATAACACAAGCACAAGCATGAAATAATAAGTTGCATGGCATAAAAACAACAACAGTGACACTGCTCACAGCAGATGCTAGGCAACAAGTGCTATTCAAGTATCATTTAAATATTTATTCTTATTAAACCCAAATTTCAATCGGGTGCAAATGTGAGTGCCATGATCAGGTGAGATGCAGTGGGTCATGTGATCTTCGTCCTGCCATGATAAAAACAAACAAACATAGAAACAAAAAATTTAGGGCATGTCTCCTTACTTGTCCACACAGGTGGTCCTTAAACAGCAGGCAAAGTATGCCTAGTCTGGTGGGCTCCCTCTTTGGGAAACAGATATGGTCTAACTTCCAGTTCAATCATGATGCTTCTCATAACAGACTTTAGACAAAGAGTGCTATACTTTATACTGTGCATGAGTTCATTACATGTGCTCAATAAATCAAAGCATGAAACAGATTTAAACAGTCATGTGATGTGAGTATTGTTACCAGGTGAGATGAGGTGGCTTATACTGTAGTTATAGAAAATCATAGTGCTGTGCTGTATTCAGCACAACCCTCACATAAAGGCTCATTATCTTATTTTAGTATCTTGTGGCCATGTTAAACTAAATATTGCACATAATTTCTGTGCATCATGCACATGGCATAAAAATATGTTTCTGGCCTCCAGTAGAAATGCTACTTAAAGAGGAATTTAAGTCATTAAATTCATTTTCTTTAGTTTAAAATGTTTGAACTAGCTAATGTTAAAGTATGTTCAACTGGATTTGACCCTCATTAAATAGGTTTCCTGCAACCTAAACACAATAAAAAGTGGAATAACTATAGATTATATTATATAAATATAATTTGACAAACTTTTGTAAGAATACAGATTTTACATTAATTCCTAACACCAATATATCTAAAAACAGAAGATATTAGGATTAAATTCTACAACAATTTCAACTGTTATAATAAAACCAAATTGAGGGATACTATTATAATAAGTGGTTATACTGTATTGATACTTTAATAAACAAAAAAATGCGTCCAAACGATTTTCATCTAGAATGTACAGTAAGGGTTGCAGTACCTAGCATGCCCTTCTATTGATACAATTAACTTGGATAATATTGAGATGTACTTACCTCTGCATCCGCAGTACAACAAGGCTAATTCTACTGCCCAATAAACACTCCATGGATATCAATCTTCTACTGGTAATTTCCCTGTAGAATTATAGCTTTCTCTCTCTCTCTGATCTCATCCCACTGGTAAATCTCTTTACTGTCAAACAAAGGAGCAAGAATGCGGAAGTTGTGAACATGGGAGACGCGCAGATCAATACAGCAAGGACAAGCTGAATGATCTGGCTAGAGAGAATGTATTTGGTGCCTGAGTCCACATGGGTGGCCATTAATCCACTCAGCACTTGGTGAGGTGCTATCCAGCAGCCCAGAGAGTGTAAAATGCCTTTTACGTCAGCCTGAGACATTACTGCCCATCAACCAAACAAATCCATATTAACAGGGCCACGAGAAACACGGATATGTGCATGCACACATTCCACTGGAGAAATATAACCAGGTTGTATCTTTGGAGTCATGGCCGTACACTTGTGATGAATAACAATGCTATCTACAGAAGTTTGCTACTACGGCTGCACACACTATACTGAGAAGATGCAATTATTTGGATTTAGTGTCTTATTTAAGAGTGCTCGATATTCCATGGTCAACCTATGGCTCAAAAGTGTACTGGCACTTAAGCAGTGCAAGAAACTTCAATTAACAGTTTCACTCAAGAACTGCTGCTATAATCTTATACATATCATGCTTATAAAAGACATTTTAGGACTGTTTAGTTTTAGTGTACTATCTAAGAATAAATATAGATAGAAATTTTACAGTGTACAATTATCTAAGAGGGAAAATACCTGGATTGTTCTATTTTGAAAATTCTAGATTTCATGTTAACAAATGATAGTTTTGACAACAACATTCATTTTATGCAAGACACAAGTACGTTTTACAACAGTTGTTTATGGATAGATTATTTAACTTATAATTCACTGTACTAAATTCCATTGGGTCAAACGTTTGCATCCACTTAAACAGCTTAGAAAATTCCACAAAATTATGTCATGGCTTTAGAAGATTTTCCTGTTCCAATTTCTCTTTAAGATTAAGAAAGTACTCTACCTATCTATCTATATATCAGCCAAGACCTCAGAACACCTCCACAAGTCTGGTTCGTCCTTGGAAGCCATTACCAAATACCTGAAGATACCATGTTCATCTATACAAGCAATACTACTAGGAATAAACACCATGGAACCACACAGACATTATATAGTTTAGGAAGGAGATGTTCAATCCCAGAACAACAGCAAAGGACCATATGAACACACTGAATTAAAAAGGTATAAAATTATCTAAATCCACAGTAAAACGAGACTGATAGTGACATAACTCGGATGGCTGCTCAGTAAGGACAAAGCCAAAACTGCCATACCGTAAAAGCACCAGACTATGGTTTGCAGCTGGACATGGCGATAAAGAAATGTCCTGATTATGGTCTGATTAAACAAAAAAATGAACCGTTTTGCTATAATGACCAGCTCTCCTTTGAGGAATAATGGTGAGGCATTGTGGATATATTGAAGCAACTCAATACATCAGCTAGGAATTTAAAGCTTGGTTGCAAATGAGTCTTCCGAATGGACAATGATCCAAAGCATGCTTCCAAAATTAAGGCAACATGGCTTAAGATCAACAAAGTCGAGGTATTTGAGCGGCCCTGACCTTAATCCAGTAGAAACCTTCAAGCAAGCAGGCCTAAAACCTAATTCAGTTACATGAGGAATGGGCTAAAATTCAATACACAAAACTTTTGACCTACTGTAAGTTAAATGATTTAAAGTAGTTCGTATTTAGTAGCATATTGCCATTGCCTTTATGTGTTCTCACCCACTGAGAATGTGATGAAATAAACAGAAACGGAAAAAATCTTTCTCTCTTTTGTTATTCTGACACTTCACATTCTTAAAATATAATTGATTAAAATATATATATAAAATATATATATATATTAAAAAAAAAATATATATATATATATATATAAAAAAAAAAAAATATATATATATATATATATATATATATATATATATATATATATATATATATATATATATATATATGTATATCCAATTAACCTTAGACATGGAATGCTAATTCTAAGGAAATTTAAACTACGTGTGTGTGTGTGTGTGTGTGTGTGTGTGTGTGTGTGTGTGTGTGTGTGTGTGTGTGTGTGTGTGTGTGTGTGTGTGTGTGTGTGTGTGTGTGTGTGTGTGTGTGTGTGTGTGTGTGTGTGTGTGGGCAAAAGTTTTAGGCACAATCAATTAAATGTCTGGAAAAGCTAGGATGTCTTTAAAAAAAAAAAAAAACTATTAAGCCCAATGAACAGGAATTAATGAAACAAATAGTCAGTATTTGATATGACAAACTTTGAGGTGTCAGGTACAATGTGTATAGTTTTACTGAGCATCCTGCAGAACCAACCACAGTTCTTCTGTGGACTTTGACTGTTGCACCTGCTTCTTTTTTGCATGCAGAATCCAGCAGCTTCTGTTTTGTTGTTTGTCTGAAAAGTGTCCGCTTAAATAATGTGCTGCTTTTTTCTGCCAACCAATATTTTTCTTTATCTTTTAATTCTGTGGTGGAATACTGATGTTTGAAAATCTAATTATTTTTGTACTCACTCAGTAATAAAGTCATAAAATGATGCATTTTTTTTCATTATACACGCACTACAAATAAAACTGAAATGAAAAGTTTTAAAGGTAAACATCCACTAGTCACACAGGGACGTTGATCCACACATATCAAAATATGCAACAAATAAGTATGATTGTGTGCTACTTTGAAAAGATCAACTTTTCTGGTAGAGAGCACACAAAATATTTTATTTATATTCCATACATAAATAGCAGGCTCTTTGGTGCCATGCCAATGCTCTTCGTGTGTGCCTCTGGCACTATCAATGCTTGCCATCATGTGCAGGGTCAGAAATAAATTGCATTTTTGCTGTGGTGGTTCACCTGCATAAGTCCTCAGAAGAAGCATAAGAATATAAAATATGAATAAACATAATTACTCATGAGCAATCCAACAGACCGACGACCCATGAATTTATTGTACTTTAAAAACCTATACACACACACACACATAAACATACAAGTACACACATTTAAACATACACATACACAAATACTTAAAAGAAATATTCAAATATTATTGATCAATTATTCAACTACAATAAATGGCCACTCCTCCGAGAAGGCTTTCCCCCAGAATTGCCCATTGGGATTTTGTATTCTGCCAAAAGAACGTTAATTATGTCATTCTGCGTTTCAGTTCAGACTGGAACGTTTCACCCAGGTGAGGGATTATTTTGGGCTACTTGGGTTTTTCCACTCTAACCATGGCAAACTACATTATATTTACATTTACATACTTAATCAAACTTAATATTTGCTCTTTATTGCTGAGATAAGCTAAAATATATCTGTAAAGGCACAAGACAAAAGGAAAAGTTTCCAGGTTAGTTCCTCAGACTAATTTTATAATAAGCCTGAATTTTGGTCCGATCACAATTAGTCCCCGATAGGTTGATGATATGGATCTTGAATGATCAGATTCTTTTATAAAAGCTTTTTGGAAGGCTGCCGTGCAATGTGAGCGGTCTGATTTTCCACATTTCTGCGTGATGCCACCTCAATGCGCCTACCCAGATACCTCCAATGTTTGCTGCAAAACACACAGACAGACTTTATTCTTCATGTCTTCTCAAACATTTTTACCCATAATTTATTTATTTATTTATTTATTTATTTATTTGAGTATTCATGGAAAGAAACATTGCCAAGCAGCCATCTTATTTGAATTGAATTTTTTTTGTTGTTGGAATTTGCAATGAACACTGCCCGATTGCTCGAAGATACAGTGTGAGCAGAAAGGTCACAGGTACAGGCTGTGTGGGAAGGCAGTTAAAGTAAGCAAATGTATTTAAAATCATACTAACTTTACTTACATTACACATGTTACTAGTTGTATGGCATTATATTTCTGAAAGATATGGAACAATACATAAATATAACAAGGACACGCCACTTACATATCCTTTAGCAGATTTTTTTTTATTATTATTCATATGTGAGGTAAAATACAAGTGAATTCTGCATCAAGTGTGCATAACTATACAACTCAGGCAGAATAGCTGTCACAAATTCCTAGACACAAATCATTCATCTTCTCATGCAATCATGCAAATCTGACTTTACTTCTTTCTTTCTACTTCTTTCTTTTTATTCATGCTTTTCTCAATTGCTCGGATCATATGTTACAGAGCAACATGCAAAAAAAATGAAATGAAAAGAAGAAAAAGAAGAAAAAGAAGAAAAAAGGTTGTGTGTCAGGGTACATTTTGTATGCGTAAAAAAAAAGAAGATAACAGATGCACAAACAAATGTCTGAACCTTCAATCTTCACCGCACGCCAAGTGTTTCACATTTAGGACAATTTTCTTCCAGGGTGAGCAGTTTTAGTTGAAGGATTTGGGAAGAAAAAGAGAAAATAAGTAAAAATATAATGGCGCCTTTACAGTCTATGCATTTTACAGCTCAATAGATGCCTAGTATTTAATAGGCAATCATGTACTTATGTCATTTTGTAATATTGAGTACCACTTATAGCATACCTCATGCCAATATATGTTTGCAGCGGGTGGCTTGTATAGCTTAAAAATAATTGTCTTAAACCACTGTACTCCTTTTGCGTAAACATTCTGCAACATGAGAGGAGATAACACTAAACTTTTATTTTTTATATGAACATGCAAAAAAGTTAAATATCAAATAAAATTTTTTTTTTTTTAAACAGACAACCAAAAAGAGTGTATACTGTCTATAATGTGTTTAAGAAATCTGGTATTGAATTCTTAATGAGAAGTATCAGAAAGAATCTGATTTGATTTTACAATATAATAGTGATCTATCTTTTGAAAAAGCAGTGAGTTCCTGTGAACATTCAGCATGTGGAATACCTGAACCTTGAAGATCAACGGATAACTTGTGAAAGAGAAGCATCTGTTTGTGTGAACTGCACGCACAATCATTCACAAACACCATTTGCACATTACAGGAACATAGCTGGAAGTAAGTTCTAACCTCGCTACGACCCATTTCCACATGCTTAGGCCATTAAAGAAGTTCCTGGGAGGCCAGGAGATCAGGCGTGAAGCAGGCAGTCTGATCATGGCAGGGGTGTACTGAGAAACCTTGATGGCATCCAAGCTCTAGTGGATTGCTTTACTTGCTGTAGCAGGGGATTACATAGAGAAATAGAGGTACTGTAGTTCTTACTCTGCACTGTTTATTTTTTACAAACATGCTGTTTAGTGAAATAAGGAACATTGCTTGTAATTACTATTATTTGCAATATAAAATAGGAATTATAAAATACATTTCTACTAGTAATAAAACCTTTCTTTTGGTTTTAGAAATGCCAAACCAAGGGTCTCTCCCAGCATACAAGACGACAGGTGCAATGCTTTGAAAACCGATCAACCTATTCCAACTCTATTTCAGTAAAGGTTATTGAAGCTTGGAGATGGATGTATCCTTGGTTACATGGTGAATGGCCTGTTAGGCTCTGGCTCTAAAACATTCCCAGAGGTCTTAGTATTGTGTGCATGGATGGTCACTGCTCGGGTAGTTCTAAGATGAGAAATGAGGCCATGGTGGGCCACAGAGCTTTGGGGTGTTAGCGTTTCAGCCACTGGTAAATGGTGCACAGATAGACACTGGTCAAACATGGTTATTAGGCCATATTCTGGTATGTTAAAGCTTGTGGTTCAGCACCAGCATGGTCCAGTAATCAATAAACTGTTTACTTTATCAGCCATAAAAAAACAAACAAACAAGATGTATTAGTTAATACATTATATCATGGTTATATCTTGTGATATTTACAGTAATACATAAAAGTAGTTGGTACATTTACACTGTTCTTCATCATAGTGTATTTTAATTATTTAACTGAGCCATGTTTTTAATGCATTTATGCATTTTTTTATTATTATTTGATTGTTTTATAATTACATACATTATTATTAATTTTTTTTTTTTTACATATCACATTCTGTGTGACATGGCACCAGAAGAAATTATTGTACAAAGTTTAGTTGATGAATAAAGGATTTTCATATGGAGGCAAACAAACAAGGAGAGTCTAAAGTTTATATGTATTTATCTTCATATAACAACTCATCCATTAGATTGTAACATCAGCATGGAGAAATGCCATTTAGGTTGTTTTCTTGGTTGTTTTGTTCAGTGACCACTGAGTTGCAGGTCAGTAAAGGCATGTCTGAAGTTGCTGATGTCATCAGGTTCTCTGCTTTCATGTTTTTTTGTTGTTGTTTGGTTGTTTGTTTGTTTGTTTGTTTGTTTGTTTGTTTGTTTGTTTGTTTGTTTGTTTTTTCTCCTGCACGCTTTTGGCTTTATAGATTTGATGACTGACCCCAAGCTTCCTTTATCGCTCACTGCTGATCAGTAGCTGAAGAATAGTCCCATTCCATATGTTGACAGAATGCGGTTGGAGACATTTGATAGATGCACGGGCAAGGAGGCAATATGATTGTTTGGCCCAAGAAGGAGCACTGTGAAATAAATTCATACTACAAAACTGGATGGGGTTTGTTGAGCTAATATATAAGAATTAAATGATCTGTGTTGTACTTTTTAAAAATTGTAATTATATTTTATATATTTTTTATTGTAAATTGTATAATAATAATAATAATAATAATAATAATTATTATTATTATTCATAGTAACTTGTAACTACATTCATAACATGTTATAATCCATACAGATGGTAATAAATATTTAAGAAAATTCATCATAAATTTCATAATAATGCATGTTTAAAAAGTGCATCATGAATTAACAAAATCCCACATTGATAGAACTGTCCACATACTATATGTCACCAGTTCCAAAGAAAAATACAGAATTTAGAAGTAATGTTGTCTCATGGAAAGTAAGTGGTATTTATAATGTTGTTTTTGTTGTGTTTATTTGTATTTTTATAAATAAAGTCAGTAAATACTCAAAATTTCTAATGTTATGATATATTTCTCACAAATATGTCATCAACTGAAAGATTACCTTAGAATAATTTCCAAAATACGCAATATATCATATTTTAAACATAATTAATTCAAAATGGCACCTACACAGTGACAAAAATGCTTTTAAAAATGTTCCTTGAGAAGTTTTAGGGTGCAGTGTCTATAGTGGCACCATGCTTCCATATTGTGAATGTCTCCCACATATGTTCTAAGCCTTGAGTGTAGGATCTGGTATTATGATCCATGTCTTTTGTGCCATATGGCATGATGCTGAAATCCAACATATGTTAGGGGTTGCTGATAGGCCTGTCATTCATCAGGGATAATACTTAATATGTGCTTCATACATGCTTAATTATAGTTGACAAAAGATCTCATCTTGAGCAATGTTTCATGCCCTTCACAATGGGTCTCCTTTACCTTGGTTTAACTTCAAGTAAAAACTCAACCCATTGTTTTGTGTGCCCAAAATTTTACATTGAAGATGTAGCATGAAAGTGAGTAAGCTAACATAGTGTTTATTTAGGCTAATACAAGACTCATCATGAAACACACAAAGCAATACATTTGTCAAAAAGAAAAGAAAAAAATGAGGATCAAAATCAGGAAATGCAAATGAGTAAACACAAATAAGAACTTTGATACAAAATGATGCAAAAAGCATGATACGACTTCAAAACCGTGGTAACATTTAGCAATGACAGAGGAAATTTATAAGAAGAAAAAATAAATTAACTATCAATGACTATTATGTTAACAAAAAGTGTTCTTATAAGCCCTTAAGTTTTACAAGCTCTATTTATCATTTATGATTGTGACAATAATTGAATTGACAGTACAGTCCTGCAAATCAAACACTATTCTAAGGCTACAAACAAACAAGCAAACAAACAAACAAACCATAGATTTTCTTTATGTTCAATAAAACACAAAACTAGCACAAAAAAATGTTATAGCCACAAACATTTATGCTGTCATTTTATCAGTGACTTACATGCTTGTTTTAAGACAGTATTTTTCAAAAGTCTTGAGCCAGAACTCATTTCTTCATACACTGCCTAGCATTGGTCTATTAGTTGCTCCTAATATTTTGTTGGAGCATCTTTTGCTTTGATTACAGCCATGGCATCTTTTTGATAAGCCTATACAATGTCACGAACATTTGTCCATCCAGACCCACATTAATTTCTCGCCAAGATCTTGTATTGATGAGAGTTGAGCCACGGCATAAAGCCTTTTCTTGAGATTCCCAGGGGGATTATGGTAGCCAGTCCATGTACTGTATAAAAATTATGTCTCATTCTGCCTGAACCACTCTTTCAGAATTAGTCATCTTGGAATGTGCCTGTGCCACAAGGGAAGAAAAAATCCATTGTTTGAAAAACCTGGGTATTCAGTATTTTCAGGTGGTCAGCTGACCTCATTCTTTGGGCACATAATGTTGCTGAACCTACACCTGACCAACAGAAGCAACTGTTCACTATCTCGCATCATATTCATTCAGGATGTTTTTCCAACCACATTTCCTTGTCATGTGTGATGGTCCACCAGAGGTTTAATAATGCATTTTATAGTACTTAATGCAGAACAATACATTTCAGGATGTCATGTCAGGATATTTCTCCTGGTATGGTCGTTTAAAAAACGAGATGCTTCTCATTGCACTAGGTATGTTTAAATAACTTGTTGCCAGCTGAAGTATATAAATCACTCAGTTTTGAGTTTTCCCAACTTCCTGAAGCACTTTTTTGTCTCTCATTTTTGCAAATTTGTTATTACTTATTTTCGCGTAAACCAATGAGAAACAGATGGAGATGATGACAGACGATCAAGTCGGTGATTAGTTTACTGGTGATGCTGAATGCTGAGTGGTTGAACAGACAAGAGGGGAAATGAGGTTGCTGCTGAGGTTGTTACATAAATAAAAAAGAAATAATTGTATCTTTAGGCACTCTTTTTTTGTGGGTAAATACAAGACAAGTTGCTTTGAACCTTCATTTTAGAACACTTGGTATGACATCATAAGCTACTAACATTACAAAAGTCCTAGAAATTATCGTTCTATACATAAATTCTAAAAAAAAAAAAAAAAGAAAGAAATTTTATGTTCTGTAAATAAAGAACAGTATCTCTTTCAAAAAAAGAAATTTCCATAACATAAGCAAGCTGAATACCACATGGGTTTTTCACATGCTAAAAATTTTCATATGTTGTTAAAAAGCAGATCATATTGTTATTATTCTTCCTTTTAAACAACATGATACTAAATATTAAAGACAAAAAACATTACAGATATTAGTAGCTTTTGGGACAATCTTATTGTATTGTATGGAAAACAAATCGCCTAAGGCTGTTGTTATTAGCTGTTTTGTTCTCACATAATTGCTGATGACATGCATTTAGAAGTAATTTCATTATCATACACTCAGCATTAACAGAGTAATGAGAATTCCACAGAGTCTCTAAAACTGGTATTGAGATATTTAGCTCTTAATAGAGTTGAATGAATTTTTGCTTTATTGTCAGACTAAAGCACTGATGTCATCGTATATTCAAACAATCCCATTAAAGTTTCTCTTTTTGGGGGGGGGGGGGGGGGGGGGGGGACTGAGCTATAATCATGGTTAAATTCGATGTGTTGGAAACGATCAAATACTGATGAGTGCATTATCAGTGATTTAGATATGGATCAGTGGTGAAGCTAGTGCTTCATCCAGCCCTCAGATGGTAATTGTGCAGTGTGTACCGTGTCTGTGCGAAACTGTTGGCTGTAATTGAGCACATATTGACATGATGTGTAAATTACATATGCAAAATGATCGGTAATTGCTTCTGCATGCATGGAAATACTCATTCTCTCAATAATGAGTATAGGGGAAAATGCACAAACTACTTCAGTGGCTTCATGGAGCATGTCTAAGCTCAAAATAAACCATTACAGGATTTTTTTTTTTCCTGTACAACTTGACCCTCTATAAGTATTCGATATGCTTCGTCATATCATCCATACTCATCCAATGTAGTATAGACATGAAGCGTTGTCTTTGTGACCTGAGGACTTGAGGTGTCCTCTTGAGAACCTGTCTGTTTAGGATGATAACTCACAGGTTCAACATCCCTTTGGTGAAAACATTCAAATAATCCGTTCTCCATGCAGATTTCACCAGCTGAAGCAGCTTTATCCTATTATCACAGGAATTATACAAATCTAGACAGCCATAATCCACACACTTAGAGCTTGGAGTCTTTCAAAATGGCATTTGGCAGACAAACAGCATGGCTGCAAGCATCAGATATTAAAACATGTGCTTCCTACTTCACTCTGTGAGACAGTTCAGAGAATCAACCCCCTTACTGATAGGACAAATCTTTGATGTTCTCCCTTAGATGTTCTGATGGAATATAACATAAATTTCCTTATTTAGACCTGGTTCACTTAAAGTAACTATAAAATGTTAGCATAGTTACCACACTGTACCTTCAACTCTCAGATGCTTATATATATATATATATATATATATATATATATATATATATATATATATATATATATATATATATATATATATATATATATATATATATATATATATACAGTAGATAAAAGAGATGAATGTAAGTCACTCTGGATAAGGTCATCCTGCCAATGCCAAAAATGTAAATATAAAATATGTATTCATCCATCCATCATCTATCCACTTATTCTGTGTGGGGTCACCGGGGTCAGGTGCCTATGCCAGTGAATTTAATGCACAAGGTGGGACCTTTCTTCATCCACCTGTATATTGGCTCAAAATTTATTACACCAAAATCATTCTTTTGTAATTAATTAGGTCTGCCTTTACACACATTTTTGTGCATTAGTTGGCACTCTGCCCTTTCTTGTTTATCCTGAATATAAATGAGCTCAATTGGCATCAAGATTTAAATTACTGTATTTCTTTCAACCCTCCACAGGAATCCATGCTACTCCTCACATCTTATTGTTTTTATGTGTGTGTGTGTGTGTGTGTGTGTGTGTGTGTATTTTTTATATCATGGCCACGAGATGAATATTCATGAGTGTGTTTTCCATATTCGTCACAGAGACATTAAGGACTCATGGGGAGAGTGCAGTTTGCTCTCTGAACTCAGCAGGTGGCCAAGTCTGAGATGTGATAACTAGATGTACCCGGAGACAGAGCTCCAGCAACCATTCAGCCTTGTTGCACTGCACTTGCCTAATAACACAGCATGCAGTGGATTTCAGGATAAGACAAGCAGCCCCCCGCTAGACCACATTCCTTCTGTTCTCTGCCCAACCCAGACCCCTACTGCATGACATCCCAATGACAAAGAGAGTCACTAAGTTTAGTGGAGTCCTTGTTTTTACTTATTTTACCTAATACATTTTTGTATTTATGAGAAAGTAACTGGGTTTCCATTAAGGTATAATATTGGATTGATCTCAGGTGGCAGTGCGGCAAAGCTGCTTACTTACCATACTTAAAGTGAGCTATAACTGGACCACATGAGTTCACTTCACTGATCAGTCATAACATTACAATTCAAAACATTAAGTCTAGTGTTGTGTAGGTTCACCTTGTGCCAGTGGTGCATCTCTGGCCCCTCTGAGCATGACTCCACAAGACCGCTGTGGTGTGTTGTGATGTATGGCACCAGAATGTTGGCAGAGGATCCTTTGGTTTCTGACTTGCTTATTTGGTGCATCCCATGGATACTCGATTAGATTGGGATCTGGGGAGTTTGGAGCCCGGGTCGGTGGCCTTGGGCTCTGCCTGCTGGACCCTGTGTGCGGTGGACTGTGGTGCACTTGTGCATTTCTATAATGGTCAGCCTTGACTTTTTTCACGAACCAGACAAGCTGACCCCAGAGAAATGAATGAGCCTATAAATATGCAATAAATTTTATATAAATATGCGGCATGGTGGAGTAGTGGTTAGCACTGTGGCCTTGCACCTCCAGAGCCAAGGGTTCAATTCCCACTATCGAGCTGTGTGCATGGAGTGTGCATGGAGTTTGCGTGTTCTTTCTGTGTTTGGTGGGTTTCCTCCAAGTACTTTGGTTTCCACCCAAATTAGTCAGATTTTCATTCCAAAATTGCACATAGTGTATAAATGAGTGTGTGAGTGCATACAGTATGTGTCCTGCAATGGACTGGCACCCTGTCTAGGGGCAGTTTGCCTTTTGCCCAAACTCTCCTGGGGTATATGCAAAGAAAACAAATGTGAATTATAAAGGTGTAAGGAATATTAATAAATTAAACCATATTTGCAGTAATTAAATTGATAAATACAACCAAGATTATACTACAATATATAGCCAATATCTCATTTTAGATGTTCATTTCAAAGCTTAGCACATTCGCTTTCATATTTGATGTTGATGTTATTATTTTTAAATAATCTCTCACATTTATACTTTTACTTTAATATTGTATTGCCAAGCACCAGATCTGCTTTTTGACTCACTTTTTCTTTGGTACTAAGGGCAGGATTTTGAAGGTAGTGGTCTAACACTACTGAAAATGCTTGGCAACCTGTGAAGCATAACTGCATGCAGGAAATTCTAATAATCAGAATCAGCCAACCATAAAATCAACTTACGAACCCATGTAGTGACACTCTGAATAAGGAGATTTGAATAAATAATGGCATCTTTTGAACTTGACTAACTGACAGTATGTTGCCAACTCTGAATACAACCCAAGATGCATACTGTAGGATACGTTATTATGCGATAAACCCCTACTTTGGGGAAAAGGCTTATAATTAATTACATTTTAAGTTTAGAACTTCAGTCCCCGAAGCAATTACACCTCATGCTGGTGTATTTTGGTTATGACAAAAGCTTGTTAAAGTAACTTTCTTTCCATCACATACTAAAGCAGTTACAAAGTACTTACAGGATTGCTGATGGCATCAGTAAACATGTCCTATTGTATTATATCATAGTGGTATAGAAGACATTACTTGCTCTAATTCATACACAGACTGTACTCACTCACTCTCCGTCTATACTTCTATATTCTGTATACAGGATCGCAGGGGTCCTGGAGGCTATCCCGGGAGACTTGGGGCATGAGGTGGGGTACTCTCTGGATGGGGTGCCAGTCCATCATACACACACTCTCACAAACTCACTTATACGCACACTATGGGCAATTTGGGAACGCCAAACAAGAGTACCTGGAGGAAACTGACCCAGCATGGAGAGAATGTGCAAACTCCATGCACACAGACTCGAGGTGGAAATCGAAACCCAGAACCTGGAGATGCAAGGCAACAGTGCTAACGACTAAGCCACCATGCCACCTACAGTACATATACATACTATCTCTTGTTTAACAGCGATCATTATTCTGTAGGATATTAAGACAGAGAGTCAACATACAGACAAGATACTGTACAGTACGAGTTCCCGTTAAAACTGGCAATTCTGTCGCATAAGAGCAGCAGATTACTATCCAAATTAGGATTCATTTAGAGCAGATGTTGGTCCAGTTTCACACGGGGAAAGAGAAATGAGCTCTCACATCCTAAACTGTTCTGTAGCATGTGGTGTGACCTTGAATGTGTACAGTAGCAGATTAGTTTGAAGAACATAAGGGTGTAGTAGGAACGGCTGAACTGGATAACTTACATCAGTTAACTTTTAATGAATACACATTTAAATGAACATATACTGTATGGACATTATATATTATATGCATTTGAGAGGACTATCTTTTGTGATCTAAAACCTCTAAAATCTAAAATTTTCATTACAGCTGATATTATTATCAAAAATTGAGTGAACAAGTTTAACTTCTTTCTTTCTTTCTTTCTTTCTTTCTTTCTTTCTTTCTTTCTTTCATTTGTTCATTTGTTCGTTCTTGACAATGTACACCTGAGCTGCCATGGACTCCATAGGTGTGTGCAAATCTTTATGATTCATTCTGCCCTGTCCTTTGGACCTTTTTTTTAATTAATTTTTTAAAAAGAAGGAAAAAAAAACTGCCGCAAACCTCAAAAAATGCTTACATCCTGTCACCTCTGGCTTCTCTTTGATGTACAGAGCAAAATGTATGTGTATGATTTGTGGTAATTACAATAGTTAAACTCAGGTGCATTATAGAGACTAATTTTGTGGTGATCCATAACAGACCAAACTATATTTTAATGTTGCATCATTTTAATATTAATTCTTGCCTGTTCCGATAAATATGACATTCTATATTAAATGATTTTCCTTGAACATTGTGCAAGAAATCTGTAAAGGGCTTGATTTCAGATTATGCCACGGACTGCACCTTAATTTGAAATATTTATGAGTCATTTAGCTCATAAATCCAGACTGCAAAAGCTTAATCAAATAAATGACCCAAAGTCTGGCATATACGGGTGTGTCTTCATGTGAGAAATATTCTGAATGCAACATGCATCAATTCCAGTATGATCTTCCAGAAATGCGGCCAGAGTGATCACACAGCGGTGTCAGCATGAGTTAAAGCTTTTTGAATGCAGCTTAAAATACACAATGACTAGTCTCACTGCTGCCCTGCTGTTTGTCCTTCATGATGTGAACTTGGATGTCTGATGAGGACCTTAAACAACCAGAAATGTAGTCAGAAAAATATATATATATATCGGCACAAAGCTGTATTACAACGTTATCATCCTCGACATGTCTGCAGGGGCACGGTTGGAAATAGCCGGCTGGGAGAGCAAGGGTCCTTAGGTTCCATCAGAGAAATCATTTAAGTCAATTCACTTCCTGATGAGGCATGAATCCATATGGCAAATTTTGCTCAGGAGTGATTCATTCTAATTGTCACAGTGGGACCCCCCATTACACTGCAGTGGAACGGGTCACTGCATCAGAAAATTAAAGCCGAGGCATTCCATTTTAATTCTATTTGTAAATTCTCGCCTGTGGGATGAAGATGTGCTGAGCCCATATAAATACCCAGCCATGCCTCGTGAATGAGCCCAATTCTGTCCTGACTGAGCGGTTCACCTCTATATGCCCTACCCTTCTCAAAGCACTGTGAAAGAAACTACTGGACCATGCAAGTGGTAGACCTGCGTATTTCTGGGTATATGACTTTAAACGTTACTCGCGCAGTACTCATGGCCCAGTAATATATATCGTTTCAGACTTATTAATTGCTTTTGGCGAGTTCCTCATTCCTGTAGCAACTATAGCTAAACGGTAGATCTTGAGGA
Organism: Clarias fuscus; assembly: GCA_030347435.1. NCBI lineage: Eukaryota > Metazoa > Chordata > Actinopteri > Siluriformes > Clariidae > Clarias > Clarias fuscus. Next base: position 13,310,028 of record CM059216.1, read on the forward strand.
GGTATTGTCCTGCTGTATTGTACACCATCCGGCTAACCTCCTTTCAGTGCAGAGGTGTAAAATTGATTCAATTATTCGCTTTCAATTTAATGGAACATTAGGGAATCGGGCTGAAATTGATATTGGGCACAAATTATTACCGAGTTAATTATTGCTCCAGGTACTTTCATATCTTCTGCATATATACTCTTTCACTGTCAGGGTATTTTGGAATATTGAATACCATTATATATGATTAATTGATACGGCGAGTTGATGGAGATGGCGTGAAGCAAATGATATTAAAAGGGCTCAAAAGTGGAACATCCCTTATCAACCATATAATGACACAATTTAACATTTACCTCTTGAATATTATTGCCTGAAGCCTTACATTGCCTTTGCCAAAAATACTGCACAAACAGAACTGCCGCATGATGTGTGTATGATATCAGTAGATACCATATGTGTATGGTATGAGTGGTTTATTCCTCTACAATTTCATTGATATAGTACTTTAAATAATAAATATTTGCACAAAACAGTTCAATCCACATTTGGATTTATGTTGGTGTCCCTAATGAGCAACCAAGAGGCAACAATGGCATTCTAAAACTCCCAGAGGTGACATAAAACAGAACTTCTGGGTAAACAGATGCAAAAATGGAATCAGTCCTCTTCTAACAGCAGATAGGGGGTTATAAATAATAATTAATTGCATAGTTTTATACAGTACTAAGTAATTAGGTTAGTAAGTGCGTTCACTGAAATGATGTTCTGTATGATCTTGAAAGTATTTTTGGTTATAACAGATGTTTACAATATTCAGGACATATTATCCAGGTTTGGTCAGGTGAAACCATTAGACTATTCATGTTAAGTGTATTTAAGCATTGCTGCACAAGCAAAAATTTAGCTATACTAAATTTTAGCATGGCTATGTTTTGGCTGTAGGGCAATCAAAACCGAGTAATTAAAGTTGTGTCAGTATTTGTATAACTGTATGACTTGTATAAAAGCAATATCACACCCACACAACTGTTGTGCAAGACATACAACAGTTCTCTCTGTCACGCACTCGTTTTCTATACAGCTTGTGGGAGGCCTGGAGTCGATCCCAGGGGAGTCTGGGCATTAGGTGGGGTACCCCATGGATGGGCTGCCATTCCCGCACAGAGCACAATCATGTACACACAGTGACACTCTCACTCACACACTACAGGCAATTTGGAAATGCCAATTATCCTAATCTGCATGTCTTTGCACTGCAGGAGGAAACCAGAGCACCGGAAAGAAACCCACCAAGCATGGGGAAAACATGCAAACTAAATGCACACAGACCCCAGGTGGGAATCAAACTCCTGACCCTGGAGGTGCCACAGTGCTAATCACTACACCTACGACAGTTCTATAAATAAGTGAGTATCATAAATGAGAGTAAATGACATTTCAAAAACTGTATGGACAAATGTTTCATATATATGAAACTATGATGATGTTATGATACATATTTACATTTGGCAGACGCCCTCATCCAGAGTGACATACATTTGTACCTCATTATACATCTGAGGGTTAAGGGCCTTGCTCAAGGGTCCTTGGTGGTAGTGGGATTTGAACCTGGCACCTTACAAACCATAGTCCAATGTCTTAACCACTGAGCTGACTCTGTATATAATGACGTTGCATTACATGACCCACTTCTTCGATAAATCTGTGCATGGTGTTCTGGCAATGAAATCATGCAATGCGTCAATGAAATCATGCAAGTGTGAACTGATAGCATTACATTAACAAGTTAAAAAGTCTTGTTTAAAAAATATTTTATAGAATGGCATTATCAGCACAATAAACAGCTGCTGCATCCACGGGTGCAAAGCTTTCACAAACCAAAAAGCTTCTGCTCTGAAAGAAAGCATATTTAAAGGCTAATTCCCCATGTGGAGCCCTGGAGTGGTCATAGAGAGGAAAAATAATACACATTGAGGCTACAGCTTACTACATCGAATGCTCAGAATGCTACAGTTCATTACTATAATTCAGTAAATTCATTTACACAAGATCCTCTTAATGTCTGTGTTAAACACTCTAATAGGTTGTTTGTACTCACATGACTATTATACTGTGAAATGGACGATGGAGGAAGTATGTTTCTCCCTTGCTTGGACAACACTCCCAGAAAATGGTATAAGAAGAAGATCACCATGTGTATAGGTAATGTGGCCCATATATTATAAAGAGAAGTGATTTAATATAAGAAGTAAAAGGGGTACCTGTTATCAAGTCAGGGGATTTACGTAACTACATTGTCCTCACACACGCATCCCACAGGCTTGGGCATGAAGTGTCACTTATCCCTGCTGTTCTCCACATACTGTGCTGTAATTAGCTCCTAGAGCTGTAAATAAAGCTCTGATGGTTTGTTTTACGTTCCCCTGTCTTTTTTGTAACAGATAGCCATGATTTACAGGAAGTGTTCGATTTAAAACAACAGCTATAAGCAATACCATTATCACAAACACAGATAAACAAGGCAAAATACAGATTAACTTTAGCGGTTAGTTCAAAAACTGTATGGACAAAGGTTTCATATATATGATAAGTATTGTTATTCGGGAGTATAAAGCAAAGAAACTAAACAATAAGGTTTACAAATTAAAGAAATATTTAAGAACAGAAAAATAGCCACTTAAAATACAGTATATTAGACATACTGCAACAACCTGGTTTTTGCCAGCAGTTTTTTTCTAGGTCATTGGTCCCTAGGTCATTGTTTTTTAGCCCCTCCCATTATGGCCTATGGTGCTCCCTAACAATTGCTATTGAATTCTGTGTTTAATCGATTTGAGCACTCGTAAACACAAAAAACATAAACATTTTGAGAGTTAGCAATAATGCTTCCTATGCACAAAAATAACTTCCCGACCTCCAGCAACAGTAAAAACACAGTGGACATGACGCCCTGCACAAACAACCTTGACTAGTACGGGGTGACCATGCTGTGTGACTCCATATTTAATACACAAACTGAAATAAAACTTGAGTAGTGAATGTGTATACATACAGTAATGATGTGAAAAAAATTATAAATTAATGATGCAGGCATCCTATATTATCTGTATGGATCAAGGCATTTCAAGCACTCGGTGTAGTAAAACATACCCTCAGTATGTATTTCATTCTCTTTATGACAACTCCGGGAGCTCTGGAATCTACCTCAGTAAAAGTCGGAAGTCGGCCCAATGTTTTTGCTGTTTTGTTCACATTTTTATTGTTGTATTTAACTCTATTTTACAATCACTCTGTTATTGTATTTGAGAACAAGTATAAGAGCATTCTCATGGAAAGGCCTATTTTTTAATCAATATACTATAGGCTGCTTATTTTACATTATATATTATCACCGTCTGTTTTAATAAAAGTGTGACATTTCATATATGGCCTTAACTTGGCTATGATACTGAAATATATTGTGTATCGGTATTCAGCCTAAAAATACTAAGATATAGTTTTTTGCACCACATCACCCATCCCTACACCAGCATAATCTATTCTCACATGGGTAAGACCACGCTTTTTATTGAACCTTATGCAACGTCATAACATCCATTTCCATCCAGAGTTGCATTAAGGTTCTGGCTGGGATCTTGTATTGATGATGGGAGAGTCAAACCACAACATGTTTGTCTCCAGCACATTCCACAGACGTTCAACAGTGACCAATTCATGTATCAAAATGATTCCTTATGACCCCAGAATCACACTTTTAAAGTTTGAGCCTGATGAGTCTTGGCATTGTTGTCTTGCAATATGCTCATCTAGCATAGGGAAGAAAAAGACATTGATGTGAGAACCTGGTCGTTCAGTACATGTAGGTCGTCAGCTGAGCTTATTTTGCTGCCACATAACGTTGCAGAGCATGGACCCCAAGACCTACAGTATAACACTGCCACCAGTGGTTTGAACAGTAGGCACTATGAGTGATGGATGCATTGCTTCCCTTCTTACCAATGCACCCAGTGCAACTGGAATAGGGTCAGTCTGGATTAATCAAACCACATGACCTTTTTTCACTGCTCCAAAATTCAATCGCTATTTTCCCTAGTAAAAATTAAAGCATTTTTTTCTGATTTGCTTTCCCAACAAGTGATGTTCACTATCAAACAGAGCTGTGAATTAAAAAAAAAAAAAAAAAAAAAAACTTTAATCATGATCACATTTTGTTTTTTCCTGACCGCACTGTGAAGTTGATGTTTCAGCGTTATTCTTTCAGGTTTTAATAATGTGTTGGACAGTTATCAACCAAATTCCAGTATTTTTTCATTCAATCCCCTTAGATGTTTTTTTTTTGTATTATTATTGTTTGCTTGATGCAGGCCTTTCTGTATTTCACAGCAACAAAATCTGTCTTCTGATACACTTGTGAAACAGTTATCATGGGAAGAATTGTTTCCATCTAAAACATAATAATCACTGCAGTAATTATTCAGTTAAAGGCTTTTAAGCATTTTCTTTTTTTTTAAGTTGGGGAGCAGTGTATAAACAATGTTACTAGCAATGATCTAGTTTTCATACAACTTGAGTATTAATCAAGCTTTTAAGCCAATAATACAAATTGACACTTTTTGAGTCCGGTCCCATGCAGTGAAATCGCCCAAGCAATATATCCTCCAGGTACAGTTATAGTAAGTGTTTGTACAGCGGCACATGTTTTGTAATGTTGGCAGTGCACACCACCCCAATAGATTTAAAAAGAAGAAATAAAGTGTAGACTTTCAGGTTAGGGGTTTAACAAGATACTACAGCGACTGTTCAGGACTTACAGGCTTGTTTTTGTTTCTCGCTCTCTTTTTTTTTTTTTTTTTTTGCAAATAAACTCCATTTTCACAAACTCAATAGTAAAACACTATGTGGACAGCTGGACAGCTATATGACCATGACATCCATATGAGAGCCTCAAAGTTGGAAGTCCATTACTGTATACAAAATCAAGCAACAGGTGAAGATACCTTTAGTTAGGAGCTCATGAAACATTTATTTCTCCTCTTTGCTGTGGATAATGATCTATGTATCACAGATGAATACAACAAGAGGTTCTTCAGTAATGAGGAATGCTTCAGTACAGCTATGAGATGCTGAGGAAATCTACAAATGCAAAAAAAAAAAAAAAAAAAAAGTGAGAGAAAAGGGCTCAGCTGGACTAGAAATGTTGGGTAATGTTAAGAACCTCCTACCACCACTGCTATATTCTTACATTTCCAAAGTAGAAGATGAACAAATCAGACAAATGGGATCATTTGATAAATGACCAAGGATGCTATTCATGTCCAAAAATAAGAGGGCAAATTTCTTATTGAGTTCATGTACTAAAATTGAAGGAGAAATCAAATGCTCTGGGAAAGTGATTAAATAAAACAACAATTTTAGGAATCATAATTATTCCGCTCAAGATACTTGTACTGTGGTGAAAACAACCATGTTATAATGATTTGATGAGCAAAAGATGAACAAGACAAACAAACAAGTAATTTCCCCCATAGTTCAAAAACATGCAGATAAGCCCAAGTGGTGATTCCAAATTGCCTTAAATGTGCATGTAAATGTTGACTGGAGGTCATACCACGGTCAGACACATGGGAATAAATACAATGGTCACCATTGGCCTCCATCGTCCCTAGTTGGACGACAGAGGTGCTTACATGGATGGATGGAGATATAGAATATAAGAGTCATAAAATAAGAAGGTTGTACCAGAAATGGCATTCGGTGTAAATCATGCCAAGTTGTGTGTGGATAGGATGGTCTGCTGTAGTTACCCATTGATGGGAGCCGAAAAGCCAGCAACAACATTAGTCCATAAGAGATGTAACCTGGTACAAAACCGTGTAAAATGCGAAATAAAAAAAGTTAGCTTTAATTGTGCATTCTGTCCTTAATTCATATGACAACCTTTCAAGAAACTTAAAATTTGTTTTATTCTTGTCTTCACTTGGTGGAAACAATCTTCCCCAAATATATTACTTGCTCGTGCAATTGCTATTGTGACTTTCACGCTTAAATCTACTTGCATAGACCCCTCTCTGCATTGCACACTTTATGATATAAACAAGTCATTTTCGTCATGAGTTACCTGTAGGCCTTTTGTTACACATAAATTAAAAGAAAGCACTGCAGTAGGCACTTTAATGGGGACTAAAGCAGCAGATCACCTTTTTTTGTTTTTCTTTGCAGTTAACTGCAATATGATGCAACATAAAAGCAAGAGACTATTGAAAAATAAACAAACAAAAAGACTAATATTATGATATTTAAATGACACAATGGCACTCACTTAAATAAAGATTTTAGAATATAGACTGCATGAATAGTTCTAGCTGTAATTATCTCATTAATCACAGTAAATGTGTCTTAATTTGACTTCCATCCTCATTATTCAGCAGCAGATAAAATACCACTCGATCCAGCATGTCCTATTATTTCTCATGATTAATTAGAAGTACAGCATGCGAAAGCTTATAGTCTACACACGGGTGAAAACTCCGCATGCACGATCTCTGCTCAACCAAAGACATTGAGCCAGATACATTCCCTGTTTGGATGTTTTCACTGAGACCTGTTTTTGGCTAAATGAAGTGGAATATTTGTTTTATTGTAGTTGACTCACCTCTGCTTTAGACATGTTGTGCATTCTGTTATGCTTTTCTGCCCACCGTGGTTGTAAAGAGAGAGGTTACTTTAGTTTCAGTGGCCTTTTTGTCATCTAGAACCAGACTAGATGATCTTTTCTGATCATTCCTATCATAAGGTATGTACGTACGCCAACAGAACCACTGGATATTTTTGGTGTTTTATTGTTTGCTGTTTGTTCGCACCATTGTGTATAAACCGTAGAAATCTGAATGTTCCTTGACAATATTGTTTTTTTATTATATTGTTTTGTGAATAAATTTACCTACCTTGAAACATGAATTGCATGTATGTTGTTTCAAGGATGTAGTCGAAACTGAGGTCTGAATACCAATGAACAGAATAACACCAGTACAGTAGAAACAACTCAAATAGTCTATGTTTCAATCAACCAAGGCAAATAACACTGGTAGACTATTTTGCTCATTTGACAAAAACAATTTTCCTGGTAGAGGCTGTTGATAAATAAGTACATTCTGCAAGTGATATGAAGACTTATTTATTTATTTATTTGCATACATACATTAGTAAAGCAGGGCATCTGCATGATGTACACCAACTGAGAATAGAACTAAGGCAATTATATATGTATTATTAGATTAGTTAGATGCATATTATAGATAGTGTGTAAGTATATTTATTTATGAAAGTTTATTTATATATGAACTGTAACTAGCTTAAATGCCTGAGTTTAAAAAAAAGAGTTTATATAAATAGTTATAAGGGTAGAGCTAAAAATAAGCTGCTCAGTGACAATATTATTGCAGGTCGAAGCCCATATACATGTCTGCCTGCAACAAAGATTACCCCCCTCCCCCCCTTTTTTAAAAATAATTTCACAAAATGATTTTTTGCCATGACAACATTATATGATATTGGGTAAATATAAGGAAATTGCACAAAATGTGCCTAGTTCACGAGTACAAGATTTTAAATCTACTATAATTTCATCTTTTCACAATCAGAAAAGAGGATATAGAAAAGTTTATGTTTGCACCTTTCATAGTCAGCCAAGTACCTTCCCTGTTTGGTAATCGAAGAGTAAATCACAGATGAGAAATCAAAACCGTAGGTCGGATAAAGATTTGTCTTAAAGTGCAGAGTTTTGTCTTCAAATGACTCCAACGCATTAAACTTCACTTATACCACTTGAGCACTGATATTTCATCTGCAAAAATATTAAGTACGCCCAGCAAAATATTCAGTTTAGCTTTTTTAAATAATATCTATGCGTGTAGGTGTTTGTTTGCATTGAACAAGCAGTTTCTTAGTAGCTTATTTTAAAGTAGATTATTAAATTCTGACACATAACTGTTCATAACATTGCTTTTACCCAACATTTAAATTTCACTTGTGGTGCAGATTAAACGTCAGGGAGATATCAAAGTACTGCAAAAATTTCATTAAATTCTGTCAGACTGACACACATACAGACGCAGAACATTTTATTATTATTATTATTTAAGATATCAATTTCATAAGATATTATTAAAAGAGCAAGTTCTCACCAATGTACATACAAAACCTTATTCTATTTATATAGATATTAAGTCATACACTTCACACCTGATTTTCAGGACACATGTCCCCCTGAGGTCAACCTGTCAATGCTAGAGGACTTGAGAGAAAATACCTTAACACACAAAATCTCATTTCATAAGCTAAAAATAAGCCCTTTCTCTTGGATATGTCAACCAACTTTGTCAGGTTAAAAGTTTATTTCTGTTGGACCTAACCTTCTGTCGGGCTTGAGAAAATGTCATATCTAATAACATTAAAAAGTATTCACAGTCCAAGCTCTCAAAAAAAAAAAAAAACTCTCATTTTAAAATAAACATTATACTTCCTTTTACTTTTAATATTTTCAGAATTCTTTCAGAAAATATGAGCCACATTAAAATTCTAGTAAATGTGTCAATGATGGGCAGTGCCGTGCTGGCTGTCATATGTTCAGTATGATAATTATTAGCTCACTGGATGTTCTGGCATCGAGACCATGACCTCGCCTGACCCAGGTGAATTGATTTTGCTTTTAAACCTAAAGCGAGCCCACACAGAGCTAAGCTCAGCAGGAGTTTAAAAAGTAAAACATACTGTAGTAGGAACTGAGAGACATTTAGAGTTCTCAAGGAGTTAAAGATTGGGGGGGGGAAAGTCCACTCTCAGCAGCTACACAGAATGTACAGCTTGGTTGAGTATGTGTTTAAGTTAGAAAGAGGTAAATGGTTTCAATGAGTCATTTAAGGCAGAAGCTGAGGCAGAGCAGAGAAAACGACTCAGGACCTGACAGAAGCTGTAATTTAATAGCCTAATTTCCTGCCTGGCCCAGCAGAAATATCTGTCTGACGATGGCAGTTAATAAAAATGCACCAGGGTTTGATTTGCTCCCCAGTGGAGGACAAGTTCAAACGAATATCTCCCCTAGGGACGCTTAGACAAGAGTGTCAGTGAATGTGTGTCTGGGTAGCCGTGGTAATCCAACAACACACACATTGCTCATCCACGTCTTCTGACAAATTCATTCCCAGGAATGATGCAAGGTTTCTAAAGTACTACATGTGGAATCTCTGTATTTCTGCGGTAATCAGAGTGTGGTTGTAAAACACAACATGGACGAAATCTCTTGTAAAGGTATTTTCAAATTCTGTTTCTATGGTCTAATAGATGTGTGAACTAGGATCATTTTAGAAATGAAATGAACTAGGATCATTTTCTTTGCTAAAAATGGATTATTCCTGTCTACTGTGCAAAGCAATGCAATTATTAAATATTCTGAGCATATTCCGCCAACTGATAGAAAGTTTGTTTAAATTAAATCAAATCAATAAGGTATTCAGATAAGTACTGCCTACAGCTGTGGTTTGTTATCAAGCAATTCGCTTAATCTAATAATGGATGCCAATTGTTTATTTTGGAACCAACTGTGAAAAAAAAAAAAAGTGTAATTAGATTGCCGCAGCATGGGTTCTCCATGTTTTGATTCAATCACGTTTAACAATATGTTTCATTATTGCAACAACAAAAAAAATTCAGTGATAAATTAATACCACCAGCTGGAAATAAATATTTCATATTGACAAAATGCATAGTTGTCTCATTGAATCAACATAGGCTTTGACAGCTATTTCATTCATTGAAGAAATCATTCAGCATTTCCTCATGTTACATGATATCATTTTTGTCACTTCACCAAATACTGTAAGAACAAAAACAATTTACCCAGAAAGTTTTATTATATTTACATCTGTAACCACTTTCAATCCAGCACACATCTCCACATCCATCTCATTTTTATTAAAGCTTGCATAAATCTGACTTCTAATTCATATTTATTTATGAAATCTAATATAAAATCTAACTATAGCCTTACTCAGCCTACTTCAACACCTCAAATAAGTCCATTATCCTCTGACCTTTTTTGTGAACCTTAAGCATTATTAGTCCCCTCAGGGCACCCCCCTACTATTATTATTGCACCTTTAGTGCAAAAACTTGTAGGACAAAAAACTGTAGATTGTGCTGGGCAATGTGGCACAATCTGTCCTCCACCTCAGGAATGGAGTGCTACAGTATTACTTTTCTAAGGAATCGGGTTTGATGGTTTTCCGAAAATTCCTGTTTTTCTGATTCATGACAGGGTAGCTAGATCTCTCTCAATTTTTCATATGCCCCTCATAAAACTTGTTTCAAAGCATTCCTTTGGGTCTCCTGAATGCTATGGAGTCAACCTTGGCACAAAATGATAATGCTATAAGTATGCGCGTCTTGTGTCAAAGTGGGTGTGTGTATCTAGGAAAATATTTGTCATTCCTCAATTAATGCCATACCTTTTGAATTAAAGCTTAAAGTCTTATTTCATTTTAAATTCAATGTGGTGGTGTACAGAGGGTAAATTCTAAAGGGTAAATGGTAAATTCCTTCCAAAATGTATGTCTATGTGTGCACATATTTTTTAACTTTCTTACAATCCACTCAAATATATTGGTAACGTACTGTATATTTGAAAGTACATAATATCTGTATTAATCTAAATATTAATCACTCATCTTCAGTAACAGGGAAACTTTCTTGGCAGGAATATACTAAAGAGTAGTGTGCCTACGCGCACACACACACACACATGCGCGCACACACACACATGCGCGCACACAACACACATGCACACACACACACACACATGCGCACACACACACACATGCGCGCACACACACACACACACACACTCTTTCACATTCATATTCAGATCTAGGTCCCTCTAAAACCATCCTTAATACTCACGAACCCATAGAACTAATAGAGCATGTCAGGTCTAACTGCAATACACATATACAGTATAGATTCAAGATTTCAAAATTCAAAGAACTTTATTAATCCCAAAGGGAAATTGCTTAAATATTATATAGTTTACATAATAATGGTTTACATCACATTCTGTACAGATTTGTATTAGAAATGTAAGTAAAATTAGACCTGACAACTTACCTTAACTATTCTGTATGGCTTAAAGCAGACCCCTTTGCAGTCTTAGAAATTACGGATCTTCATACTATGTTTTGCACCCAAATCAAATTATATTCATAATTTAGATTATAGTAAGGAGCACTACAGTATTGTAATCTCCAGGTCATTTTGCAGCTTCCCTGTTGTAACAAGGCATGTTATCTGTTACCTTATTTAACTATAGCTGACTACAATGTCTACAATGCATGTGTGTTCACAGCAAGGTAGTGGAATTTTTAGCCCGTCTGCTGGTTTGAGTTCTCAGTGTGTTCCTCCGAGTTCTGTCCATTGTACTCTGGGTTCACTCCCAAAAAAATTATACATAGCCAAAGGTTAGAGGGCAAACTATTATCACATTGGTCATATGTGGGTCTTGCCCAAACTGTTGCCACAAATTTTGCAATTGTGTAGGGTAGATTTGTAGTTTATTCCCTTCACTGGAGAAACTCACAGCATGACAATGCCTCATGAAAACATGTCTTGCCAAGGTCAGAGTGGAATAATTCAAGTAGCCTGCACAGAGCCCTGGCCAGAACCCCCACTGAGTACCATTGGAATTAAATATAATGCACCCTACACCCTGATTCAATTGCATGTCCCCACTTAAACAAGTTTGTATCAGGTCCCTATTAGGTGCAAGCAACAAAAGAGTGGAATACTCGCACAGCTAATGGGGAGATTAGGTGCTGGCATACAGTACAATTGAAATTTCAGAAAATATTTACAGATGACACCTAGAACTAGTCCTGTTTGTAACTATTTGATATTTTGAACAACACATGCAGTATTGTAAAAATGATTTAGCAAAATCTGATAGCTCTTAAAACTAATGACAAGAAAGCAGAACTTATGATGCAGCACTCCTTCTTGGGTAAATAGCCCTTACATGGGCGGTGTGTTTGGATCATTGTCTTGTTGAAAAACAAGTGATGGTCCGACTAAGCACAAACCAGATGGAAATGGCATGTAACTGCAGAATGTTGTGGTAGCCATGGTGGTTAAATGTGCCTACAATTTTGAATAATTCACCGACAGTGTCACCAGCAACCATCACACCACTCCATCACACCTCCACCCACGTGCTTCACGGTGGGAACCGTACTTGTAGATACCATCTGTTTCCCCTTTGCGTCTCAAAAAGACATGGCAGTTAGAACCAGATTCTTCAAATTTGGACTCATATGGTCCAGTCCATTATTTTTTGGCCCAATCAATTCCCTTTTTTAACCGGCTTTGGTAACAGTTTCTTTGCGGCAATTCAACCTTGAAGGCCTGATTTGCACAGCCTCCAACAGCGAGTAGTTGATGTTAATCTGTATCAGCTACTAGAACATTGTGAAGCATTTACTAATCTAAGGTGCTGTAATAATTGTTGAATTCTGAAGCTGGTAACTTTAATTAACTTACCTCCTGCAGCAGAAGTACTGTACGTATTAATCAAACTGCATCCTGAACTCTTCCTTTCCCTGCATGATTATCATGAGACTTAATCACATCACAATAGGTAATGTTTTTTTTTATAAATGCACTTATATATATATATATTAAACTTTTCTCTTTATTTTTTTGATTAACTGTGTTACATTAGTGATGATATCAACTGTTATTTTTTAGTACTCAGTTGAGTAATTTAAAAAATATGTGCACTGGAATGTATTATAAATTCAAGTAATTATTTTAATTATTTTAATACATATGGACAAAGAAATTGATGACAATGACCAATGACTGGCAAAATTCGAAATGTAAAAAAAATGTCATTCTGTCAGATATCTATCTCCTGAGTCTGATGGTGTCCACATTTAAATCAGAAGTGACCTGAGAAACAGTAACAATTTCAGAAGACTATTGGTGGCATTTTCAAGACCTTTACAATAATGGACAATGATCAGAAATGAGTGCCAAAGGCTGTGATCTGCCTTATATGTTTTTTTAGGTGGCCGCACTTGATTGTGAGGGTGTATGATGCTTATGGTCTTCACAATTATCTTAAGCTAATTGAGATGGCTTGGATGGGATGGAATGGAGAGTGCAGAAAAAGCAGCCAACAAATATTCAACACCTTTGTGACCTCCATCAAGATTGTTCCAGGTGATTACCTCAGGAGGCTGTCTGAGAGAATGGCAAGAGTGAGCCGAGCTGTCATCAAAGCAAAAGGTTGCTACTTTGAAGAATCAAAAAAATTCCATACTCCATCTTTAATATTAATATACAATGTTGAAAATCAAATAAATAAATAAAAAACATAAAGATAAGTTACAGTATGTAAAAAAAAAAATGGACAATCCAGTGGTTCCTAATTCTGGTGCTGGGGACCACCTGCCCTGCACATGCTCCCAGTACAACTGATTTAACTAATCAGTTAATTAATAGATGTTTCTGAATTGAATTGGGTGTGATTAATCAGGGAAAATGCTAAAATGAGAACTAACCCATTACAATTATGCATGATTACACATTTTAGTTAAATATACAGTGTGAGTTTTAAAGGCTTGCAAAGTGACTGCACAAATACTGTATAAGGCAGTGCAGTCAGTCATTCAAACATACCCTCAAATTTACATTCAAATAATTGACTGAAATTGTAGGAGACCTCTGATAGGCTCCAGAGAAGGCAGGAAAAATGCATTTGTGAATCTAATAATGTCAGGAAAGTCTCGAAAATCCACGCACAAATGCAAGGATGTTCATTAAAGTCAAGCTGATTCTGAAGGCAGGTTCATCAGTCTGTAAGTCACTGCAGAATGAAGAAATATTTCTATGTGCACTAAAAATATATTTGTAGAATCAATTATATGTGGATCATGATATACGTTTGTGAATTGCGTTACATTTGTTTCTGAAATGCAACACTGATCTGACGCCATATTACATAACTTAGTGCTTGGAAAGCAAACGCAAATCATATACAGTATGCTTTGAGTTTCTCTATGACAGAAGATACAGACGGCCAACGACTAATCCCTTAATTTGGCTTCAGGAAACTGGTAAAACAAAAAAACGAGTTACAGTGGTGATGTGATTTTTTTCTTAAAGTGTACTCATCGTTTTTTTTTTTTTTTTCTCCTTCTTGCAGGTTGCGAGGAGGTGAATCTAGACTGCGTGTTCTCTCGGCCAGACTGTGATCTTTACTGTTTACTCTTTCTCTGTCTACTCTTACTGTGTCTGTGTTCCTTATTGTGCTGGAGATCTTTATGATGTTTTTTTATTCAGTCTGACAATAAAGCTTCTTAACTTGAATCGTGTCTCTTCCTTATACACACACATAATTAGAAATTAACTATTGTTAGAGGTCAGCACTGTTTTTTACATTAGATAGTAAAATATTTGCTGTCTGAAAGGTCTGGCCTAAATAAATAAAGGTCATAGTTAACAAAGTCTAGCTGCAGAGCGGCCAGGCGCTACAGTTTTGATTCATTGTCCAAACATCGTCTGGGGGGATTTTGGATTAAATGCAGACGTCTCGGCAACATATTCCCAATTAGCAAATGCTCTGCGTGCTACATCTTGCTGATGTAACTTGATATATAGGGACAGCATTAACCAGACATATATGTGCTTTTAAGGCTACCATTTCTTACAGCTTCACAATCGCAACGTCTTGGGATCAAATTCAGGCCAGGGTTGAAAGGAGCATAAGACAGCCAATCAGGCTGCCATAAATTATTTACAGGGAACATATGGGTCAGGGCTATCATGGGCTTATCTTATGTTGGATCTATCTTAATCTAATACCAACACTTTATCAAGCACTTTGTAGTGCTCCACCTGCTGTCTCTTATGATACTTCAACAGGAAATAGTACCTTAGCATGATGGTTATTCTTTTATAAATGTAGACACTGAAAAAGACTTTAAACTAAATGATACTACCTATAGTAGTTTTTTTTTACCTTCACCTTTTTGTAGCAATATATTTCATTGTATTATCATAACACAAAAACAACAGTGAGAATCAACAGTCTATGCAACATGAAAGACAATTCATAATGCTGTAATATATATATATATATATATATCACCTCTTTTCATAAAATAATAATAATATATACGGTGGTTCCTCACCATATGAACACCACGCCTTAAGAACTGAAATTTTGCAAGAAATTTTCCTCAGCATACCTTACAAGCGGACGAACAAAGTCAAAACCGAATACTGGCTAAGTTGTGTGTACATCCGGGAGCTGTTCAGAACCCAAGAATGTTAGCAGGTAACAGTAACAAGAAGAAAAGAAGTCTACTTTCAGTTTCGTTTTTAAAGCAGCCATTAAAATCAGTGATATTGGTAATAATTTGTGTAGCTGGAACAGGCAATCTGCATTTAGATTATTTCCGATGGGAAAATGCATTTCACGATACAAAACCTCGACTTAAGATCTTGCCTCTGGAACGGATTGAATTAGTATGCCGAGAAGCCACTGTACATTCGATTACCTGTATGACTCCAAATGATCAAAATGTAGTTGAAGGAAAACTGCTTTCGTTGTAGTAAAATATTGTTCATTCCAACTCTACATAACATAGGTGTCTTTACGTCCTACTTTCTGCCTGTTCTTGCTCTCACATTCTCCTCATTCAAGAGTTCTTGTAGCATCATCAACAATTTTTTTCAAAGCATCTCAGGAGCAGTGTAGTCTGAAGAATGAGAAAAAATTGGGCAATTATTTACACTGTGTGCCAACCTGGACTGAGCCAGCTGGTAGCCATGACGTAGAATCCATCAGTGGAGAGAATGTGTGTGCAGCAGGAAAGAAATGACTTGAGAAAAAAGGGGGAAAAAAGGACCGGAGGGAGCTTCTGTCTTCCCATGAATATATCCATCTTCTATCTTTACAGCTGCAGCCAAACAATTACGCAAATTGGAAATTGCTCTTCAGAAGAAGACACTTGTATTATATGACAGCAAGCCAGATCCCCTGCCCCAAACTGATGAGACAACATCATCTTAATTTAAAAGTAAATGTGTGTTTACAGTGATGCACGTTAGCTTCCACACAGATTACAGAGGCATTGTCTGCTCTAATTGTGTTTGGTAATGTGTTTTCTGAAACATAGCCATTGGTATTCATAGAATTCATGGCAAGTAAATGGAGCTTCTCATCCATGGGCACATAATTGTGGCAGCTATACGACTATAGCAGCAGCAAAGATGTGGGGGGAGTGAAGAGATAGAGACAGTCTTGGATTGCAGCCAAAGTATTCAGACCCATGTCTCAAATCCATAATTAACCTCCCAGGTCCTTCACAAGGCTGTGATTGTAAGGGTTCATGAGAGGGGAAGGACTTCCCTTTATGGCTACAGATGGGTCACTACTGCACTTTAATGTGTTTGTTTACTGGTTCCTCAGGCGCTTGGCTCAAGGTGACAGAGACATGAGCGAGTGAGCTGCTGCCATGGGCTCCCAGCTGCCTCTTGGCCAACTGAGGCCTTGTTATGAAGAAAAATGGAAGTGGGTTTCAGAGCAGGCGCATTCAGAAGGATGGATGGCTGATCTTCTATGTGTGACCTCTTTGTGAATCTCCAAGGACGACAATGTTGTTTTTGGCCATGCAGGTGCATAGTGCTGTACAAGTCAAAGGATGGGGCAACGTTGTGGTCATTATGGTTTGATGGTTAAGATATAGTATTTGGAGCTAAGAAGTTCTTTTGAAACAGAACTTTGCAGACCTTTTGAGATGTGGCAGTTCTATTCAGTTTCAGTTAACTTTCAGTCTATTCAAACTGCTCATTCTGGCACTTTTACTCCCTTCACGGCAGGACAGGCCGCAAAGGTAAAGAAGCCAGTGAATAATCAGACTAACAAGCACACAAATTAAACAGTACAACACCTTCTAAATTAGTCATGTAATCAGCGGGGTTGTAATTAGCCTGATTTAAAGGGAATGTTTACTGCACCTCTCACTACAAGTAAACACATGCTCCCGTTAGCAGGTTCATGATTCCTGATGTTTAAGTGTGCTGCTATCCTAGGGTTTTGGCACTAAATGGACATACTGTAGAATTGCCTCATCAGCAGAAAGTATTTTTCCAACGTTAGAGATCTATGATAGATATACAAATTTGAGCAAGCTGCCATCACTGCAGGATGGCCTTTTACTTAATGACTTTCAGGGTGTATATCATTTACCAAAAAAGAACAAAAATCTGTTGTACCATTTACAATCAAATCTATCCATCACTATCCTCTGGAAGAATATATAATCCTTTTTCCTCCGAGGACTTTAATCTGACCCAAAGGTTGTCAAAAGATATTGCACAGATTTAGCCTTTCTAGCCAATAAACCCACTGCTCACATGATTACATCATTGATCCTCTAGTAGAGCTTGAGGCCTCCAGGTGCTAAATGACTTTTTAATGAAATCAGGAAAACCTTGTTACTCTTAGAATTACTGATCACTGTTAAAGCCAAGTGAATTGAGTGGCATTTTATCCAAGTTCCTGTGCAAGGGTTTTTAGTTTCTTCTCATTGTGCCAGAACATTTCTATTGTACAGACCACTGGTCTGATTATTTGGTATAATACAGAGACATTGTGGCATTTCAGTAATGTGCACTTCTGTAGCTATGATTTTGGGCAAACACACAAGTTATTTTCAGTCCTCTTAGATATTCCCATATGGTCTTGTTAGGGTAAAGGTTAATGACAATCAAACGTTAAATGGCAGAGTGGATTTAAAAAATAATAATGTCTGCATGGTTAAAAGAACGAGTGGGTATGACAGAAACACTTTTCATAATTTATAGTTTTCTTAAAATTGCAATGAATTAATTAGCTAGGGCATACCTCTTTTATAACTACCAATCACAGGCGTGGTCACATAGTCTGATTGTAGATAGAGTTTGCCAAGCTGTCACGAGCACAGCATAATGAGTGAAGCCTTCATACAGAACACATTTGTTTAAAAAGGCCAGCATTGTGATTAAATAAAAAAAAAAAAAACATTTTTTTAGAAGGATATTTCCCTGATGCAAAACATTCTAGCTAGATTGGCTCATTAGCTAAACCTTCTTCATCCTAAGATTTGCCACAGTCTTGCCCTGCCTAGTTCATGTTCGACCCAGTGTTATGCCCTGCTGCCACAGAATTATGTCATGTTGTCCCCAGGAACTGCCCTCTGCTGCCCACACCATGCTCTGTTATGCCTCAGCCATGATCTGCACTATGCCTTGCACTGTCTATGCTATGTATGCGGCAACTGTGTGACCCGTGCTTCCTGTGTCACTCTCTGGATCATCTCAGCCAGGGCATACACATGAGCTGAACTCTCTGGTACTTGGCACATCCAGCTTGCTACATGCTGGCACTTCCACATGGTTTTGATAGTGCTGTGCATCCTAACTTCATTGTCTTAATTGTCCATTTAAAATGTATACCCAGACAAAGCTAAAGGTGGGCACACATGCTAAATCCTGGCCCTGTCATTAGGGTAACTGTTGGCTCAAAGGCCATCCTAAGTCCAGTTTCAATTCCCCAGCCATGTTCCGAACTCTAGACCCAGCCACATACCAGCCCACATAACATGCAGACGTTTTTAGCCTCAGCATAGTGGAATTGAACTATAATGGTGCAGTTGTTGTCCCTGGCCACACCTTATGGGCTGTGCACCATTTATCGTTTATGTTATGTTAACTACTTCTTAAGTTGACATGGACCCCGAAAATAGAAAGTGTATTATCCGAAAATGTATTATGTTTACTTCATGTTCAGCTATTGTTTCTAAGTTGTAATTAATGCACTATATAAGGTTTTCAATTTTGCTTTTCAAAATAGGGAACTAAACACGAAATTTAAATGCATAAGTTACTATAGATATGGGGTATATGCCAGACACCCAATATTCTCCAGTATGTATAGATGAGTGTGAAATCCTACAAGTGCATATAGTATGTACTTTAGTTTCTCAGTGTAAACATCTAGATTTTTTTTTTTCAGATTTCTCTCTTTAAAAAGATGGATAAAAATGCTTTAACTTCAAGTGATTCTATTCATTATAATTTTAATATGATCTTAAGCCTTACCCTTGACACAGGAATTAAACTTCATTTAAAAATTAATTGCCTTGTAGTAGCTGAGACGAGAGTGGGATGGCAACAGAAAGATGCTGACTAGGCAGCTTGTTACAAAATACTGTGGTGGGCTACATTTTGATGACAATAATAATGCAAATTTGATAAATTACAACGCATCTAATAAACTTTATTTATTATAATAAATCATATTGCTGTGATCTGAAAAGCATGATGTGTCTTGTTGATGAATTGAACGTGAGAGAAAGTGTCTTTTGAGTAACTTCAGCAGCACTAATAGAATTAGCCAATGGTGCACAGTGTATAACCTTTCAAATGCCTGTACCACTTTCAATACACAACAATCATTATCACAGTCGAGGCAGAATGTTTACATTTACCCAAGCTAAATACAACCTAACCTACTTTTTCACAACTCCACACATTTCATGTTACCACACGTTTGATGTGTTAAGGCATTAAGACCTTATTTTCAAAAGAGTTCAAAATAGTAGCATACTGTTTGTCAGTATTTGCTTTTTTTTTCTTACATATTTTCAGTTTTTTAGTTGTTTCGTTCAATGGTCCTCCCAAAAGTCCCTTCCTTGAAAAATGTTTTATCTTTCTGACTTATGGGTGAGGTGAGGCATGCTTTCCCATTGGTAGATAGTCCTAGCAATAATCATCCTATAATACCCTCCTCCAACATGATGCTTCTACCACCATGCTTCATTACTTCATATGCTTCCCTTCTTACGCTGATGTGTCCAGTACACTGAAATAGGGTAACTCTGGGTAACTTATCAGATCGCATGACCTTTTTTCCAATGCTCCAAAGTATAAACATATGCTCCCTAGAAAATGTAAACTTCTTTTTTCTGACTAACCTCAATAACTAACTACACAGCTGTTTAGTCAAAATCCTGTGTTTTCATCATAATGCATGTGAACAAATGCTCTTACCTTTTAGTATTAAACATACTTTTGATTTCTAAGATGCAACTTCACCAAGCATTTAAGTGATCTCCATTCTTGATTTTTTTTTTTTCCCGACCAAATTTCTTCCACAAAGTTAAAATTTTAACACTACTGTATACCTGTATATTGTATGTCCCTTGAAGGTTCCTAACCCAATGCCGGTTATCTTAAATATTCTCTAGTTGTTTTCTTTTCTTGATCCAGGACAATAATTTAACTCTTTAGAGCGAAACAGTGTACCAGTGTACTACAAACGTCAAATGGAATAAGAGGTCCTTCCATGCATGATAGAATTTCATTTCATGGTAACGTAAGACTTCTTTAACTTAGATCTTTAACTGAGTAGTCAGATGTTCTGGAAACTTCCGAGCTGTTTGTTAGGATACATGGTCGGACACAAGTGTATCAAGTGTAGATTGATTCTACTTTAACACCAAATAAAGCAAAGCAAGTAATATGAGGGAGGCTTGTGCAACAAGACAAAACACTGGGTCAAAACTAGATCTAACATGCATGGAAAATAAGACTTGGTAACGACTGGTGAATGTGACACAGAACATTACTTCTCAACTGGGTGAGTGAACTTTAAAGTTGTATGGATACGGGTGGAGTGGTGATGTTCAGGTTAGGCTTGTAGTAATCTGTGGATCTGTAATGGGTGTGTTAGGGTGTGTAGTTCTTAGTTTGTGTGTGTGTGTGTGTGTGTGTGTGTGTGTGTGTGTGTGTGTGTGTGTGTGTGTGTGTGTGTGTGTGTGTGCGTGTGTGTGCGTGTGTGTGTGTGTGTGTTTTTAAGGCATTAGTTTTTAACACTTTAGAAAGAAAATCAACTCTGTGTATCTGAACTTTAACCTACTATTATTTTTGAGTGCATTAAATAAATAGCACATGATGTAAACAAATATAATGCCCTAATTTGATTGGCAAAACAAATATTTGGCAACAGAAAAAGTGTCAAATTGGGAAAACCTCACTCATTCTCACTAACTCAATGTCTATACTGCTTATTCTGTATTCAGTGTCACTGACCCTATCCCAGGATACTTATGGCATGAGGCAGGGTACACCCTGGACAGGGTGCCAATCCATCACATGCACTCACACACATACACACACTATGAACAATTTGGAGATGCCAATTAGCCTAATCTGCATGTCTTTGAGCTGTGGGAGAAAACCGGAGTACCTGGAGGAAACCCAACAATCACAGGGAGTCCACGGAAGCTACTGTACATATGTACATACAGACCCATGGTGGGAATCGATACCTCAACCCTGGAGGTACCCCAGTGCTAACCACTACGCCACCATGCTGCTACATTGTGAAAAACTGAGATAGAAAAGTTTTAGCCTAGGAGTATGTGAACCTAGTCCTTAACTGCACACTGTCTTATCAGTATGGATGAACTGAGGAACGTTAGAGGATCTTCCACCTAATAGCATCACCAGTTAAAACAGGGCTTGTTACAGAAACTTTGTTATTTCATGCAAACAAGCTCAATGACTAACTCTTTTTAAAGTGACTCAGCTTGACAAGTTTATTATGCTCTTGTTTGTGCATGAAAAGAGGGAATGAACCACAAATTATATGGGAGAAAATGATTGTGGGTGCATTATTCTATGTAGAGCTTGAACAGGCCACAGAGAAGCTGCCTTTGAAATCATAATTGTTATTTAGTAGCTGTTCTTGCATTATCCTTATGGTTTCCTTTTCCACTTCTATTTAATCTCATATATTTCTTATACAACAATCACTTATTGGATCAGAATATGTCAAGGATTATTCAAACATAATGGCCCTTATTCATCAAAGTTGCATAGAAATGAGCACAGATTTGAGTGTACTCGCTGATGTATGAATGGATTTGCCTCTGATATATGAAACTGTCATATGACATCAAAATGAGCAGCGATCTGAATGCAGTTGATGAATGCCGTCGTTGTGAAACTGAGGCGATAAAAGGAAAGCATTCAGAATGATACTGGAAAAATGTTTGGGTTTGGGGTGCTGGTGTCCAAGTTTGCTCAAATCTAATATGGGACAAGATGGGGCAATAGATTATTGTATGGATTTAGTTGTTAAGTGTTGACACTATTATAAGGAGTGTGTTATGATTCAATAGCTATGCAAAGATTGAGAGAGTAAAAACTGCTCATGCTCTCTGGTGTGGGCAAAGTAACATATTTCTCTCTCTCTCTCTCTCTCTCTCTCACCTCTTAATTACTTCCTGTGTTTGGGCAATTAATATATCTACTTTATTTCCATATGAGGTCATTTTAAAATAGAAGCTAAGAGACATTTACTGTATTTTAGTTTTTATTTACTATGAGGGGCATTCAAGTCGAACTTGTGAGACATTAAATTTCTCATGAATGAAGGCGTAAAAACCGATTGACATTTATAGAAGACTTCAAGCAGAGCAAGGTGATGAGACTCTTAGCCACATAAAGCATTTGAATGATGCAAACCTTTTAAAGAAGATTGTATGTCAGTGAATGAGAATCCCAGCTGAGGTGGCTCCGGGGCCAATGCAGTCATTCCTGTGAACGTCAGTTAGTAGAACCTGATTGTTGAAAACTTTTCACCAACTTGTGGAAAAGACACATCTGTCTATGGGAACTGTACACACAATCATTCACAAAAACCACTCGCACATTGCAGGAACTCCGCTGGGAGTTATGTGTTATTGTCCCTTCCCCTTCCTGAGCTCACTATAAGTTATTTCCCAACATTCGAGCCATTTAAGGAGTTCCTGGGAGACAAGGGTTTCGGACATGTTTTGTATAGAATCATTGTCCTGCTAGTCCTAGTTGTGACCATTTTAAATTTCTGGCTGATGTCCTTCAGGTGCTGCTTCAGCATTTCTAGATAATCTGAGACAACTAGACAATCCTCATTTTCCCAGAAAAAAAATCCACACAACATGATGCTGACATTCTCAATCTTTGGAATTGGCATCCTGTTATTTGAATAAAAACTTCCATACACAGAACTCATCATTATGTCAATCACAGCAACACTAGCCAATTGAAGGTGTTTTTGAACTCTGGTGGTTGCTGCTGTATTATGAGGTATTTTTTAAATCTCTTTAATATAGTTATAATTATATCAGTGTTAGTCTTAATTATTTCAATGGAAAAAAATGTATTGTGAAAATATATTTTTCAGATTACATTATATGCTTAATATGGATATGTGAAAGAGGAAATGAATGAACAGGGAAAAGGTTTCAGTGGAATCTGAATAGAATTTCATTACACTAATTGAATTATAGCCTTTTACCTGATGATTCTTCTCAGTGATCTGTTTGAGAAAAAAAATATCTGAAGTTAAGTATATTCTATTTAGACAATACATCTACCCATATAGGAACCTCTGCAGCCCAACTAGGGACCCTGGAGGCCAATGGTGACAATTGTATTTATTCCCATTTTTATGACTGTAATAGGACCTCCAGTCAACATTCACATACTAAGGGCAATTTGGGAATGCTAATTAGCCTAATCCTCATGCCTTTGGACTGTGGAAGGAAACCCACCAAGCACAGGGAGAACATGCAAACTCCATGCACACAGACTCCGAGGCAGGATTTGAACCCGAACCCTGGACGAGTGCAGGTTTAGATGATAGTGCAGGTGACAGAGCTAACCACTAAGCCACCGTGCCTCCATTTAGACAATATTAATAGGTAAAATTACTGATCATGAATAGATAGTGAGTAAACATCACAGAAAATGTAGTACTTTTTATAATGACAAAAAAAGGATATATATTCATGTTATCTGATCATAACTGGAAAGCGAGACTGCTCCATAGCCAGTTTGAATAAAAAACACTTCTGTTTTGTGTAGTCGATGTCTCCTGAGTGAACAACTCCCCAGGTGGAATTTCATCATAATTGACAGCTATTCCTGTAGATTCACAACCAGACATACCGGGCTTGTCAAGCCACATGAATCACTCTAGGGTTTGACATTTGGTGTTTGTGCGAAATAAAATGGAAATGCTGTTAGGATTGTTATCCCCGTGGGTCAGCTAACATTAGAGGGCAAACACTGTAGTGTCTACTTGTTTCTTTTATCTTGATTTTCCTTTTTATCCATCTGGGACTGTGCACAATTGGTCCATACTGTACATTGATCCGGAGATGGTACCTTCAGGTCTGACCTTTGTCTCGGAGTACTACCCGTTGAAGCGCTCACTTCTTCTTGTCATTTAGAGACAGTGTTTTGACACTTTCTATGTGTAGGTCTAGCAGGAAAATAATATATATCCCTGACCTTTTGAACTCCTGTCTTTTTATCCCCTCAACTGGGAGCTTCTTACCTGCTCCAAGCTCTTAAAATGTGTACCCGGGGACTGTGCTTTGAAAGGGAGACATCGCTAGGAAGGTATGGATCTTCAGGCTCATGGCAGTATGTGTATTGAGCCAAATGGCCACTGATTTATGGCCAGACTGATTCCTGCATTGTGTATGTGAGGTGAGAACTGGACATACTAGCAGAGCCAGTGAAGTCAGCAGTTCCACACCGACGCAGTGTTCCTATACGGTCTGTTTAATTTATTTTGTACACTGTTGGACATCCAGGATTTCCTCAGCTGCTGTTTATTTTAACACAAGCCAGAAAGATCCATCTGGCAAACATAACTGTATTTGAAAGTAGATGCTTGGAAAAGCCTGTAAACCACACTGAGACACATGCCCAGTATCAAACTCAATGGTAACTCACAATTCTGCCAATCCTGCACAGGGTGAGCAAGCAAAAACAACCCTAAACCATGCACACCCACATGAGAACAGGCCGGGACTGATCTGACTGTGTTGCTTTTGGCAAATGCTGTGGAAGCCAAGCTCCAGATCTCTCATGGAATCAGTGATGCATACATTGAGGAGGAGGAGGACTCAGGGAGGGGAAAAATCCATAGGCGAATGGTTGAGCCCTTCCCACAGCAACAGAAAACAGCCTATTGAAACCACTATGTCCTTGCCTGGTAATGCAGTGATGTCATCAGGCTGCACATTCTGTCTGGCAGTGGATTGCTGCAGACATAAGTACAAGGCTGAACATGACTTGCTCTCTGTGCTATCACCTTGAGACAGTGCCCTCAGCTCAGGCGCTTTGCTTATCAAAACAAAGTCAGGCTTGGGCAAACACATCATTCATCAAAACAATGTGGGGGGCGATAATTAATGAGGGTTAATCACTGTCATCAAGCATGCAGCCTTCCTTTGAGTGGACTTTAGAGTTAATGCTTTAGAGTGCTGACTTAATTATCTCCAGACCAAACAACAAATAATCTCATAATGCTCCAAACAAGGTCCCAACTGAGTTTTTCCTAACTATATTCGAAAATAATATGAAAATAAAGTTATATAGTTTGACTGTGACAAAATGAGGTAGGCTATTGAACATGTCTGGAGCTCAGACTGGAGGGTTTTTTTAAGCTTACTGCTAATCCTCTTTGGGTGAACAATGGTATTTGGTGTGCACAATGATGCAGCAGAAAGGGACACCACAGCAAACAGAGGCCTCACTGTTTGAGATCTGATTTTCCGCACAGGACAAGAGGCTGCATCTGCTCCACAAATAACACAGAGCATGTCAGTCAAGGCATACATGCTCTCCACCATGTAGAATAGCCTGCAGCAGTGAGTAGGAGGGGGGGAAAAAGTTGTGGGGTTGGGGTGGCAGATCTAGGATCAGCTTAAGAGGTGCTGGATGGCAGTATGCATTTTAGTTAACAATGTGCCGCCTTAATCCCTCAGCTGCCACTGTTTTTCCAGCTGCTGCCTGCTGGCACTGGTCCTCAAAAAAAGGGGGAAGAAGGCAAGATATAATAGGGCAGTGCTTCCAAAAACAGGATCCTGCTGTTCATATGTGCTGAACCACCTTCACACGTTCCCCATTTCTGGAAGCATGAGGATTCTTTTTTTTTTTTCTTTCTTTCTTTTCAAGAAGGTCTAGTTTAAATTCAAATTGAAATCCAAAACTTGATACAGTTTCCTACTGATGTAAACTTTTGTACCTCATGCATATTATTTACTATTCAATGTGCTGTTTTTTGTATTTATATATCTATCACTATTAAGATAATTTCTCATAACTTACAGTAAATTGAAATGGCAGCGTTAACTTTAAATCTTATGCTTAACATAGGCTCAATCTTTGTATCTAAATTTTCAAGGCAGCTTATTTGCCCTTTTTATTTAATAAAATTTTTACTCATTTAACTAGTAACAAATTGGGTGTAAATCCTAATACAGTGGAAAAATTTAATCTGTATTGAGTTCGTAAGGTGAAGTCTCTTATTGCGAAACACATTTTCCCATAAGAAATCATGTAAATGCGGATTATCCGTTCCAGCCATCTAAAAATATTACCAATATTTCCAATTTCCAACACTATAATTACATTTTTGATTATAAAGAACAATCAAAACATTTAGAAAAGACATGTAAATGAAGTAAAATATGATATAATTAGACCTCACTTACCCTTAATTTATGATTCCTCTTGGCACCGGCTGCTTTACAAACAAAACCAATATTGTCTCTGTTGTATTCTATCTGCTCTCCCTGATAACATTCTTAAGACATACAGTACAGTATGGTGCTATGTCTTGACTAAAACGTCCATATATGCAAAAAATAAAAATAAATCCTCTCTTGGCTTGGCTTTCCACTGACACAAACAAGCTTTGATTGGTTACCAGAAAAACGCGCAACTTGACACATATTCAACCCTATACGCCGAAAATGTTTCACATTTTTTGCCAGGGAAAATTTCTAGTCCTTAAGGCGAGGTCATATGCGGCGGTACAACTGGACATAATACAAATTTGTTAGCAAACCCAAATATTAAGATACATATAGTAACAGATAAATGATTTGGTTTTTACCCATGAATTCTAGAAGAAAATTGAGATTTAGTGGACTGAATACAGATGCTTCTGCAGACTCACTGGGCTGAGATTGATACACTGATTGTTGACAAACAGCATGATTGTGGCGATAGCATTCTCCCACTTCATCTGGTGATTCGTGGACACACAGTTCCCGGGATGCTTCATTGTGCCATGAAGCAGTCTCAGCGGCCCTTGACACACATATTTGTTTACTAAATAGGCTTTTGTCATCACTGCCATGTCAGTGCCAGAGACACTGGATGTATCATCTCCCAGCACATGAGATTACATCATTCTCTCATTCATCTTCATGGACCGGGGTCACTTAATTCCCTCCAGACATGCTGGACTTTCAGACATCATCAGAAAATACTGAGAGACATACTGTTTTTTTGCTGAAATTTGTCAAGAGAGGGTTGCAAATAAATGCAGCTACTTAACACGATAATGCTACTCACAATACTCAGAGTAAAATGTATGTGGGAGATTGAGTGTTTTCATGAGGTGACATAAACTAAAAGCTTTTTACCGTGTTCTCTTATGGTATTGCTTTGGTGATAGCCTCTTTGATGTGCTTGATGATTTGTGTGAAAAATGGACTCAGTCTCCTCACTAGTCTGCAGAGAGGTGACTTACATTACAAAGCTTCCCAGATCGAGGATACGGAGCTGACCTGCGTGTGAACCTGTCGCACTCATATTTGGATGGTGGAGCCATTTCTCATGTTTCCTGAACGCAGTCTGCCTTGGGGCAGCTTGCTGCTTAAACACTCGCGCTCTCTCTCTCTCTCTCTCTCTCTCTCTCTCTCTCTCTCTCTCTCTCTCTCTCTCAGCCTCTCACTCTATCTCGTTTTCTCTGCTGTAAGCTGAGCTGCCAAAGGGTCCAGATGATGTCATGCTGAGCACTCAGCAAAGAGCTCTGATGTTATCAGTTCATGCAGAGCAGCTGAGCAATCGCAATCTCGCTCATCCTCGTTCTTCTCTTCAGCGTCCTCCTCTTCCTCCTTAGATACTTTACTGAAGCCAGTGAGCATGAGATGCGTGGCAGGATGACTACATTGACACATGTGTGGTTAACGCACGTGTGACTCAAGGATAGTAGTCATCCATGCACGCTGTCATCAATCTCCCTTGAGGAATGCATTGACTAAAGCTATGGTTGCAAGCACATGTTTTAATGATTTGCTGACAGATAATTAAGGAAAAGTCACAGGTTTAAATACTCTAAGGATGCCTCAGCTGGCTAGTAACTGTGATCATGTGACCACTTTTGTAATAAACATGTTTCCCAAAATCTTGCCAAAATTCTAATTCCTTAAAACTCCTTTGCTGGAGAATAAATATTCAGGAACTGCGGAGTATAATAATTACATACACGCAGGAACATGAGTTGTGCTCCTGACCTTCCTGTGTTCTCTTCGTGCGTATGCCAGAGAGAGCGGAAGAGCACCGAATGAGTCAGACGCACACTTGTTAGGAGGTGATGTCATGTGCAGTTTGTGTGGAGACAGCAGTCAGTCGTATAAAACCTGTCTCTATTTAAACCATGGAAGTGTGCTTGCTGCCTGAGGTGGGTGATTTCATCAGCCAATATCTTGCTCATACAACAGCTGTAGCATGTGTCAGAAACAAGACTTTTTTTTTTTTTTTTTCATTTTTATTAATATAGAAGTGTTAAACACCCTTACATGCTACATCTACAGTACACTGCTGATCGGGGTGAACTGCAATACACTCCTACTGTAAACCTGCCTGTTCATTGAACACTGGAATTTAGAGTAATGCCTGAGTAGGAATGAGAGCATACCAATGATGTCATGCTCCTTGCTGTCACCTGATTCATCATTAGCAGGACTATCATCTTTACTGGTACAGATGACAGTTTAACATTTTTTATTAAAAGTACCGCAGTTACAAATAAGCCATTAACTGAAACATGGATGGTTTAAGGTGATCCTGATTATAAAGACACCTTATGTCTATCTGAAAATCACTGAAATGGAAAGCATGTATTTGATCTGTTTTTTTTGTTTGTTTGTTTTGTATTGTTTTTTGCTTTACATTTCATGGCTGTTTCAGTTAGAATAGCTAGACTGTAATTCCAAGCTCTGATTTAGTCTGCCCTCCAATCAATGTAATCTGTCAGCCAAGACTGATGGTCATATAGAAGACCTATTAACCGCAGGGAAAGTGTCCAAATCGGAATTCCACCTGAGCTTATAAACTCTAAAGTAATGTGAAAACCAATCATTTATCAGCCAATTCACAAATCGGCTTAAACAGTAGGATTTCACTTTGGAAATGAATGAGTGAATTACTTTTGCATTGATTTCTATTGTGTGGTGGGAAAATGAGGAATGAGACCCAACGCGTGCAATGTCCATGAGTAAGTAGACAGCCCTGTGCGCGATATTTCATTTTATAAACGTGGAAAGTCTTACATAAGGTTGAAAAGAAATGAGCGTGCACCTACAGTAGGGCCTCCAGTGAATGAAGAGCAGACTGCTGACCCTTTTAAGAGAGCCGTTAGACCTCTAATGCAGATCTTTTCAAGCTGTAGTCCATCATATTATTATGGCACTTAATTCAGCGGAACCAACAGAACTGTGCTGAGTCAACCGAAATGCAAATTTTAAAGCTAATCTTGGTAATATGCCTGATTGCTTTCTACTGTAGCATCACTTTGGTGTATTAAAACATGTAGTAAGCAAGCTATTAGGAGACTTTTTGTTGGATTGTTATATTGTTCATTGCAGGGCGTCTCAAAATCTTTGCAGCCAGGGAATCACTTGAAGTCTAATGCCTTCCTTATTATAAATGTTATTGTAATTTGTTAATTTGTCTATTTTGGAAATTACATTATTTATTGGCCATCTTGTTTTTATTTGAATTAAAATAAAAACAATAAAAGGATGACCAGTCAAACTATAATAACTATAATAAATACAGTATAAATAATCTACTCTTGCTAAATTAGTCACCTGAGTCATAGGTTTTTTTTTTTTTTTTTTAGTGCAGGGCTCTAATTTTACAGTGAATTATGAAAAATAGAGCATATAAAAAGCAGTGTCTGTGTTGGCTTAAATATTTTATTGCGCAAAAAAACAAAAAAGTAACACACTAATTTAATTCAATATTTACTTAAAGAAATATATTGACCAAACCGGCCTCATTATCAAGAGTAATGAGAAGGAAAAAAAAGTTTATCTTATGATACATTTATAAATATTCTGGTAAATAATGTACAGATGCTAGGCAGCAAACTACGCTCATAAAAGTGTTGCTTATATTTTAAGTGGAGGATGTCAGGTGTGGCAACAGTAAGCTCACTTTCCCTGAAGGGAAATAACGGTGGAGGATGGCACACCTCTGCGCTCTAGCCTTTCTCACACACTTGAACTCTGTGACTGACACACATGCATGCACACACACTCGCACACAATGAGAGCATCACACACACAATACAACCAGAGCATCTCCTACCCTAAGAGCACCACCTACTGACAGTTTGAATGATTCATTCTCCCAGTATACTTGTATTTATCTTCGTTTCTGTTTGTTAAGGTATGTATAAGATTATTCCTTATAATCAGACAACAAATATACTGTATATAGATATAGATCATGAATAGTAATGAACAGATTTCAAAATATATGAATAAATTAGTGTTTCTTTTTATAATCGAGTCTTTGGTTCTTTTTAATAAAAGTCCTTAGCCGTAACAGCTGTAAGCATAAACAGGTAGACCTGATACTGTGTGCTATATAATCTTTGGCTGTGGAAAAAGGAAAGATATTTATCATGCCAAAATGATTTCGGTAATTGCAAGGAAATGAGGTTTAACTTGTAAAACACTGGAATTGTATCCGTATTTTTCAAAGCTTATTTTAACAGTTCTTGTATAAGTGTGTGTGTGTGTGTGTGTGTGTGTGTGTGTGTGTGTGTGTGTGTGTTCTCTCTGTTCTGGCTATTTTCCACCCAGCTGAACCTTAACCATTGTGCAGTTGTGGAATAATGGAGCAGCATGAAATAGCCTAGCCTGTATGTCTACAACAATGTACTGTTTATCAATCTACACGGGCCAGAGTGTGTTCCACTTCTACTGTTGGAAACTCTTAAAGTCCAGAAGCACACAGACTGAAGGAGGTCCATCTAGGTTACTGAATGAAAGAATTCAGTGAAAATTGCATTTTCGTGCTGTTGGAAACACCACGCCAATTGCCAAAGGAAAATAAATGCTCCCTGCATCCTGCTTCAGGGTTGATGGACGGACTGCTCTTGCAAGCTAGCAGATCAGCTTCTTAGCGAATCTCGTGAGGGCCCGAATTACATATTTCCAAGATGAGGTTTCAGGGTCAAGATCAAAGTCAAGGCCCTGTCATCTCTCATCTCGCTCCTCAGCCAAGCAAACGGGTCTTAATTGTCGATATGTTGCACGGGAATTGACACCTGTGACTCCCTGCTGGTGGGTTCTGACACCCTGGCGTTCACCTTGTCATGAAAGGCTGTGGCTGACTTTGAAATGCCTCTAGCCAATCCTAAAAAAAAAATTTTTTTTAAAAGCCACAATTTATGAAAGCCGTGAAAGCCATGAGTGAAAAAGGTGACTGATCAATGAAATTCACATGTGGTTCATATAGGCAGATCCCTGCTGTGCAGATAAACCTACTGCTGATATTCTTGTTTTTTAGACGCTGATCTAACATCACGATCGATACAGAGTGGCAGTCATGCACGGAGAAGGTGCAGGTGAACGCTGTATACACTACATCCCACTGAGCTGATTTTTTTTATCCACAGGTACTGTATATCATTGCACTTTTTTTTTTAATTACTGCATATAAAATGATGCATTTTTTTACTAAAGATATTAAACTGCTGTAAGAGTAAAACTGTTACAAAAAATGTGTAACAGACATCTTCAGTTTGCTTGTTTTTTTATTTTATTTCTGTAAAATATGACTTTTTAAGTGCTTGAAGGCTCTTTTAAGCTCAGAAGCCGAAACTGAATCATTTATTATATTATAAAAAGTATATTCTAAAGAATTTGCCATAGCTATTCAGTTGCTATAGGCACCAGCAAGCAAATAAATAACATTAGTAAAAACCAAGCCTGGTGACTTTTTCATTATGGATGCTCTTGGCTTGACCTGAAAATAAAAAACAGAAATGAATCTGTGCACACTGTTTCAGCTCATGTCCGTTATAACGGTTCTGGAAACAATGTGCCCTCTTTACAAAACCCCCTGAAACTTTACTTTCACTAGCTTTTAAAGATAGGGCTGAAATTGTGACAGTAACACAAAAATAAGCTTTGGACCAGCATTGACCACTCCAGGGCGTTATGAATAAATGATAAATAATTCCATGCTCCTCCAGCTCGCATGTCCGCCGGCACATAGATGTTGATGCAGCAGCAGAAGAACAAATGAATAAATAAGTTTAGAATCTCAAGGTGGACCTTCCACCACCACGAACACAAATATCTCCTTTTCTCTGTCCTGATGCTAGAGGGGGAAAAGTGTGGCTAATGGATGCAGTCTTAAGCAGTGTTTGCCACAACAAGTCTGCCATGCTAGCACTCAAAGACTAAACCGTTATCATATTACGGTTATATCCACGAGGCAGAGAGGAAAAACAGAACATAAAATAGAATTTAACCTATTTCCCAATAACCTTGAGTATTTGTTGTGTGCTGAAACGCGCCCACAAGGTCTAAACCACTTGGCTAACCCCTGCAAAGTGACAAATTAAAAAAAGAAAAATGACGCCGTAAATATTCAATCCACCACATGGTGAATAATCAATGTATAAACATGCGATCCAACGCTGAAACACCTTCAATAGTTGTTGGTTTTAATTGCAGTCCAGCACGGACAGCACGCTGTGGGCCTACAATTGATAATAGCCATTAGCAAATGATTACGCTGACAGTGATAAACTATATTTCATTGATTTGGCTCAGCTACATTTCCGACTTCTGCTAAAGGGAATGAATAAATTCACCACTGGATCCGTAATGCATAACTTTATATTCATAATTTCCACAAGAGGAGCCCGGGGGGTTGCGCAGCTCTCAGTCATGT
This sequence comes from Clarias fuscus, assembly GCA_030347435.1. Classification (NCBI taxonomy): domain Eukaryota; kingdom Metazoa; phylum Chordata; class Actinopteri; order Siluriformes; family Clariidae; genus Clarias; species Clarias fuscus. The sequence goes on from CM059216.1 coordinate 13,343,169, forward strand.
GTGGATGGTGCTGGCAGCTTGTCAATGTTGTACACTCTCAGAGTGCCACGCTTTGCAGCAAATTTTAAATGGCTGCTTTTCATTCAAATATGGGTGAGCTCGGTCTAAGGGAGCTGTAATGACAGTGAGAGAGGGAGCGAGCGAGAGAGAGAGAGAGAGAGAGAGAGAGAGAGAGAGAGAGAGAGAGAGAGAGAGAAATTTAACTTGCATACAGACTTTTAAATTACTCGAAAAGTTAAGATCAAGAGACCAAATAAATGATATTAAATAATTGAACATAATTCGAAACTATAAGGCTCCTGTTAATATGTGTATTTGTAGGGCTTTCGCACTTGTTAATGTGCTCAACTCCCCTGTGCACTCTCACTGCACATAATTTCAAGGTAATTCCAGGGCCTTTACACACTACAATGACACAATTTATAAAGTCATTTATCTTGTAATTGCATCAGTGAGAAGTGGTAAGTATGGGTGTAATAGCCATTTTTAGGGCAAAATGATTTATTTTCACCCTGAGTAAATCTTTACATGGCTAAGGGAACACTTTTTTTTTTCCTGCTCCCAAGCTTCTCAAGTATATCCTGAACAAGAATGTCCTTAACATATGAAAGACATATGAAAGTCTGCGATTCAAAAAGACATGACCTTAAAGTTTCGCATCTCAAACCTAATTTTTGATCTTTAACATTGTAAGGCGTGTGGAATCGTTTTTTTTAAATTATTTTTTATGTGCTCATGGCAATAAATTATACAGTAGTTATTTTATTACAGTTTATTGTTGTGCACTATGTTTATTCAGCTGTTTAACCTTTTATGCTCTTATTTTGTAGTACAGTGCTATAACAGGTAGAGTTGCTGCCTCACAGCTCCACACTCCGTGGTTTGACCCTGACCTCATGATCATGTCTGTGCAAAGACTCACATTACGTTTACATTAAGAGCATTTTGCAAATATTATAATGCTAGAAGTGTTTTAGTTCCTATCAAAATATTCTCATGCAATTTTACTAGGTCGAGAATTAAGAATACCATCAAACTAAAATCCTGTTCTGTGTGTGTGTGTGCGTGTGTGCGTGTGTGCGTGTGTGCGTGTGTGCGTGTGTGCGTGTGTGTGTGTGTGTGTGTGTGTGTGTGTGTGTGTGTGTGTGTGTGCGTGCGTGTGTGTGTGTGCTTCCCTTTGGGGAGTGTATTCATACCTCAAATCTAGTGTTCTGGCACACCATCTGGTTCCACTGGACTCTTTAAGCAGTTACTTAGGATGAATGAATAAATATTTTTTTTTTTCACCATTATAATGATCACTGATAGATTTTACTAAGTAAAATATGTCTTTAGTTCTGGGCCTTTAGTTGGAATTTCTTATCTGCAGATTTGTGAACAGCATGTCATGTATTTTGATAGCTCATTTCATCACCAGTTAGAGATATATGATATTAATCTTAGTTTAAAATGTATTTACATAAAAGGTGTATCTATGCAGAACCTATACTAACATAAAGTATAGGTTCATGTACATGCATATAATATATTCACATGAATAATCAAACAGCCGGAATGCACGGGTGTGTTATCTCTTCAATTATCTATGTGTCTAGAATGAAGGTATTTTATTAAATACGGTGCTGTTTAAAAAGTCAATTTATGTGCACCTTTGGAAAGGTATCTGGTATCAGGCAGCCATTGGTCACACTGGCAATAAGATAAATAAAAGGGCTGGATAAGCATCCTTTATCCATTACAGGATAACCTTTACAAAGAACATCAGCCTTATCTAATACCCCCTGCTCCATAACAAACCTGCGGAGAGTTGCTGATGCACGGAAACTGGTAACATAAAAGAGGAAGGAAAGGGTACAGGGAGCAAGGCGGAGAAAAAGCCAGGGAAGAAAAAGAGAGAGAGAGGGAGAGAGAGAGCAAACGCAAAAGAATGAGATAGAGTAAAAGAGAGACAGAGTGAGATCTGTCACCTCATTATTTCCCAGACGTTGAGCGAAAGGCTACGAGGCGATGCGCTCACTTTTCACAGCAGTACAACAGACCAAAAGAGGGCCAGGTAAAGGAAGCCAGAGCAACTCTTGTTTGGCTTGTATGGGGGGAGTTGGGGGAGTGGGGGGGGGGGGGGGGGGGGTTTACTGATCAGTATGGAGCCCGTGGGGGGAAAGATGAGTGGGTGAAGGAGGAAGACTTTGCTGCCCACAGGATGCTACAGAGGGAGGAGTCCCACTGAGTGCAGAGACAGGAGCTGTCAATCATGCGCTCATTAGGCTGCTAAAGGAAGGCGCAGTGGCCTCACATAACAAATAAGAGCAGAATAGACCACTGTCAAAGCCCAGCCTGAGTGATGTGTGTGTGAATCAACTTGACACGCGTTCACAGTCTCTCCCTACAGTCCGTTTCACCTTAGACCCAGTCCCTAAAAATTCATATGGATTTTTTTGGTGTGTGTGTGTGATGCATTTCAAATGAAATGGAAGTCGGAAAAAAAAAAAAACACTTACCAGGTGTTATTTCAGCAGATATAGTGCAGCATTTAGATTCAGCTAATTAGACTACCCAGATAATTAGCAGATGAGATGGAATACTTCAAGTTTCCAAACTCTCCAATAAATAATTAGCACATAACACTTTCCGGTAACACTTTCCGGTAAGGGTACATGAATTACCATGAATTCATGCATAAATTCATGCATGAATTATGTGTTACTTCATGCATTAATGTCTCATGAATTATCAGGAACTAACATGAGTTTAAAGTCTTTCTATCATGACTTCAGGAATGATCAACCCTTTAATTACGACATTAACTAAGGTGGGTACTTCACCATGATTTATGGTTTATTACACATGATCATGATGTTTTCTTTTGTTCACAAAAAAAAACCCTCTTTCCTATTCGCTGTCGATAAATCTATACTTTTGGTACACGAATCATCATGAATTCATGCATAAACTATGATTATTTCATACATGTAAGACTACTTACCTCATGCATGCATACAGGCTAGAACAGTATATGTCAATTAAACAGTGTGCAACTAATGTTTTATATTAATTATGAATTGTCAAGCTCGTTCATATGTCTTCATAGTAGCCTGCAGTAAATGGTCGGACCCCAACACTGGTCAATCACAGAACATAGCTTGTATAGTCCGCTCACATCCAAATACAGTAGTCATCATTAACTAAGTATTAATTTCTCATGAGTTCATCATGTGTGTGGCCCCTCAACTAAAGTGGTGACTTGGTCCTTTTATATACAGATAAACAGTGTATTATTGATGTAGGCATAATTGTGAAATGACATGAATATGAACGTTTAAGCGTTTGCACATTCAAATGACTTTGATCTTAACTTTCTGCTTTATTCTTAAACAGTAATCCAGTTAACCCAGCTGTCAACAACAATGCCTGCGAAGAGCTGAGAAGGAATTGAATACATATATTATGAAATTTTATTGCCTTCATTTGAAAACTTTTTACAAAACCATAAAGCTGTTAAAGGATTTTAAAAAAAGAAAATCTTTCACAAAGAGCTTGATCTTTTTTAAGGTAAGGAGCCAAATGATGTGGACTCGTCATGAAATATTTAATGCTGAACATATATATAAACAAAGAAATGGCATAAACTCATGGGATACAGAAGATATACAAACATGTTTAGTTCATGTAAATATCCAGTAAGGATAATTTTTCTTTCTTTTTTTTTTGAATCCGTAATTTTTTTCCTTTAGGATAGCTGAAACTGAAAAAAAGTTCTGCAACTAAGAGATAATTCCAGTTTCTACACTTCTAAACAACTATTAGCTAACAGGGAAACTGGTGCCGAATGTCCTTTAATAAACGACCAAGTAATCCTTCCATATGCTTGTTTCCAAGCCAGTAGGTCCATTCTATAACGGCGAGATGTTCCTTCAAAAGCTTGGCCGTTCGGTTTCCCCTCAATCTCCAAATTATCGATTTGTATGTTAACCATGCCCTCTCCTAGTGCTGAGTGTGAGCTCCACTAACAGGATCAACAAACCACATTGAATGATTTACGGTGAAATGCCTGTAGCCCAAATTGGTGAGTGCACCCCTATATGCTCTCCACTCATCACTAAGAATTAATGTCCCAGGCCGCACATGCTTCACCACTAAGGGGATCAGATGGTGCCGGGACCTCTTCTTGACCAGCCTCAGAATAGGTCTTCGATGCTGTCCTTTTACTCCAAGCATCCCAAAAACCCACTTTTTACGTCTCCAGGTGCTGGATATTCTCCCACGAGCATACTGTAAAAAAGAAAAACAAAACACCTGACACTTTACTTCAAAATTAATATCATATTAGTCATACAGCCTGACCCCAAGGGTCCTAGTTTCCTATCATGCATCATGTCATGATAGGAAACTATACAGCCAGTCACAAGCACAGTAACTATATAGATATCAGTTAGCTGAGCTTACACTTAGCACTTTTTAATTATATAATACTTAAAAGAAAAACAGAGAGTAGAAAAAGAATAAAGCCAGCTAATGTTAGAGGTTTTTTTCCTTTCTTTCTTTTGTTAATTGTATAATAAAGAAGTATTTTTACAGAATACCTTTCGTTTATGGCGGAAGTTGCTCTCATCGATGACAACAAACTCTGTTTCACCTCCAAGGTGTTTTCCTGCTTTGTTTTCATATTGCCTCATTGCATGTCTGCACACTCTTCTTACACAGGATGGCATCTTTGAGAGTGTTGCTGAGCTTTTAGCTATGCCATCTGTCTTCATATCAACCTGCCTCATTCGCAAGCCTTGAGAAAACCTAATTAGACAAAGAAGCAAATTTACTTGAATATTAAATATTTACTAAGCATTATAAAAAAGCATAGAGATGTTATAGACTATATAGAAAAATGTGCTAAGTCTGTCATTGACCATGTGCCTCAAAATATGGACAACTGCTAGACATCACCATCCACTGCATTGAACTCTACTACAGTTTTTACAGTTTTACTGATCATGCTATTTACTGCGGTCCAAATATTGCAGGGCTTTGTGGTGTGGGTTAAAGAACCAAAGCCTTCCAAATCTATGTGCCTCTGTGGAGAGAGAGAGAGAGAGAGAGAGAGAGAGGTGTGTGTGTGTGTGTGTGTGTGTGTGTGTGTCATTACTTAATGGATGGTCTGGAATACCTGTAAAAAAAATTAATCCATGAAAGTAGACTGCATCTTGACTTCTCAAAGACTGATCCTGATCTGACAGTCTTGGTGGGGTTTTTTTTTTTTTTTTTGCCTCTGTGGCTATTATGTCGGAAAACCCTTGAGGAAACAAATAATAATGTATGAAATAATGTACTGTATGTAACACATAATAATAATAATAATAATAATAATAATAATAATAATAATAATAATGTACAGCCTGAGCCTACAAAGCCTAAGAAAAAAAGCCATTTTAGCAAACATGTATTGAATATGAAATTGTATGCTCTTTCTGTTGGTTGAAAGCTTGAAATGTCCAATCTAATGTCAAGAGCATGCTATAGCATAACTTGAAGTCTTATCTAAGAGTTATTTAATAGATTAATAAGATTAGATAAGCAAATCATTACTAATCTTGTTCATTACTAATCTTGTTTAATCAATTTGACCATGCACATAACTTACCATCTGTAGACGTCTGTTGAGTTGTCTTTCTTCTTTAACTTCATCCTTTCCTGACACAACCTGCATCTTATTCTATTTTTCAAAAGTTTTTTTTTTTTTCTGTAACCATTTAATTAATTTGACTGTCCTCCTCTTGGTTGGCTTTCCCTGTATTAAGGACAAAAGGGTTAACCCTAACCCTAACCCTAACAGCAACTGGCACGTATAGGACACAATCCTCCAGGGACTAATTACGTTACGACCCCGATTACTGTACGTTTGTGGTAGACATCATGCATCCAAACAAAAACATTATACAATTTCTTAATGACATCAAACTATTTGGAGCTCCATTTACTCTGACAAAGATATCATACTTTGACAATACATGGACAATACAGGTCCGTACAGAGTTCCTTTTGGAAATGAGGCTACGAACAAGAAAAACCTCTACTGTTTTACTTCAGCCAGTAAGCAGGGAAGAGGAGGAGGAAGAAGAAGAGATGCGCGCCAAGTCCAAAAACACACGTCAAGGTAACCGCCTTATACAGTCTAGCGCGCACACGCACACACACGCACATGGTGATATCAGTTTACAATTAGCATGGAGTCTGTGGGTCTTCAAACAGCCTTCAAACAGCTTAGGTTCATGTTATTGTCCAACACTTTCTTTTCCCTTCACCAACAAAATAAGAAGTGTTATGTGATGTTATAAAGTGCTGTTTTGATATTATGTTTGCTTTATGTTTTCTAATCTTCCACCCAGACCTGTCCTTGTAATATGAAGACATTTCTTGCCAAAAAAGGGGCTTCAGCAATTAACCCTATTAGGCTAACTGCTGAAATCAACATTAACTGTGGTGTGACTTAGGCTACTCATTTACTTATCTGATGTGGAAAGTGATGTTGAATAGCTTTCAAGTTATAGGTGGTTTCTTAATATTAAAGTAGCCTGTGTCTTAGTATTTCTAAATTCTAGTAGATCACTTTCATTACCATTCTAAATTTTACATGTCATTTTTTTTTTTTGTGACACAGCCATGTTCAGGTATGTCAAATAAAAATAAATAATTAAATAATAATGTATGTGCATAATTTATAATATACATTGCATTTGCACCCCTGTGTCACAGTGCCATCTACACATTGTGTTTAAGTAAAAGCCATATCCTTTGTCAATATACTGTCTTCTCTCATCTTTTACCCAGGCCTGTTTGTGGTTCAGTCTCCACAAAATCAACAAAATATATCTTCAAGGACCAAGAGTAGTGAGAAGGGTAGGTTAATTTTACTTTATTGCTTGCTGTTATTATATATTCAAAGAAGTGATATAAAAATATTGTCCCTTTTAGGAATATCATTTTGGCTCCAACCCTCATTGTTATATCTTAAGCTTATCCCCAACATACAGCATTATCCAATAATAAGAGGAGGTTGAATGTATTTTAGTAATGGTCGCTAGTTTTTTACCTGATTCAAAATCACCTCAGTCTTAAGTATTTTTGGAGATAAATATAAATGTAAAAATACAGCTGTTTTGTGTGTCCAGTTGAGTTTCAAGCTGTTGACTTGCCCAGCCATCAGACATTAGCATACATCACACAGATTAAATGAGCACTGATATCTGTAGCTAAATTCTATCTTTGTCTGTCATTGAAACTTTACAGTGCTTTCACCACTGCGGGATCATCCACAGACCTCTGCAGCCGCAAAGGCTAACGAAACTGGTGAGTATATTTCAGTCAACTACATTTAACAGAACTTTAAAGTATGTGATTTTTAATGTCAGTATTGCTCTTTATGTGCTTGTATGCTTCATTTATCACTTTATTGCTGTTTAAAACTGATGTAAAAATATGTTAAGTGTTAATGTGTACATCGGCATCACAATATCTCATACTCTGCAAACAGGTCTACAGGAGGCTAAGCAGACGATTGAGGATCAAAAAAAAAAAGAGATTGCCACCCTAAAAGACTGGGTGGACACACTTAAAGAGGAGCGAGATTTCCTCAGGGAAAGCCTAAAAGAGGGTAAAACTGATTTAAGAATATTACAGCTTCAAAGATATTGTCGCAAAACCATTGGCAAAAATTACATTGTCAAAGAAATCCTTAACCTTTTGATTTTCACAGCTCTTGCAGTAAGAAGTGATAAGAGTGGGGATGTGGCCAGCAATATCCCACCTATGAGGCAGGCATCTGGAAAGAGGAACCAGGAGTCAAGTGTAACCGATTCATCATCATCTGATTCAGAGCCAGATTCTGAGTCCTCAGGGGCTAAGAAAGCTAAGAAGAAAAAGTCCCAGCCAAAAAAGGCCAAAAAAATGGGCAAGAAACTAAGAGGTATGCAGTGAGTCATACACAAATTGATACAGTAGAGTCATTCTCTGATTGGCCAGCAGGTCAACAATGAATGTAAACACTTTTAATGTACTTTACATACACCTATACTCAGGGCTTGAATTGATAGGGGATTCCCACTTGTTGAAAAAAATGACAAAAAGCATCCCCTCTGTAAAACCACCATCTCCCTTACCATCACCTTTAGATTAATAATGTTGTATAAAACTTGTCATGCACACAAAATGTTAAAATTCATTTCGTATGATACTTTACAAACTAAATAACAGCTATTGATAAATCAGAACTTAATATTGCAACAATGTTTACAGCTGTGTCCTAGTAGGATCAGCGAAGCAAAAAAAATATTTAAAGTGTGCGACTTTGCAAGCAGTGACAATACTGAATTTGCCACTCGTTGCCCAATGTCACATACAAATCTATAATCTATGGACCAATTACAAATTTCCACCTCTGTTTACCACTTTAAAGTTTGCTTATTTTTTGTCCAGTGATTATGTATAAGTAAAATTGTAAACTGTATTATTACAGCATTATTACTAGGCTGGTTCAATTAAACAGAAATCAGCCAATAACACATTCTCTTGTCCTACAGTCAAAACCCCTGAAGCTTATGCAAGGCTTGGGGTAGATCGAAATACCATTGTGTCGCAGGCTCCGATTGCCGAACTTGCAGCCACTAACCCAGATCTGTTCCGCACGTTGAGGTCCACTTTTAAAAGGAAGGACAGCCTGAAAGGGTTTGCTGAAACTTGCAGGAAAACTTTTTGTGAGCAGGAGCGTACAGCTTCAGCTATCCTAAAGAAAAAAGGCGACGGATCCTTACTGGATATTTACAAGCACTAAGCTATGTTCTGTATGCTATGTGTTTGTGGAATGTATTTATTTGTTTATTTTATTTTTGTTCAGCATTAAATATTCCATGAGGAGTCTACATCAGTAGCTTAAAGGTGGCTCCCTACCTTAAAATACCAAGCTGTTTGTGAAACCTTTTTTCATCTTTTTTTTTTTTTTTCATTCTAAAAGTTCATGGTATATATACCGAATTTCTTCTCAGCTCTTTCCAGGCATTGATGTTGATTTGACTGGGACAAGAACTGGGTTAACTGGGTTATTGTTTAAGAATAAAGCAGAAAGTTAAGATCAAAGTCCCTTTTGTGTCCTCAGTGTACTGTGTGCAAAAGCTTAAACTTTCATGTTCATATTCATGTCATTTCACAATTATGCCTACATCAATATATAAAAGGAGCAAGTCACCACTTTAGTTGAGGGGCCACACACATCATGAACTCATTAGTAGTTAATGCTTAGTTAATGATGACTACTGTATTTGGATGTCAACGGAATATACAAGCTATGTTCTGTGATTAGTCAATGCTGAGGTCTGGTCACCACTTTAGTTGAGGGGCAACACACATGGTGAAGTCATGAGAACTTAATGCTTAGTTAATGATGACTACTGTATTTGGATGTCAACAATTCACATGCTATGTGCTGTGATTAGTCTATGTTGGGGTGTGGTTATCACTTTAGTTGAGGGGCCACACACATGATGAACTCATGAGAAATTAATGCTTAGTTAATGATGACTACTGTATTTGGATGTGAGCGGACTATACAAGCTATGTTCTGTGATTGACCAGTGTTGGGGTCCGACCATTTACTGCAGGCTACTATGAAGACATGAACGAGCTTGACAATTCATATATAATATAATTAATATAAAACATTAGTTGCACACTGTTTAATTGACATATACTGTTCTAGCCTGTATGCATGCATGAGGTAAGTAGTCTTACATGTATGAAATAATCATAGTTTATGCATAAATTCATGATGATTCGTGTACTAAAAGTATAGATTTATCGACAGTGAATAGGAAAGAGGGTTTTTTTTGTGAACAAAAGAAAACATCATGATCATGTGTAATAAACCATAAATCATGGTGCAGTACCCACCTTAGTTAATGTCGTAATTAAAGGGTTGATCATTCCTGAAGTCATGATAGAAAGACTTTGAACTCATGTTAGTTCCTGATAATTCATTAGACATTAATGCATGAAGTAACACATAATTCATGCATGAATTTATGCATGAATTCATGGTAATTCATGTACCCTTACCGTAAAGTGTTACCCACTTTCCAAAGCCACACCATACAGTACCTTGGCTGTGTAATCACGTCCTGTGCGTTTCCACCTGTCCATAAAAGACGAATGCACGTTCAAGCAGAGTGCTTCACTACTACTAGCTGGAAACTTGCTCAGCACTGGCCCTTCGCTCTTTCTCGACCTCGCTAGTCTGTCTTTTGATTGCAAGGTAACTCATCATGCATAATTCATTAGTTACTGCCTGTCATTAATTCATCACAGCCAGATGTATTATTCACTCTTGGATTATGCATCTTTAAAAGGGGCTTAGGAAGATATGGGGGTTAGCCATTTTGGTTTCTCACGGCAGGCTTCTTAATCATGATAATGAATCGGTAGCCGGTTGGCAGGAATCACTGGGGTAAACAAATGCTTCGACTAGTCTGATTTCTAATGCTGAGAAGTTTGGACTTTCATATATTTACCTCCCTGTTTATGGGCTCATTAATTGAAGGCCATTTGAAATGCTTGCCTAATGATAGCTTATGAGTATGGAGCATAATTACAAAACCTTAAGAGTGTAATTGAAAAAGAAAATTAGACAGTGCAAATGGACAGTTGTTTTCCCGTGTAATTACAACATGCTGTGTAAGCCTTCATTTCACACAATGAAGCCTGATAGCAATTGAAATACTTGTGCGTTACAAAAATGTACTGTTCCTTTCGAGATAACGGCTGTAACTGGGCCAAGATGGAACAAATATTATTTATATAATCATATGGATCCATTTCTATTTCAGGTCCAAGCAGATTAAAGATAAATTAAGTGTAGGGGAAACGAATAATTTAGTGCAGATTATTACCGTCCATAATGTTACAGTATGTGATTGCAACCTTGCACAGGTGAAACCCATCCTTAGGATTAACACCATCAGTGATTAAAACACATAACTACAAGCTAATACAGACCAAATGTTTGGACACACCTTCTCATTCAAAGAGGTTGTATTTGTATTATGGCAAGAAAAAAGCAGCTAAGTGAAGAAAAAAACGAGTGGCCGTCATTACTTTAAGAAATGAAGGTCAGTCAGTCCGAAAAATTGGGAAAACTTTGAAAGTGTCCCCAAGTGCAGTTACAAAAATCACTAAGCGCTACAAAGAAACTGGCTCACGTGCAGACCGCCCCAGGAAAGGAAGAGCAAGAGTCACCTCTGCTGCGGAGGATAAGTTCATCCGAGTCACCAGCCTCAGAAATCGCAGGTTAACAGCAGCTCAGATCAGAGACCAGGTCAATGCCACACAGAGTTCTAGCAGGAGACACATCTCTAGAACAACTGTTAAGAGGAGACTGTGTGAATCAGGCCTTCATGGTAGAATATCTGCTAGGAAACCATTGCTAAGGACAGGCAACAAGCAGAAGAGACTTGTTTGGGCTAAAGAACACAAGAAAGAACACAAGAAAGAAAACTCTTTGAATGAGAAGGTGTGTCCAAACTTTTGGTCTGTACTGTATGTATATAGTATATACACATACATACATACACACACACACACACACACACACACACACACACACACACACATATATATATATATATATATATATATATATATATATATATATATATATATATATATATATTTGCTTGTAGTTATGCACATCTGTTGTGTTCCCATCAATTTTTCTGGAAAAAATAAAAAAGTAAAGTTTGCTTTGCTCATGTTCTGGTCCATTCGCACTGATTGGGGAAATCATGCTCTGCTGGCTACTAGCAGCAGGCATTAATGGCTTTTACTGTCTGCAATTCTTATCATCAAATCCTTGCACAGATTGCACTCTGGAGGAAGAGAATGCAGAAAAGCACCCAGCATGGGAAATCTGTTGCATTATTGACGCTGGGGCTTAAACAGAAATTTATGCACACAATACTGTATCATTCCTTTGACAGGTAAATTACTCTTTCCTGAAAAGACAACAAGCATTCTTTTGAAAAAATTAGCTTAAATCCAATAGCATGTACATTTTCAGTTATCTTCACAAAGAAAGGTTTGGCGACGATAAGGATGAGGCAAATAAGAAGTGAATTCTGGTTGTGCAGTGCCGGAGAGTGACAAACAAGAAGTCCTGAGAGAATCAGCATGAGGTTTGAAGTTCTTAACACGTCCAAACATGGGCTCCGGCTAAGGCGGGCATCTCATAAATGTTGCAGAGCAGCGCTCTCTCAAATCTGTAGAAACACATCCATTAAGAGTGACCTTTGTAAAAATCCAGCACTGGCAAGAAGCAGCCTTTTATCATCCTTATAAAGCGCCACAGCGATGGGCTGCAGACCGTTCTGAAATACCAGCCTTGGTGAAATAATTGAGCCTGGCTTTTTCATAACCTCGATACATACCGCTGAGGTGGGAGATTTGAAAAAAAAAAAAAAAAAACAGAGCTTGGAAATGAGACTTTTTCTTTTGTTGAAAGTCAAGACAGAGACATGAGCGACATGAATCAGTGACCCTGAATTCTCTCATTGCTGGGGACAGAATCTCAAAGGCAGGGAAAATTTCGCCATTTTTCAATCTCTGTGTGCACTTTGGGCCATTCACAAGATCATTCGAGTGCATTCTGAAAACATGAGTGCTGAGTCTGAAAAGCAGCCAGTGGCACTCTGAGATTCACCTTCTGACACTTTATAAATGTTTGTAAATCCCCTCATTTGACTGGTGTTTTCAGAGTTCTGCAAAACAAGATATTTCCATGAGCAAGACAGTCAGCTTTTCCTTTTTTTCTTTTGGATGTTCATGTAGACAGCCCTATAAACTGAGCCCTAATACCTCTTCCTACACTGAACCTCTTTTCTTTTACCTTTCATCTGGATCTCTGACAAATTATGGTTATATTCACATCCATTAAATTCCTACTCATCACCTGAGTAAGTAATAACCATGCTCCATGTTAGCGACTGATTGTCCATCAGTGCTCACAGACAGAGGTACAGGCTATGACAGGGTCAACAGGTCTGAAGCCACTCCTACAGTATCTCAAAACTGATTGCAGTTTTTAATCTTGCCTCAGCCTTGTCTTATTTGGTCCACACTTATCCACCAGAGATTTTTTTTCCGATTCTTTTGTTTTTTCCCTCAGCACACTGCAACTTGCCCAATCAGAGTTGCCAGTGTTTATTGTGATAAGTCACCCTAATGAACAAATGACCTGCCACCTGGAGCACTTAGAGCATGGTGTTAAACTCTGGTTATAAAAACCCCTTCCAGCTCTATTGATTTACTGCCAGCATTTGATTGTACCCCAGGGGCAACAGACCTGCGAGGGCCGGCAGAGCTCTTACTGTTTTACAGTCCATATTACACCAAACAAATAAATCTCCTAGCCATTAATTCACTTTTGCTCTGCTCTTTGCTTTCTGATAATGGTTTAGAAGAAACACTGGGAGCGGATTCATATTAGGTGGCTGGAGCTCTGAGTGCACGCTCGGACCATGCCATCTCACATGAGATTATCCAGAGCGGACAACTTCTCCTTCCCATTAAAGATGTCATTAGTGCTTGCCCAAGCACATAAGAAAAGGATTTGCTTGCCTGTTTGCACCAGTGATGGTCATTATTTTCAAAATCCTGAGAGGCATTTTTACAAGGCCCCCACAGCGGTTAACTGGATACGGCCCTGACATTTAGTGAGACACCCTACTCTTAACATAACCAGATCCAGAGGAACAGGGCCTTGAGTCAGCTGCCTTTTACAAGGAGCGAAACGACTTCACCACAGACAGAAAAGTGCTGATTATGGCACTAACAGGATCGGTGAGCTCAGTCTTTCGAACTCTCGGAAAGATGCTCACTGGACATCTTATGTTTTGGTTACGCAAAACATTTGGTTACCTTTCGTTAAATTAGCGCATGGCTTTTCCATTCGCTTTCTATTCCTTAACAAAATGTTTTTCTCAATTCAGGACATTTATACTAATTGCTCACTGGAACACTTAGCAATAGTTCTGCAAATGGCATCCATGCCGCAGGAACAGTAATTAATTCTGGTTAACAGTGTAATCGAACAGCAACAGATTAAGCAAAGCAATTACTTTTTCGAAGTAATCAAGTGTTCATTCTGCTTTGAAGTGCCACCTCCTTGCATTTCAGCACTTTTAAGAAATGGAAGCAATGAACTCAATGAAGGAGTGGTTGTCACTTGCTGTCAGACTCACAGATAAGAGACAACCACAATCATGTACATATGCACACTGTCTTCCTGTCCTAAAAGAATGCCGTAAAGCCATGGGAAACATCTCAATGTCCAATAGCTCAGAGAGCTTACAATTAGAGGGCCAGGAAAGAGAATTAAGTATGTCACCCAAACATTCTTTAAAATGCAAACTTTTTAAAAGTCAGCGCAGGGGCTATTTAAGGTTTTTAAATTTTTTTTTACTGCTGGTGCTATTAGTCCCAGTGTGAGTTTCTGTTTCAGTTTGTTACAGAGGCTTTGAAGTTCACAATCCTTGAGCCACCCGTCATTTCTTCATATTAAATTAAATTATGTAAATTAAATTAAATAAATGGGAATACATGTTTTATTGTGACCAGCTGCAAAGTGCCTCGGGATACAATTTGAAAATTGGTTGTTTATGTAACAACCTCAGCAGTAACCTCATTTCCCCTCTCGTCTGATCCAACCGCTCAGCATCCAGCATCACCAGTATACTAATTACAAGGCTGATTGTTTGTCAACATCTACAACTGTTACTCACTGGTTCATGACTTAAGTTAGATGTTTTTTTTAATGCTTAAATAATTCATGTGTCACTGCATGGCTAAAAAAAAAAAAAAAATGCTCAGGTACAGGGCCTGGACTGAGAGCCAAAAATGAGAGCCAAAGCAGTCCATCAGGAAGCCTGGAGAACTATTCCTCAAGATTGCCTTAAAAATATGAGAATATCTAGATATTTGGAAACAAAATATGAAGGAATGACAAATGCCTCACGATTTTTGACGAATTTAACATTTCACTTTCCCTCCTTTAAAACTGCTTTGTTAAAAATAATTATGAGTATACGTACAGCAAATAAATTAGTTTATTTGATAAATAGAAAAATCGCTATGGTTTGTTTGCTTGCTGTTTGATTTGTTTTACTTTAATACTACATACAATTAAATGGAAAAAAAAAGTGAAAATGTTAGATGAGGGGCTGTAGGGCTGAAACAAACTTTTGCCAAGTGAGCTTGGAGATCAGATAAATCATCCAAGTACAGAGAACACACAGCCAGCACTCAATTAACCACCAGATAATGATTTAAATAACACATTTTGTGTATGCATCCAATGATGAATTAATTTTTTTTTATGTATTGGTCCAGATCTCCACAACTTATAATTTTATTTAGAACACTACAGTTTTGTCATTTGGCTCAGTTTATGTCTTTTGACTCAATTGGCTGGGGAAAAAAAGGTTTCCGCCAACTCATAATGCACATCATATGTGGTTCACTTCCTGTACTCAGGTGAATTTAGGGTCAAACTAAAGAGGAAAGTGCATGAGGTTGATATTAGGGTTGGACTTGCATGCAGACATAGCATTAATTATCTGCATTAATGTTTAGGTCAGTAAAAGTTCCACATAGGAATGATAAGACAAACGTGTGTGCGCGTGATTAAGCCAGAAATGCTGACAGATACGTTTATTTTCTGTCATCTTTTAAGACCTTTAGTAAAGATCACAGTTGAGAGTTCCCCGGTGTTCCCTGAGTTGTTCCCTGTGTTTGAGAGGAGAAGTCTTGACAAGCCACCTAAAGGCTGCTTTCTGTACATAAACTTGTAAAGAAACCCACATTTATCAATTATTGGACGAAATCCTTTGTTATTTGGTTTATTAATTGTTATTTGGTTATTATTGGTTTATTAAAATTCGTCAAAATTAGGATATGCTCTGTGGCAGGATTGTCTAGCCACATGTATGAGTATGTCAATATGGCAGAGCTTAAATGCTAAACAAACACGCTAGTACCCAAAACTTAATCATTAACCATGATAAAACTGAAGAAAAATCATGACTGGTTCTGAGTAATATAAAACTCAAGTAATTCAACAAGGTTTTTTATTATTACCCTGGCTTATATAATACAATTTTTATGCCCAAATGTCTCGAGGATTGCAGACTACATCATTTGAGCCGCTCAATGGTATTTCAGGCAGCAGAGAAACGGTGAGTTCGACATTTCTCCCTTTAACCCGCTCTTCTTTTATATGCCGTCTTCCTGATCCATGAGGGACGAACGCGACACCTTTCCAGTGTAGTACTTCAGAGAGGACACGCTACCTGTCACAGCAAAGAGTGAGCAGCCTGAGCACAAGCAGAAAGCCATGTGACATCTGTTCGCTCTCACAGGAACCCCCAACTCCCGAGGCTCTCTGCTTCAAGCCCAGGAGAAAAGCGGGTGACAGAAAACACAACACGCCATGTACAGCTGGCTGGACACATTGCAACGCTGCCAGGAGCCTTTGTTCCAGCACCAGAATGTGTCAAAAGGCCTGACTTAAACTGGAAATCAAAACACATGTGCAGCACACATGCTTAATCAACAGGAAGTGCACATGCAGTGTGTTTTACTTCTTCTGTGTGTAGTAGCACTTTTGCATAAAAAAAGATGTTTTTCAATCACTTTATTTAAACTTTTAAAATATTTTTATTTCCTGAACTCTAAAGACTTCATGACAGGTCCAGGTTTCTGTTTACATTTTCATTAATTACATTGTATATAAAATGCAATCAACTATTTTGTCTTACTCACCAATTTCTTTTTCATTGCCAATACATACAGTACTTGGCTTAAAACAGGCACCAGGTGTATATAGACAAAAGCATTTCCTTTGGCGAAAAACATTGGAAGTCTGGCTCTATTTAGCTCTTTGAATCTGCAGGGATGCAGCCTCTGCCTCAGGAATATGCACATAATAGCCTTTTGCAATCATTTAGTCATGAAGTGATGCCAGTCAAACAGTACTGCATCTACGGGCCAGGTTCTTTTTTTATGCTGAAACCAAGACACATTGCCAGAAGGCCTTGGGCAGTCATCAGAGGCAATATTTCAAAGCTATTTTCAGGCTTTATACATTTAGTATGGTGGAGAGCAGCTGATAACACACCCAAATTTTGTTTGTTTGTAGACTGCAAATGTAACTCACTTCCCTACCTGGGTGTGTCTCACGGCTTTTGGTCACCTCGTCTCTCGAAAAAAGTAACACTGCCAGCATAAGGGATAAGTAAAAATTATGAAATATCAGTGATGGTTCATGCATATAGGCAGAAAATGTGAGCCTTACTATGGACATCTATCCATAATCCATTTGACAAATGATCGTCTTCATAAAGTCATCATTCAGCACTCCAAACATTAAATTCTGATACCTATTTTGTGTGACCAATGATTTAAGAATTTGTTACAATTGGCAGATATTAGACAGTAATAACTGCACTATTCATTTCCTTGCTTTTAATAGATGTCATATTTATGGATAATAATCCTGTACTGTATGAGGATGGGCAGCACGGTGGTGTGGTATTTAGCATTGTCGCCTTGCACCTCCAGGGTTCGGGCTCGATTCCCGTCACTGTGTGCATGGAATTTGCATGTTCTCCCCATGCTTGGTGGGTTTCCTCCGGGTTGTCTGGTGTCCTTCCACAGTCCAAAGACATGCAGGTTAGGCTAATTGACGGTCCCAAATTTGCCATAGGGTGTGAATGAGTGTGTGTGTATGTGGTTGCCCTGCGATGGATTGGCACCCTGTCCAGGGTGTACCCTGCCCCGTGCCCTAAGTCTCCTGGTCTAGGCTCGAGGCCCCCTGCAACCCTGAATACAGGATTAAGCGGTATAGCTGATGAGTGAGTGTATGTGTATGTATATATACTCTCACTGACCACTTCATATGGTCCACCTTGGTAGTGCAGGTTGGCCCCAATTTTTCCTTCAGAACACCTTAATTCCTCATGGTATATATTTAAAAAAAAAAAAAAAAAAGTGTTAGAAACATTTCTTAAAGATTTTGGTACATATTAACATGATATCATCATGCAGTTGCTGCAGATTTGTTGGCTGGTCATCCATGATCCAGTCCACCACATCCTAAAGGTGCTCTATTGGATTGAAATCTGGTGACTGTGGAGGTAGGATATGACATTTAAACGATTCTCAACTTGTATAAGGGTGCCACCATTACACTACCAGCAGCAGCCTGAACCATTGATATAAGGAAGGATGTATCCATGGTTATGTTGTTATGCATAAGCAGAAATTGAGACTCATCAGACCAGGTAATGTTCTTTTTTAATCCTTTATTGTTATATCTTGGTGAGCCCACGTGAACTGTAATGTACCTCAATTTTTAAAAAATATGTTATCTGAGTTAAAAACATAGACCATATCCCCCTGACGATCTGGCCCACAAAATGACATACTACCTTTGTTTGGAATGCCACATGCAGTTGTCTGGTTGGCTAAGTGAAAAAAATGTGTGAAAAAAAAAAGGGTTTGTGTTGAAAAAGCTGTCCATGATTTTGATTCTGTTAATCAATCAGGTGCTATTTTCCTTACATGTTGACCAATCCGAAGGTGTGTGCGTCTGTGCCTCATCTCAAACATCTATACATTTGCAGGAAAAATGGAAGAAAAATATTTAATCTGCATTTTGTAAATATATTTCATAACATTATTGCCATCAGCCATCTTTAAACTTTTAAGTAATTAAGACTCAAGCACAATGACAACAGCCCTAAGATGTCATAGTGTGTGAAGGACCCTCTTGTTGTTGTTGTTGTTGTTGTTGTTGTTTTGTTTGTTTATTGCCACTACTTTACTTGTCCTTTTGAATTTTTATTCATCTTTTGTATCATAAAAGGCCTTTTTTAGTATTCATCTTTACTGTTTTTACTTATTGGTAAAAATCTAAAACGACAAATTAACTTTGAAAGCCGAAAGCTAAATAAATACCACTGGGTAGTTGTGTGAATCTTAATCTGAACGGTCAATTATTCATTTCAATAAATTGTTCGACTTTGCATTCCTTATACTAGAGACCTTAAAGTCCAGATCATGCATCACATAAAAGCTCTAATCTACAAAATGAGAAGGTTGGGATTTACCAGTCACAGTTTTGTGACTTCAGCCAAATTTTCATTTAAAGGCCCTAAAGTAATCTTTAGGCTTATTTAAATCTCAACAAGCCTTCAGGAGAAGCAGGAAAAATCCTGCAGATCCACCTCCAGTGCTTTCCCATGGTACCACAAATCCAGCACTTGAGCCGCTGTGTGCTCAGCACTGGAAATGACTGCTTGTTGTGCGTTATCAATGGCTTTTAATTCTATGAAAAAGTTTTTTTTTTTCTTTTTCCCCCTTCTTGAACATTCAAAACAAAGACTCAGCACAGGGAACAAACGTTCCAGTAAAAGCCATCTGGCAGAATTTACACACATATTAAGTATGCAAAGCTTTTGTGATAAGTTCCAGGACAGAAGCAGCGTCAGGAGTTCTCTAATAAAGTGAGGGTTTGGGGAATTTATTTTCACTCAAGTCTTACAGTTGCATGCTTAGGCTGCAGGCTTTTCACAAATAGAAATCTATCTGGTGAGAGAAAAACTGAGGAATATGTTATTAGGTCAGAGAAAAGCCTGTTTACCAGCGAGTGCCAGATAAACAAGATTCGTCGTCTCTTGAGTGAAAGCACATTTCTGTCAGATTCTCAAAAGCTGGTGGTTCCTGTATACAAATGTTTTTAAACATTTACTGTCTCTTTACTACATAGTAACACTTTCTTCTTTTTTCTGATGATTTTTTGCATATTGTGCACCAATTCTACAGAAAATATATAAAGAGGAGAAAAGTATATAAAACTAAACTTTTGTTAAAGATAATAAATATTCAAACAGCAGATAAATGTAGCATGTTAAAATAAGGCATTGATGTATTTGTTTATTTAAAATATATATATATTGACATTTTCTATTCATAAAGGATTTTTTTTTGTATTTTTAAAAATTTTATTGTTAAATTAATCGGTTTTTTTTCTTTATTTTCTTTTTTGTTTTTTGACTTTATTTGTTTATATTAATATGTCATCAGTGATGAAGGTATAGTGTTCTTGGTCTCCTTCAGTTATTTGTGCATATGTTGCACAGCTTCCAGTCTGTATGTGTGTACTGTATATAATAGAGAAAAAGTAAATAATATCTATTATTAAGCTAGATTTTGTGTGTGTGTGTGTGTGTGTGTGTGTGTGTGTGTGTGTGTGTGTGTGTGTGTGTGTGTGTGTGTGTGTGTGCGCGTGTGTGCGCGTGTGCGCGCGTGTGTGCGTGTGTGTGCGTGTGTGTGTGTGTGTGTGTGTGTGTGTGTGTGTGTGTGTGAAACTTAATACTCTAGTCTAACTTTCACTGAGACATGGTTTTGGCTTGGGGGTTTAAAATGTCTGCTTGAACCAACTTTTAACAGGCAGAAAATTCACGTTTTCAGTTGTCTCACATTTCCAGCTGTCAGTTGGCAGCAAGCAGATGTTAGTCATGTGCTATGCTTTCAAAGCAACCAATGCTGGCTCAAGGCCTGTTCAGTCAATCAAGCAATAGTAAAATAAATAAATAAATAAATACTATACAGTCATGTTCAAGAATTAGTACCCCCTCTTTTAATTCTTTGTGTTTTTGTGTGAAAATATAATACAAATTGCCTGATTTGTAGCGGGTCTTACTATTAGGCAAATACAACCTCAGGTCAACAACAACAGACTTTTTTTTACTGTGCTATTATTTATTTAACAGAAATAGGGGCGGTGAGTGTTAAGGCTCTGAGTTACTGTCCGGCAGTTCGAGCCCCAGCTCATCCACGTTGCCACTGCTGGGACTTTGAACAAGGCCCTTGATCCAGGACTCTGACCCTAGCCTACTGTATTAACAAAGCTTGGATATGCAAAGGATAAACCCACACATATCAACAACCATGACCATGATAAAGCTATAAAGCCCCCCCATATTAAAAGGGTTTTGTACTGAAATTCAAGTTCTTAAGCATTAGTAACAAGAAAAAGTATACATCTACTGTAGTTGTGTCATCTGTTCTTGTTTAAAACATGTCAAATCTGTATGAAATATTGGTAATTTATTTTGCAAAACCACGGGATGGAGATTACTAATACTGTTAGAGCAGAGTATTTTAGTGAGCATTGTTATCATCTGTTGCATCAAGTGTTCTAAAAAAAAAAAGAAGAAGAAGAAGAAGAAGAAAAAAAAAAATTTTTGACCAGACCTTTAATTTGGCCCGTATTCAGCAAACAGGATGAGTTTATGGTAATATGGAGAAACAGTTATAAAGAAAACTTTTAAGCAGATTCCAACAAGTATTCTGCCAAGTTGTTTTTGGCTTTTCATCAAGAGTGGCTATATGGCAGATCCCATCTTGCCGGAAGGAAGCTGAAACTTTTTTTTTACTAAATGTTTGAAATTGAATTCGACAAACACTTGCCCTAGAGGCAAATTTCTCTCATTAATACTTGACATTCCTGACATTATATAGAAGTGCACTGATGTGATGGCTCTGACACTGGGAAGTGACCCAGATTCAGTTTTTACTTTCATGCTTTTAACACCGAGAAGCACCTGTTATACAATATTAAACTGCAAGCTACAATGTGAACATGAACAGCCATTACAAGAGAATGCTTAGAGTAAAATACTATTGAGTACAAAAGAAATGCCATATTTAACAAAGAAAGGAGGAAAGTTTTAATCCACTCCTATTAGACATATAAAAGATTACAAGATATCACTATATTATTGGGTTTAGTACATAGAAATATAGTGTGGGGACAAAAACACTGTCTGGCCAAGTTGGATGTTTTAATTTGTCATCTGACCATATTGGTAAGAGGCCAAGTCATGTGTGTAAATGATTCCTCATGCTCCCAGAACCACTCTACCACAATTTGAGTCCTGGAATATGGCTTATGTAAAGAAGAACTCCATAGATGAGATAACCTGGTCGTGTAGTGCATTTAAATAAGCACCTGACTTCATTTTTTTGCTAAGCTTAGACCTGACCAACCAAATCAACCACAGATCATAACACTGCCTCCAGAGGCTTGTAGAGTGGCCATTATTCATACGCTGGTATGGTCATTGTTTAGTCCCAATAAGTCATAGTTGTCATTACATTGTGCTGTATGTGTGGAAATGCTATTACTTTCACTATTAAACACAGTCGTGAATTCTATTGTCTTTTTTTTTTTAACCATTCAACTTAACCAAGCATTTAAGGAATCTCTGATGAAGGTCATTCGTTATTATTTTCCGAACACACGTCATCCACAAAGATGATGTGGCATCAGCACTATCTTTTCATGCTATAATAATGCAATTAACAATTCTTAACCCAATTCTAATAATTGTCATGATTCCTTTGCTTGACACAGGCCAATAATAATTTGACCCCACTGAAAATTTTGTAATGAATGTGCACATGATTACGTCAATAAGCCATAACATTAACACATCATCATTGATTATCAATTATATACCAGTAAATCGGAGACAGGATCATGGGCTACCTAGGGTCAAAGATGCATGTGGAGACCAAAGGTCAGTCCGTCTGATCCAATCCCACAAAAAAGCCACTGTAGCACAGACCACCAAAAAGGTCAGTTCTGGCCACAATAGAAAGGCACAAGAACACCCAGTGCACCACAGCCCCCATGCACATGGCACATGGCCCAGCAGGCGAAGAGCCGACAGCCATTGACCCTGTTCCCAATGAGCTTCCATGAGGCACAAAGGGAACCAAAAAATCTAGGTGGGTATAATATTAATGTTTTATAGTTGTTTTGTGTATATCACAAGTACATGTTGTAAAAAAAAAAGAAAAAAATATATAGAATAATAATAATAATAATAATAATAATAATAATAATAATGTCTATGTAATCGACTGTGATGTTTGGAAGCATGAAACAGTTTATTGGCAAATCCCAAAGCCAACTAAACTAAAGAATTAAATTCAGAGTCACACTGAAAACATGCTTTCACAGTGATTTTATTAAACAGGTTTTATCAGTCTAGGAAGCAGGGAATGTGGAATGCTCACTAAATAACTAAATGACAGCACATAACTATCACATCAGAGTTCAATGAATAGTTTACTTTTGATTTTTTTTTTTAATTCTCTCACATCTCCTTTTGATGAAACTGCTACTAGGTACAGTATATGATTGGTAGATTATTTCACTTTAAAATCAAATCATTTTGCACCTATGAAAAGTAAAAGCTTGTCTGGGTAGCATCATATTTGTCATTCCCTTCTGGTTTAATATCATAGTAAGGCACTTCAGCTCGGCCAAATCAGATGCAGGATGAAAACACTAGAGAGGAAAAGATGAACACTTGACCACGAGAATCACAAACACTATTGTGCCAATTTGCAAGCGGGATATCAGAAAAAAAAACGAGAGCCTTCACCCACCCACCCACACACACACACACACACACACACACACACACACACACACACACACAATTCCAGCCTGCCACGGCCCCTATTCTCACTTAAGTTGTGCTTCTTGCTCACCGTTCCATAGCGTAACCTCTGTGCACTCCAAACAAGACCAGCTCCATTTGAAGCCCCTTAATAGCTGCAGAAGCCCAAAGCAGACAGGTGACACAAGACAGGTGTGTAATTGCTGGAAGAGCACACTGACTGACAAGGCTGACTATTTCACACAGAAACCAGATACGCTACAGTCTGCCAGAGTGAGGCTCAAGCCGTTAAGTGACGGTTTGTGGTTTTCTATTTTGGAGGTATAATTTTCGCTTCTGAAAGACTATTTGAAAGGATTAATGTGCACTATCCGGGATATGATATCAATATCCAGAGTGTTAGAAATGGTATGAAATCCATACAAAGAATTTGTCCTCTGTGAAAACCACTTTTGACCTATGTAATCAAATTTTCTGATTGTGAATAACGGTAATAAAAAATCAACTTATAAATGGATCAAACTTTTTATCCATTTTCTAAAAGAACTTAATCCTGGTCAAGGTTCTGGTGGATCTGGAGCTTATCCCAGACACATTAGGAAGAAGGTCGAGCTACACCGTGTATTGGACCATACCGTAACTTCAGGACATCATGCACACGCAGTCTTGATCACACGACTGAGTGTAGGCAAACCTCCAGCCAGTGCAGGGCAATAAATAAATAAATAAATGAATAGTTTAATTCAAATGAATGTTTTGAACAATTTTATATATCCAGTATATAGCCAAAAGTATTTGCTCGCCTGCCTTCACATATATACTGTACAATTTTCTTTTTGTGAAGCTGCTTTGAGACAATGACCATTATTAAAAGCGCTATATAAATACAATTTTATTGAATTATATTCAATTTTAAGTTTCTATATAACTTTTTAACCATTCTACCAGAAGCGCATTTGTACGGTCAGACACTGATGTTGGACAAGAAGGTCTGGTTCACATCCTCCACTCTAATTCATACCAAAGCTGTTCTTTTGGGCCAGGACCTACCGTATGTATGTACACAGCTCTGGAAAAAATAAGAGACCACTGCAATTTACTTCAGGAAAACTTCTGGAATGTCAGCAAGAGGAAAATGGATGTTAACAAACCATCAAGCAAAGCTGAGCTAATTGCTCAAAAAAGTGGTATAAAGTTATCCAACAGAAATGTGAAAAACTGGTGGAGAGCATGCCAAAACATTTTAGCTAAAGCATTAACAGAATTTGTTTACAAACTATTTGCATTTTGTTTTATTTGAGTTATTAAAGCTCTGCAAATACTTCATGACCTTGGGTTATTTTGATGTGTTGTGATGTTGCCATTTCCTTTAAAGATTTTGCCATTTTCCTTTAAAGGTAGTCTAAGTAACAACAGTTCTATTTGAATTTAGGAGAAATATTGTCAAAAAAGTGAAACAAATAAACAAAAAGAAAGTAAAGATTTTTTTAAGTCTATATATATATATTTTTTATATATATATATATGTTTGTTTGTTTGTTTTGTTTTTTTGTTTTTTTGTTTTTTTAAGTATGAACCAAAATATTGACCTCCTATAACTTGTGCTGCTGCTTTTAAAAAATGTGAAAAAAGTACTCTAAGACAAATAAGCACTGAGCTCACAGCAAAGTAAGGTTTAAATATCACTTCAGGTATGTGGAATTAGTACAGGTTGAAATGTCAGACAAACAATATCCAGTAAAATATAATGCTGCATTACATCTTGAGCTGATTTGCCAGTCAGTATTACATCATGTTCAACTCAGGCACATTCATCAGATTAGGCAGCAAACTTGGATCAGTATGTATATTTTCTCAAACAACTAATTGTAGAGCAACTGTTTCTGACATAAATTCATATATATATATATATATATATATATATATATATATATATATATATATATATATATATATATATATATATATATATATATATACACATACACACACACACACTGTATATATTTATTTATTTATTATTCAAACAAAGACAAACATATAGGGGGGAATCCTATTGCTTTATGTAAGGATAGAATGATAAAATTTACATTGTACTCAAGAATCATTCATAAATGTTGGTTTGTTTATTGTAATTTGGTTTATTTTTCCAGCCCTCAAATACCTCAAACCAGCATTAAAACCAGAGTAGGCCTATGCAATTGTGGGACAACATGCAAAACACACATGGTAACCCAAGCTCAGGATTAAACTGGGGAACCGGGAAATGTGTGACACTGAAACTACCTATTGCATCAATGTGATGTCAAAAGTGTAAATGTAACGGGTGCTCCAGTTAGAGGCTTTTATCTTGACACGTATGCAGGTCGCTCGTGATTTGGGTGTCTGCGATTGGTTGGAAAGTAAAAAAAAGAGAGAACTGGCCGAAACGAGTCGGGCTGAAGCTGTGTTAGAGAGCGTATCACGGGAGAGAGAGAAAAAAGCGCACACTAAAGAAAACGGGAGAAAAACAAGCATTAGTAATTCTATGTAAGTGGAATTTGTAAAAGCAAGTGAGTTGAGAGTTTGTTTAATGTGAGTGGTTACTCATAAGCAACACAGGTAACTAGTTTGCCCTGTTAGCTCCTGTGTTAGCGTGGTGTGCATTAAGGACACGTGTTTAGCACGCAGTTTGCTAACGGCAAGTGAAAGTGACTAATTAAGTAGCCGATGCTGCCACTGAAGTGCAACGTAGCGCATAGTTGTCACAGTGAATCCAGCGTGCAGTTGAACTTCTGATGTAGACGCCAGCGTGTGCCAGGGGGGCCTGCGTGCATCGTGTGGAGAAGTTTACAGAAGCAGACACCGTGGTCAGCCTGTGCGACTTCAGAGTGGAGAGGCTAAACAGTTAAGGCTTCATAGGAGATACGAGAAACCTCGGGGTCCTTTAGACAAGCTGGGACGTGAACATTCGTCTCTTCGTTGCTGGGTGTGGTTTCAACAATGCCCTGCCATTCGTCGACTTCTGCCAGTGACTCCTCTCAGCCAACCCTCTGGAGATTGAGGTACTGAGTTCCAGTTTTATTGTTTGTAGCATCCTCAAGGAGACACGAGAAGAGTATTGAACACACTTTTTTTGAGCCCACATATATAAGGTTATATGTTGCATAATTACAGCAAGTGACTCACATTGAATGCTTCATCGCAGTAGTTTCAAGACTTATTTGAGGACTTTGAACTATGCTGTAATCACGTGGAATAGAATCGTGTGCGAAATTATTCTCATCAAAACCAACTGGGAATAGTATTGGGGCTCTGTATAACATCGAACAAGGTGACATGTCCTAACATATTGTGTTTGTTCATGTGAGATGTTCTTTTAAGACACTCGGAAAGTTTCAGGTGCATAAAAGTGTCAACTGATGTTTTTTTGTTTTGTTTATTATTTTATTGGTCTACTTTTTGGAACAGAATCAGTGCGAGCGGATGAGTGAGTGAATGAGCACTGCTAATTGATCCTTGCTGGCATCACATGTCATATTTTTGTATTAATAAATATTTTGTATTTTGTTTTACCTGGGGCCTGTTGCTATTCCTGTTCTCGGTAAGTGTCCTGTCTGGGAGATCAAAGCAGGCTGCTCAGGGTGAGATGGACAGTGTGTAGGTAGCAAAAGAGTTAGAAAACACACACACACACACACACACACGCTTACCTACTCCCCACACTCATACTTGGATACATACACACACTTACACTTGCACACACTCATATTCACACATATACGCACATACACATTCTTAGTGAGCGGGCGTTGCGTGCCCGGGTGTGTACTACTGACACGTGCGCGGCGCCGCTTACATTTTGGCGTCACGAACAGGATCGTACATTGGGTTTTGTAGTTTGACGTGGTTGTGTAGCAAGCCCTGAAGCTGAAGCAGACGATGGAGGAAGTAGATCAGCTGAAGAATGACCTCGTTGAGCTTCAGAGACAATTGCGGGAACAGGCTGGGGCACTCCAGAAGTCCCGAGACGAGCAGAGGGAGGCGCTGGCTTTGGCTAGGCTAGTGCTAGAACAGCAGTCCGAGGCATCAAAAGCTCCGGCAGCAGTGTACATACCACGCGAGCGCAAACTACTGGAATTTAGCGGAAGCTCCAAAAAGCCAGGTGAAGTGAGCATAGAGGAATGGGTGGCTTCAATTAAATCTGCTTTCTGTGTGATGAGAGTACCGGAGGATGAACAAGCAGAGTTGGCGAAGCAACAGTTGAAAGATGAAGCTCGATCTACAGTGAAGTATATGCTAGATTGTCACAAGCAAAAATCTGTTAAGGCCATATTTGACATTCTTACAGAGACATATGGTGACAAAGTGCCCGTTGGCACCAGATTGAAAGAGTTTTATGATCGGAAACAGGCACCTGGGGAAACAATACGTTCCTATGCATATGATCTACAAGAGAAACTAAATCAAATCAAAAGTCGAGATCCCAACCGAGTTCCAAATGCAGAAATTGTACTGGTTGAACAGCTTGTCTTAGGCCTCAGAGATGATTTCCTGAGGCGTGAAATGAAGCGAAGGCTGAAGGAAGAGCAGTATCAAAACTTCAGTGACGTAATGCAGATGGCCATTGATTGGTCAGAGGAAGAGGAAGATGCTCATGGGTCGAGGTGCCAGCGTGCTCGAGGTGTGGTCAAAGCCACAGCTGCCGATGAAGACAGATCTTCTGTACTTTCCCTGGAGTCTCTCAGAGAGGAGGTCAAAAAGATAGCTTCTAGGCAAGAAGAGCTTTATCAGGAATTTCTAGCTCGAGAACGGCGACCAGTACGTGCCTCAAAGAGAGAGCCTTTGAAGGACAGTGAAGGCAGATACATTTGCTATGCCTGCGGCAAAGCTGGGCATACCAGCCGGCAGTGCACGGGGGGAACACGCCAAGAACAGTCAGGTCAGCAGAAGCGCTCCTCAGGTGTAGCAGAGGGCCCTAGGTACAGTCCCCAAGAGGGAGAACAGAAGTCCTCTGATTCTCTAGTAATCCGTAGTGGAATGGCTTATTGTGCTAGCAATATAGTGGATAAAGCTCGTGGAGAGAGCGCATTTGGAGACTGCTGGACGGTAACCCTAAGGATTTCCGGGGTTGAGACCAAATGTCTGTGGGATACTGGGTCAGAGGTGACCACCATCAGTGAGTCACATTTTAGAGAACACTTTGGAGAAGGGCAGTTGAAGTCAGCTCATTGGGTGGAACTGACAGCAGCTAATGGTCTAGACATTCCTGTCCTGGGGTGTTTGGAGGTGGATGTTGAGTGCTTTGGGACAATTCTTAGAAACAAATGTATCTTTATCCTTAAAGACACTCACCCGAACATTGAGCGGATGAATGGGCTCTCAGGGATTGTGGGGATGAATATCATCAAAGACCTAGTAACTTCACTACCGGGTATAGATGCAAAGAGAATGGAGAGACATGGTGCTCCCCCGGTGGCTAGTCTTCAGCGGATTCTGGCCAGGGTGAGGAAGGAAACGGAATTTGTTGGGCCAGATGGTAAAATTGGATTTGTCAAAGTAGCAGGTCGGAGAGCAGTTACCATTCCGCCTCATAGTGAGAAGGTGATTGAAGGTAGGTGTAGGGTTCCCCCAAGGTTAGAGTGGCAGGTTCTAGTGGAAGCTACCCCAAAAGCCAGTATGCCGACGGGGCTCCTAGTCGCCAATGCTCTTGTGAAAACAGTCGGTGGCAAAGTCCCAGTTAGGGTAATGAACACTGGTGAGAAAGCTCTAAGGCTAATGCCCAGAGCCCGAGTAGCTGCAGTGTTTAGACCACAAGTAATATACCCCAAGGAACTGGTAGGGCTTGAGGAAAGGGACGGGGTGTTGCATGTTACCAAGCCCAAACGGAACAAAGACCCTACGAAAACGGATGAGGCTGGACACTTGCCAGTCTCGGTCCGAGTGACTACAGATGAGCTTACACCTGCACAGCATGTGAAACTTAGCTTGTTGCTAGAAAGTTATAGCGATGTGTTCTCAAGTGGAGAACAAGACTTTGGTTACACTACAACAATAACGCATTGCATTCGCACTGGTGACGCCCCTCCTATCAAACAGAGACACCGTAGGATTCCCCCACAAGTGTATCAGGAGTTTAAGAGACACGTACAGGACCTGGTGAGCCAAGGGGATCTTAGAGAGAGTAATAGCCCCTGGGCATCGCCCGCAGTCATTGTGCAAAAAAAAGATGGCAGTGTTCGTTTTTGCTGCGATTATAGAAAATTGAACCAGGTCACGTGTAAGGACGCATACCCCCTTCCGCGGATAGAGGAGTCTCTTGATGCGTTGGGGAGGGCAAAGCTGTTTTCCACACTAGATTTGACAGCTGGGTACTTTCAAGTCGCGATGAGCGAGCAGGACCGGGAAAAGACTGCCGTTACGACCCCATTTGGCCTGTTTGAGTGGACACGGATGCCTTTTGGCCTGTGTAATGCGCCCGCCACCTTTCAGCGTCTCATGGGGGTGGTTTTAGGTGATCTTACATTTGATGTGCTTTTAGTTTACCTAGATGACATTATTGTGTTCTCACCCGACTTTGATTCCCACTGTGAAAGGTTAGAGATAGTGTTCTCACGTTTAAG
The DNA here is from genome assembly GCA_030347435.1 of Clarias fuscus. Lineage (NCBI taxonomy): Eukaryota > Metazoa > Chordata > Actinopteri > Siluriformes > Clariidae > Clarias > Clarias fuscus. Next base: position 13,373,335 of record CM059216.1, read on the forward strand.
GCAACATGGCTTAAAGCTAAAGCCCAGTAAGTGTTCTCTCCTTCAGCCTGAGGTAAAGTTTCTGGGTCATGTAATCTCGGCTGAAGGCGTTAGAGTGGATGAAGACAAAGTGCACGCCCTAAAGACGTGGCCCGTCCCCATCAGCGTTAGAGAGGTGAGGCAGGTGTTAGGGTTCATGAGTTACTATCGCCGTTTTGTGCCGCAGTTTGCCCACTTGGCCAGGCCGCTACATGCCCTAACGAGGAAGGAAGGGAGGCCGGTTAAGGGAAAAATTGTTGAACCTTTTTCGTGGACAGAAGAATGTCAGTTGGCATTTGAGAAACTCAAAAGCTGTCTGATGTCCCCGCCTGTGTTAGCGTACCCTGACTTCACTCTACCGTTCGTCTTAACGACAGATGGTAGTAGCTATGGGTTAGGTGCTGTGCTTAGTCAAAAGCAGGGAGAAGTTGAGCGTGTGATAGCTTATGCGAGTCGTGGATTGAGGGGGTCGGAGAAGAACGATAAGAACTATAGCGCTTTCAAGCTAGAGCTGCTAGCATTGAAGTGGGCTATCACCGAAAAGTTTAAAGAGTACCTCATGTTCTCCAAATTCACTGTACTCACTGATCATAACCCGCTGCGCTACCTGGAGACAGCAAATCTGGGGGCTGTTGAACAGCGATGGGCCGCGCAGTTGGCGGAGTATAACTTCGAGGTCTGTTATAAGCCCGGTCGTCAAAATGTGAATGCAGATGTTCTCTCCAAAATCCCGCGCAATGAAGAGCCAGAGGGGGAAGATTCTGACAAGGACTTTATTCAGGTTAAGCCGAAAGAGATGTGCGCTGATAATGCAGTAGTAATCCAAACTGAACTGAGTGAACATAAGGTGAAGGCGAAAGTACAAATGACAGCGAGAAGGGCTGTCAGTAGTCAAAGCTGGAGTGACATAGAAAAACAGCAGAAAGACGATTCAAACATAAAGTTCATTTATGATGCAGTGGCGAGAGGAACCAAGCCAACTGGGAGCGAACAACGTGCCCGTGGCCCACAAGCAAAACAGCTCACTCGACAGTTTGAACGTTTGAAACTGAGACAGGGTGTTTTATTTAGAGCCATCTATCATCCTAGAGATGGGGAAGAAATTCACCAGCTTGTAGTCCCGGAGGCTCTACGACGCAGTGTGTTTGAGAGTAAGCATGACCATAGAGGCCATTTTGGGCAGAGAAGCACAGTGGAGCTCCTCAGGCGGGAGTATTACTGGCCAGCGATGGAGAAAGATGTGCAAAACTGGATTCGGCAGTGTAGCCGATGTGCTCTGGCCAAGGATGTTTTCCCTCGCAATCGGTCTTCTATGACATGTACTAATATCACAGCCCCACTTGAAGTCCTTGCTATGGACTATACAGTTTTAGAAAGATCCTCAGGGGGGTATGAGAATGTGTTAGTGCTCACTGATATGTTCACTAGACTCACTGTTGCTGTTCCCACTAAAGATCAGACAGCCAGTACAACAGCCAAAGTCCTTTTGAAGCACTGGATTGTCTATTATGGATGCCCTTCTCGACTGCATTCTGATCAGGGACGCTGTTTTGAGGCCAATGTGATCAAAGAGCTGTGCAAGGTTTACGGCATAGGGAAAAGCCGGACTACGCCGTATCACCCGCAAGGCAATGCACAGTGTGAACGATTTAACAGGACTATGCACGACATGTTAAGAACTCTACCCCCTGACAAAAAGAGAAATTGGAAAGAATACTTGCCTGAGTTGGCTCTAGCTTACAACAGTCGTGTTCACTCATCCACAGGATATTCCCCATTCTATTTGACTTTTGGGCGAGATGCAAGGCTACCAGTGGATCTACTGGGAGGCAGGGATGTGGAAGTCGACCAAGCGGAGACCCTAGATGACTGGGTGAGGGATCACCATGAACGTCTGAAGACAGCTGTAGAGGTTGCTAATGCAGTAGCTCAAGATGCGTCTAGGAGGCGGAAGAGAATCTATGATTGCCGTTCCAGGGGAGCTCTCATTAGACCGGGTGACAGGGTGTTGTTGCGCAACCACGGTCATAGAGGTAGAAATAAGATCCAAGATGTGTGGGAAGCTATGCCATACATAGTTGTTAAGCAGAATCACGCAGACATCCCAGTGTTTACTGTTCGTCTCGAGAAAGGTGGTCCAATTAAGGTAGTTCATAGGGACCAGATGAAACTTTGCACATTCGAATCACATAACACGCATGCTTGCAGACACCGAGCTGAGAGACAGTTATCAAACACTGATCAAGAGGACCTTGTGTACATTCCTGTTATTACTCCATCAGACAAATCTGACTTGGTTCAGTCTGAGGTTCAGGACATAGTGGAGGAAATGGAGTCAGAAGGAGAGCAGGAGAATGAGATCCAGAACATGGTAGAGGAGCAGATGTCAGAAACAGAGCAGGACTACGATGACGAGGTTATATTTCACAGGGATCAGGATCATGAGCCAAGATATCCCAGACGACATACCCGGGGTACACTCCCTAAAAGGTTTCAAACTGACTTTGTCATGTAAAGGAATGTAGTTTCTATTATCTTGAAATGTGTTGAATGAGAATGTTACATGTTCTGTTTAAGTTGGATGCAGAAATGTTAATTGACAAATGGTCATTGTTAATGTGTAACTTTGTTCTCTTTATCTTTTGTTTGCAGAGAGGGAGTCACCTGGAGAAGTCTGATGTTATGGCAGGGTTTAGCAGGGGGGAATGTAACGGGTGCTCCAGTTAGAGGCTTTTATCTTGACACGTATGCAGGTCGCTCGTGATTTGGGTGTCTGCGATTGGTTGGAAAGTAAAAAAAAGAGAGAACTGGCCGAAACGAGTCGGGCTGAAGCTGTGTTAGAGAGCGTATCACGGGAGAGAGAGAAAAAAGCGCACACTAAAGAAAACGGGAGAAAAACAAGCATTAGTAATTCTATGTAAGTGGAATTTGTAAAAGCAAGTGAGTTGAGAGTTTGTTTAATGTGAGTGGTTACTCATAAGCAACACAGGTAACTAGTTTGCCCTGTTAGCTCCTGTGTTAGCGTGGTGTGCATTAAGGACACGTGTTTAGCACGCAGTTTGCTAACGGCAAGTGAAAGTGACTAATTAAGTAGCCGATGCTGCCACTGAAGTGCAACGTAGCGCATAGTTGTCACAGTGAATCCAGCGTGCAGTTGAACTTCTGATGTAGACGCCAGCGTGTGCCAGGGGGGCCTGCGTGCATCGTGTGGAGAAGTTTACAGAAGCAGACACCGTGGTCAGCCTGTGCGACTTCAGAGTGGAGAGGCTAAACAGTTAAGGCTTCATAGGAGATACGAGAAACCTCGGGGTCCTTTAGACAAGCTGGGACGTGAACATTCGTCTCTTCGTTGCTGGGTGTGGTTTCAACAATGCCCTGCCATTCGTCGACTTCTGCCAGTGACTCCTCTCAGCCAACCCTCTGGAGATTGAGGTACTGAGTTCCAGTTTTATTGTTTGTAGCATCCTCAAGGAGACACGAGAAGAGTATTGAACACACTTTTTTTGAGCCCACATATATAAGGTTATATGTTGCATAATTACAGCAAGTGACTCACATTGAATGCTTCATCGCAGTAGTTTCAAGACTTATTTGAGGACTTTGAACTATGCTGTAATCACGTGGAATAGAATCGTGTGCGAAATTATTCTCATCAAAACCAACTGGGAATAGTATTGGGGCTCTGTATAACATCGAACAAGGTGACATGTCCTAACATATTGTGTTTGTTCATGTGAGATGTTCTTTTAAGACACTCGGAAAGTTTCAGGTGCATAAAAGTGTCAACTGATGTTTTTTTGTTTTGTTTATTATTTTATTGGTCTACTTTTTGGAACAGAATCAGTGCGAGCGGATGAGTGAGTGAATGAGCACTGCTAATTGATCCTTGCTGGCATCACATGTCATATTTTTGTATTAATAAATATTTTGTATTTTGTTTTACCTGGGGCCTGTTGCTATTCCTGTTCTCGGTAAGTGTCCTGTCTGGGAGATCAAAGCAGGCTGCTCAGGGTGAGATGGACAGTGTGTAGGTAGCAAAAGAGTTAGAAAACACACACACACACACACACACACGCTTACCTACTCCCCACACTCATACTTGGATACATACACACACTTACACTTGCACACACTCATATTCACACATATACGCACATACACATTCTTAGTGAGCGGGCGTTGCGTGCCCGGGTGTGTACTACTGACACGTGCGCGGCGCCGCTTACATAAACACAAAACACATTTTTTCTTGAATTTTAATGCCTGACCTGAAATGAAAGGCTTTAGTGAAAGAATAGAAACACAGTGAGCTCACTTCAGCTTCGGTCCAGATTTGTCTTTGAGGTCATAGCAGGTGATGATGCTGAGACACTTAAGACTCTCAGTGTGGAATGAGCGAGACTGAATGTTTTTATCTCATCAGGAGCACCGATGTGATGAACGGCATGATGTGTATTCCATCAGCTGAAGGATGGAAGATTACAAAACGTACACACTGTCTCCAGCTTGTTGCTTTCCCTGAGCTAAAACGAGTGCATAGCCTGGCTGGTAGGGGGAATGCTAAAATATTTGTGTGAGCTGACATGCCAGGTTCAAAAACACAGTTTCAAAAAGGACACAGAGAAACCAAAAAGTTCACGCAAGGCTTATCTTGCCTAAGATTGCTCTAGCAAACAATGGCATTTCGATATAAGACCAATTTTGAAGATCGTGGAGAAAGAAAAAAAAAATCAGGGCGATTTTCAACTCTGTTATATACAGCCCTTTTTCATGGGGTTTCAGTGCTAACGCAGAGATGTGGCTACTCCCCAAGCGTGCTGATTTTCAGGGGGTTATTTTCACTTGTAATTGGGCTAGCTTTCATCTTGGCTGACAAGAGCAGTAGAGAGCGTGGAAGAGAACCAAGTGCGAGCTATCACTTCCCCTATTTCCTGGCCCCAGACAAAGCCAGGCAATGCTGCAGAAGATGATGTATTTCTGATCAAAGAGCCAGCGAGTTGTCAGCAGGCACGGCTAGCTCAGCAACCTGATTGCTCAGGGATAGATTTGTCCCTTTGATCAGAGAATACTCTGACTGCAGGCTCTGTTTATGCGCTGAGAGTGATTGAGGGAGGAGGGGGAAAACTCTGACATTATAAGCAAAGGGAGACAGGCAAGAAGGAGAGCAAGATAGAAATGTTGTCTTATATTTAGATATGGATATGTACAGTAATTGGACGTAACCCACTTAAGAAGGAAACTCTTCCTTTTTTAAAAAAAAATCCTGTTTGCAGATAACAATAAGGCATTTACAGTACACATCACAGGGCGTGTGCAATGTAATTTAATGCTACATGGTTTTATTCAAATTATACACATCTGTAGGCCAAGTGCAAAGATGCAGACACACTTGTAATTATCCTACACTACAGCAAAGCTAAATGAAAGAGATCACCTTGAAAGTTCATTAATGCTTTAGGTGAGGTTCTGTCAACTCTCGTACCTCCTTCTCTGTTCTCCTAAATGGACACGCGCAGCATGTTTAGCAGCACACCTGTTCCACTCTGCTCTGTCAAACCCCCTCAGAGCAAGTGGCTTTGAACTGCATGTAATATTTCAGCGGAGACATGTACTGGTAGAACAGCAGAGAGCTGAGTTCTTGGCACTGAAATAAGACATGTCAGGTATTGTGCTATAATCACTGGGTTATAAAAATGGTAGTTATTATATGTAGTTATGGTGATTACCCATCATGTTTAATTAGTTACCTGCACATCATTTTATGAAGCATAAAGCACAGCCTGTTCTATATCATCTCATTTGCAACAGAAGCATTGAATGCAAACACCACCAAATCTAGGCGGAATCACATATTTGTACACCATCTGAGGTAATCACATAATGGCTTAGGGCATAACGCACACACCAACACAATCATTCACACACTACAGGTAATTTGGAAACACCAATTAGACTAATCTGCATGTCTTTGGACTGTGGGAAGAAACCAGAGTACCAGGAAGAAACCCACCAAGCACGGGAAGAACGTGCAAACTCTATGCATGCAGACCCCGTGGTGTGAATGGAAAAGGAGACCGTTCTAACCATTAAACCACTGTGCAAACACCCAATAACAAATCAAACCCCTGGAAATTAATATCCCTGTTACCTCCATCCTCATTTTTGGCATTCTTGTTTCTCTTTTGAATAAATTGCAAAGCTCATGACAACATACAGCATATAAAAATAATCAGCGGAACAAAAGCTATCAATTGCTAGGTTACTCTTTTATCAATGTGACTTTTTTTTTTTGCTCCGAAACACCCCTCAACCATAATTAGGAACAAAAACACATACTATACAGTAATAACCTAATGTTGGTTGCAGGTACAGTGAATTGCGGATTGCGAGTAACGTGGTTTACGAGTGTTCCGCAAACCGAGCAAAGATTTTTAATAAATTTTTAATCGGAAACCGAGCAAGTATTAGTTTACGAGCGCCGAGTATCATATATCATGCATGCGACTCTTATTTTGACACCCAGCGGCAAGTGATCACAACTGAGCCAATGATTTTTCTCTCTCTTGCCAAAATGTGTCAAAATAAGAGTCCCCTGCTGCGTCTTAGGGCTCGTCTCTTATAATTAACATAATCTCCCTCTCTCTTCTGTTTGCGCGCACGCAATTTGACACTGTGCCCCACACACACCGAGACACACATACTTTTCACACACACACACTTACTTTGTGTGTGCGTGTGCGCACGCCTAATTTGACACCGACACAGACACACACAGATCTCCCCGGCGTTTACATACGCGCTTTATTTACACAGAAAATTCAGCTCTGTCGCGATTCTTTTCAAAGGTAAGGGGCTGGTTCATTTGTTATTTTTTACTTTACAGCAGTGATCCCGTTAGTATGCTCACGCGAGTATCATTAGAGAGATTTCTTTTTTTCCCCGTTAAAACAGTGTTTGCATTGTGTATGTTAGTTGTGAAACTTAAAAAGTGAGGTGTGGGAGGGGGTCTGCGCGCACAAAAGGAAACACTTAACTGTCTGGATTTATTTTTAACTTTTTTTTTATGTTAAGTGCAGGTTAATTGATTTTATTTTTACTTTATGTGTTGTATTAATTATTTTTATGTATTTATTGTTTTGGGCTGTAGAACGAATAATTTGAGTTTATTATTTCTTATGGGAAAAGTCTATTTGTTTTACGAGTGTTTTTGGAATACGAGCCTGCTTCCGGGAATGAATTATGCTCGTAATCCAAGGTTCCACTGCACTTCTTCCATACAGACTGACATTGTTGTAGCCATGTGTCTGCAAACACTCTTAAAGACAAATTACTTAATTAAAGACAAATTACTTTACTTGTTATTTTGTCACTGGACATGACAATGCTGACTTTTTAGAAGGATTCAAGGAAAATGTGCTACATTCAGAAAAAAAAAGAGTCCAAACAAATCAAATGAAGCAACTGCTGCATTACAACGAGAAGTATCCAGAGATGTGGAAGCGAACCTAAAAAGAATGTATTTCTAGCTCTTTGTCGTAATACAGCATGTGGCATAAAACACATCAAAGCCCTCAACAAAGGACTCAAACACCATTCGCTGATGTTTTAGGTTTTTGGATTTTGCCATTTTTAACACTCCTGGCCTGGCATAGTCGAAATCATGGCCAGGGATTACAGTATGTAATCCCTGTTTAGCATAATTTTTCTTTTGTCAAATAGTGAAGCAAAATATAGGTCATTTCTGACAGCTGATGAAAAAAGTATGCTATGCTGCTGTGATTGTGTTCATAAGGCAGAGGGGAGGTTAGGATTGCAAAAACAGCAAACAACTCTTGCACGAGTTACAGATCACTTTGTGTGTGTGTGTGTGTGTGTATGGCTTGGTCTGTGTCTCAGGAGGGTTAATTGTGTATTATATAGATATGAAACGGTCTACAGAGGGTGTTAGAGCAAGTTAACTGGCCTCTAACAAACTGTGTGTGTATGTGTGTGTGTGTGTGTGTGTGTTTGTGTGTGTGTTAAAAAAAATAAATACTGTGGGTAAGATGCATTAAGCTGTTTGTGCCCATTTCAGGTATAATTAAGCTACCTTTTGCACATACTCTATTTGCACATAAATTTAAGCATTGTGCACATGGCAATACACAGTGTGCACTTTAACCCCACATACAAATACACTCCACAAAAAGTGCACAAAAGGCTGATTAATTATTCTGTGAGATGTAGGCTCCTAACCCTTGGGCAATTACCTGTGGCCGTGATTTTGTGTGCCTTCCAATCGCAGGTGTAAATTAGTGCCATGTGTGTTGCTCTATTTAGGGGCCCTGACCATACACACACACACACACACACACACACATGCGCGCACACACACGCACACACACGCACACTTTGGCAGAACAGCCCCAATGTATAATGTGCAAGTAATGAGGAAATTGAAATGCATATGCGCATGAATGGAAGATGGAATGGTTATTTTTTGTGTATGCAATTATGTTCTTTTTGGATGCTTGTACTTTATATACTGCTTTAAAAATACTGTCCAAAGACAAGTAAAGTAAACTAATTGGCATTTCCAAATAGTGCCCATAGTGTATTAGTAAGTGTGTGTGATGGATTGCGATGGATCAATCCCTGCGATAAATTTGCACCCTGTCCAATGTGTACCCCGGCTCATGCCTAAAATTTCCTGGAAGAGGCGCCAGGCTTCCCCGTGACCTTTTACAGAATAAACGGTATAGAAAATGAATGAATATTGTACAGAACATGCTGATTTGAAGTCCAGGCATAATATTTTGAGTGAGATTTGATTAACAATATTTTGTCACAGAAACTGATATCACTATGATACATACAGTACATATATATTTTTATATTTAAATAGGCAATTTTTAACATCCTTGGTGAGTGTGTTCTCAATAAATCAAGGTTTTTGTCACTTCTACAGTACTTCTAAGATAAGTTTTACATAAAAATGGCAAAGATATCTATATTTTTTTTCTTCTTATAATTACTTATATCTTTGGTACCATATTGCAGAGGGTATACGTACATTTGAGAATATTAGAATATACTGTAATCACAAGAGACAATTTTGTATGTAAACCTCACACAGTGTGACAGATTTTGCCTGTCACCCCACAATCTTCAGACAGAATAATTATGCATTTGAGTTCACAACTTATTATTGTACCTAAGTAAATGTATACTGGCATCCAGCCGCCATCAATTCTTATACTTGCACACTTGCACAAAGTCAGGGATTTTGTAGGATCAGAGTCAGGTGTATGATCATCAATTTCACATGTAGGTTGAAATGCAGTCATTAACTGAAACAGAAACAATTGTGTGGGAGGCTTAAAACTGGGTGAGGAACAGACAGATACTGCTACTAAAGTGAGATTGTGGAAGACAGTTTCATCTCATAGATTATACAACATGGCAAGACTGAGCACAGCAACAAGATACAAGGTCTGATACTGGATCAGCAAGGTCTCTCCCAGACAACAATTTCAAAGCAGTTTCAAGATGTGCTGTTCAAGCTATTTTGACAAAGCATGTAGGTGTAGTGGTCGGCCAAGGACACTTGATGCAGGAGATGAAAAACACATCATGTTCACTTCCCCTTAACATCAGAAGATGTCCAGAAGTGCCGTCAGCAATGAATTGGTGGAAAGCAGTGGGACCCAGGTACTCCCATCTAATGTTCAGAGAAATCTGGCCAGAAGTGGTCTTTGATGAATGGCGTCCCAAAAGGCATACCTCCAACATGGAAGGCTATGTGACCATGCGACCATGAAATATATCAACTGAGAGAAAAATGGTGGAGGTTCCTTTCAAGTTGGGGGATGCATTTCTGCAAATGGAGTTGGAGAATTGATCAGGATTATTAGTGATTTCAATGCTGAGAAATACAGGAAGACACTTGTCCATCATCATTAAAACCATCAGTGAGGTGTCTGACCCCAGATGAATTCTGCAGGAGAACAGTGATCTGGATTATACAGCCAATGTCATTAAGAACTATTTATCATACAGAAGAACAGCCCCAATGATCTAAACATTATTGAGTCTGTCTGGAAGAGACAGAACGATTTGAGGCAGCCTATCTGTGGTTAGATCTCCAAGATGTTAGAACAACCTAACTGCTCCTTGAAGAACCGTGTGTATGTTGAAGGACTCAAATGGCAATTCTTTGCAGGCAAAGGGTGGTCACACTAAATTCTGTTTCATTTTGATTTTTATTCTGTTTATAAACTTTCTATTTTATCAATTGGTAAAAAGAGCTATGTAAGAGCTATTTTTCCATGAAGGACAGTGATGGGTTGCTGCATCAGATGACCTGGCTTCACAAGTCACCAGATCTAAATCCAGTTGAAATGGTTTGGGGACATGGTCCTGTTGGAAAACAAATGATCACCCACTAAGTACAAACCAGATGGAATGGCGCATCACTGTAAAATGCTATGATAGTCATGCTGGTTAAGTGTGGCCAGTCACTGACGATGTCACCAGGGGAGCACCTCCATACCATCACACCCCCTCCTCTATGCTTGCACATAGTGGGAACCTCACATACAGGAACCATCTGTTCATCTTCTTAATAAAGACATGGCAGTTAGAATCAAAAATTTTAAATTTGGGCTCATCAGAACAAAGGGCAGTTGTCCACTGATGTAATGCTCATGCCTTCTGTTTCTTGAAGAACGTTTCTTCTGCTTGTTGTTCTTCCAAAGTAATGGCCTGACTCATGCAGTTCCCTCTGAACAGAGAACATTGAAATATGTCTGACAGTTGACCTCCAAGAAGCATATTTATGGGCTCTGATCTGAACTATTGTCAATTTGTAGGCTCTAATCTGAACTAATGTACAGCCATTCTAGGTGACTACTTTGTGAATCCGATGAGAGAATGCCATGAGTGTGCCAAGCTGTCATCAAAGCTAAATATATCCTACAACACTTTCAGTTAACATCTTAGGATCCAAGATTGATTACCTGAATTGCCAGTCAGATTTTGGTGGGAGTATTATTTCACTAGATTACCATTTTCACGGGTTACCCCCTCTGCACTAGAAATGTCCAGTTTGTTTAGTAGTAAAAAGCCTCGCGGCTTGTTATCTATGCAAATTCCTCTCTTTGTTTCCCTGGGTTTCACTAAAATATCTTTGTTCTTTGATCATTTTTGTATTTCTCTCACGGTCAGTGTATCGGAGGTTTTCTTTTTATTATTTAATGTTAGCTAGCAACATTGCTATAATCTCAGTGCTGTTGAGTGTCTACCGGAGGTTTTTAAGATGAATGTTTTCTTTATGTACTTATGGCTCACTATATGAAACAGTGCTGTATTTCTAAAAGTGATTCATGCAGGTTTGTCTCTTCTGATTTAATACAAAGCTCTTTTTTGATTCAATGCATCGATGTTGCCTTCTGTTTCACAAAATGGCTGCAACACAAACAATGCATGCTCCTTACATGAAATTGCAACAAACTTTATTTGAGGTGACATCCACAATTCATTTGAATAAGGCATCTTTCACATTTTGACATTTATGCCATGGATTTTCTATTTGTGTAAAATTTCCATGCGCTCTGCATATCAAAATGGCCAACACCTGTCATATCATACGGAGGCTGAAACACACAGGGTGTGAAACAGACAACAGGACTGTGACTCAAGGCAAACACTTTACTCCACCTAATCAAAGGTGGCCCGGTATCTATATGCCGCCAGATCCGTTTCCCTGTCCATATGTGTTGACATTTCCTGGTGCTGAAACATTTACTACAAAGATTTTTCTGCTGCAATATGAATAATGTATACTGTACTTCAGTTTAAAGTGCACATGGAGCATCTGTCTTCAGGATGGATGGGAGCATCTGGGGATGGACATGGAATTAAAAGCATAAAAATTGAAAGAGGGCAATTAAAGGCAGCACATTAAAGTCAATTGTGTCATCATTACGGCTGGGTGATATGATGACATATTATTGATATCCTGATCATTTATGTCAAAATACAATCACAATTTAATATTTTATTGTTACATTTGAAGTAGCCAAATGTGTGGCTGCAGTCTGTTTAATATTACACAGAGATAACCCAAGTACATGCAAAATGCAGTTTTTAAATGAAGATTTCATTTTATTTAATTTGTTAAGGAGAAAAAGCATGATCAGCCTGTTTAAGGATCTCAATCAGATTTAAGTCCAGACTTTGACTAGGTCACCCAAACCACAATTTTAATATTTTTTAGTCATTCCGCATTGTGTTTTGGATTATTATCCTGCTGCATAACCCAAGTGTGCTTGAGCTCGAGATCACAAACTGATGGCCAAATATATTCCGTCAGGAATTTTTGGTAGAGCACCATGGTTCCATCAATCGTGGCAAGTCGTCCAGGTCCAGAATGAGCCTTTATCTTATTTTTGCCCAGTTTTTTTTCCTTATTGTTGAATCATGAACACTGACCTTAACTGTTCCAAGTGTGGTCTGCAGTTCTTTAGATGTTATTCTGGGTTCCTATGAGTTTGAGGATGAGTTGTTGGTGTTGTTGTGCTCTTGGAGTGAATTTGGTTGGCTGAGGAAGTAATAGCCTTACTATCCTGGGAAGGTTCACCACTGTCACAGGTTTGTGGATAAGGCTCTCACCATGGAGTTAAAACTTTTTTTTTTTAAAAGCTGGAGTCATAAAGCCTAACAATAGTTTTGTATGCCTTTCCAGACTGATACGTGTCAATTACTTTGTTTTTCATCTGTTCTTGAATTTCTAATTGTCTCACCTGCTGGGTCTTAGTGCGCGTTTCTTACTGGTATACTCAACATCTGTGCGCACATGTACTGTTTACTATAACACTGTGACCACGTGTGTGTGCGTAAAACATATTTTATTTTGTGTCTGTATGCATGTGTGTACAGTGCGTGTGTATTATAGCACACGTGTGTACACGTATGTAAAGCACAAGCAATCTTTCTGACACTGGCATGAGCGCATACTAACGGAATCACTTTTTAAGTTTCACAACAAACACACACAAACACAACGGAAACACCGTTTTAACGGGAAAAAAAAGAAATCTCTCTGACACTGGCATGAGCATACTAACGGAATCACTGCTGTAAAGTAAAAAAACAAACAAAAAAAACAAATGAACCAGCACCTTACCTTTGAAAAGAATCGCGACAGAGCAGAGTTTCTGTGTGTTTGTGAAGCCGGGGAGGGGGTGAAAAGGCGAAAGAGCGTCTGTGCGTGTGTCAGGCTGTTTGCGTGTGTGTCGGTGTCAAATTACGCGCACGCACACGCATAAGAGACGCTGAAATAGAGAGGGAGATGTTGATTATGCAAGAAAGAGACTAGCACTTAGACCTAGCAGGGGAGACGATTAGACACAATTCCGCAGCGCAAGAGTGACGCTCGGTGTCAAAATAAGAGTCGCATGCGTGATACATGATACTCAGCGCTCGTAAACTAATACTTGCTCAGTTTCCGATTAAACATTTATTTAAAATCTTTGCTCGGTTTGCGGAACACTCGTAAACCACGTTACTTGCAATCCGAGGTTCCACTGTAATTTGTTTTATTTTTACTTTATATTTTGTGTTAATCATTTTTATGTATTCATTTTTGGGGATGTGGAATGAATAATTTGAGTTTCCATTATTTCTTATGGGAAAATTTTATTTGGTTAACGAGTGTTTTGAAATATGAGCCTGCTTCCGGAATGAATTATTTTCGTAATCCAAGGTTCCACTGTAATTTATACATTACAGAAATTTTAAACTGGCCCTGGTATCCTGGTCCTGGTAGGAGACAGTAGAATTCATTTAAGCCACCATTGTTGAAAGACTTTTAGTCTCCTTAACATCCATGTGAACAATTTCCAGGTCTGGCAGACATACATTGCCATTGTGATGACGGTGGGGTTCAGCAAATCTGGTGTCCCACGAGTAGCTGGAATTGATTCTGGAGTTCTAGTTGAAACTGCTCAGCCACTGGTTGACAGTTAGGTGTTTCGGTTGTAGTTGCCACTTTGTCAGAAGTGGTGATCAGAGTCAACATCAGCTCCCCTGCACTTCCTGATGTTGAGGAATAATGACTGCCAATGCTTGCCTTCACAAACAAGTCAATTTCATTACAGGCTCCCCATCTGGTGAGCACCACATCTTCTTGTTTATTTGCTTGCGTGCAAAAATACTGCTTGTGTATTCTCAATGCACAGGCGACAGACCATTAGCAGGCACTCGCTGTTGTGTCATCGGTTGTGTGTGCAGAGCCATGGAGTGCAGTTGCATGCTTGAGTCCATGCTAGCGGCCTTATTGCTGAAGTCGCTGATCAACAGTCTTGGGTCATGTCTGGGAGTTTCATCTAAACTATTCATAGAATTCATCTTTGATTTAATTTCCAGCATCTCTTAGAAGATTGGTGATTTTCCACATCCTAATTTTGAAATGGGTAAAGATTATGTAGTCATTCACATAATCACACTCATGGTGGCATGCCCTGAGTATATGATGTTCTTGCTAGTGAGTCACCTGCTATCTGTCCATCACATTTCAATAATTCCGAAGATGCCCATCCTACATTGATCAAGTTCCTGATATAAAACTTCTAACCCTACTAGACATCCAATGAGAATTTAAACTGTAAATTATTGAATTCATTCATTCAATCAAAAAAATCAAACTGTCCCCTATTGGGTTTGCAAGCCCTAGATTTGTAATTTCTGAGTTAAGGGTTCTTAACATTGTAAATCTTTGTACTTTACACCAATTGGTTCCTTGGAACACTGGTATACAGTTCTACATTGGACATTTAAGAGGGACTCTGGGTTTCGTTTTAGATTTCTTTTTCCCAATAGTGTACTTTCATTTCCGATTAATTAGCAGTTACTGAATAATATGTTGCAGGATGCATACAAAAGTAAGGCAACGTATGAAAGGGTTAATGTGTCCTCAGATGTTTAAATAAAAATAAATAATATGTAGATGTTTTTAATATATATGCATAAGACAAAAGAGAAAGTGCAACTAAAGAACGTAAAACATTTAAGCAGTTGTAATATCTTTTTAAAGAGTCTTACTGCTTTAAATGGTTTAAATAAATTTTAACTAGAATTTAAATAAAAATCGCCACATGGAGTTCATGTCTATCGATGTTGAACAGGGAGACTGACTGCATATTCAGAGGCTTATCTGGCCCAAACCTCTTCGATTGTGTATTTCCCTTCCTTTCCTTTTCATCTCCCTACAGCAGTCCTGCTGCATGCCTCACCATGCCTCCTCAGCTGGCTAAATTAGAAATCTTACATGCACTGCATCCCATGGGAGAAAAGATTGGTGCACTTCTATCTTAAACGATTTGCACCCTTTTGAATAAGCAATGGTGTGTCCCTGTGGCCCAAGTCCCTCCATCTCTCACTCCAATATTCCTCTGTTTTCAACTCCCCACCCCTACTTCCATAGATTGGCTAGCTTCTACACTTCGAGTCATCAGAGCTGCACTGGTGCACAATGCCAGCCCGGGGCTTAGCCACCATGTGATGGATATATTTTCATGACTATCGCCGTTATCTCAGCCAAACAGGTTCCCAGCTCTATTCTCTATGCCCTGTCTACCTCACTCCCTTCTACTCCCCTCTGCCCCAAGCTGTTTCCACCCCCTCACTCCCATTTTCCGAAGGTCACTCATTAATACTGGTGAGCATTAATGTTGATCCTGTGACCCACTGGCTTGAGAGCTTCAGTAGTGATATTGGAACACAGTAACACTCGTTTAGTGAAGGTTGTATGCTAGGGGCTGATTGGCCAAGGTCAAGGACCATGGGGATAGGACCTCTTCTGGGGGGGGTGTTGGGAGGCAATCGTCACATGCCTCAAAACAATTCAAGAGGAACCCTACCGCTCATCATTTCCATAGACACGCTACAGCATGCACCCTTGGGATTGATTGCTTACGCAGCATATCTCAAGTCAATCAATGAGTTGCATTTAATGATAGAAGGCACAGAAATCCATCAGTAAATGACACTCCAATTTCAGCTCAGACCAGCAAATGGAGCTGCATTTAGGACATCTGATATGACATCTATTTGCTTTTTTTATGGCTGACAGTTTAGAAAATTGTGGTGTGAGTACCACACAGAGAATGAAAGCCATCATGGCTGTGTAACCATAAAGCCCACATAAGCTGTTAAGGAAATAAATCTAAGCTCGCAGTGGATAGAAAGATGCTACAATTTCAGTCACCAGCCTTATTCTATTACTTAGCTTGCAGGCTTAAATAATAGAAATGCTTGCAGCTGTTCTGTTGAAATGGTTGTTGTTTACTATAATTCTCCAAAGTAATTACATTCAAAAGAATGAATGAGGCATTAAAAAGATCACTTTTGCACATTTTCTCCTGAGAAAATAATATAAAACTTAATAATTGGTCAGAAATGTATTTTTAAAAAACTCACATTATATTTACAGTAAAATAAAAGAAACACACTAAAAAAGAGCAGCAGAACATCATGAAAAAAATGGTTAATATCTTACATCATTTTCTCCCCTACCCCCCCCCCCCCCCCCCCCCACCCCACCCCACGCACACAAAAAAAAAAACTTGTTCATTATTGCAAGTTGAGCATTTCTGGAGACTCAGTTGTCCCAGTTCACCAATGGCGTTAATGTATCATGTATCTGTGTTTTCAAGCTTGCTCCTTTCTGGCAGCCAAGAGGTCAAAGGGTAAAATAAAGCAAAAGCCATTTAAAGGATGACAAGGCATTTGGAAGTCTGAAGCCAACACGATCCCTTACAGCCCGGCTTCAGCAGAGGCCCCGACCGACCAACAAAGGTGCAGTTTGTCACAATCCTTGAAAGCTACAAGAGAAGGGCTTATTGTGTGCTCTTTTGACCTTTTGAGCCCTAGGAGATGAAAGTCACTTTTATTTCCACAATGGAATGTGACTGCATTGAGATATTACACAAAGTTGCAAGTAGATAGTGCAAAGTACTGGAAACAAGCCGTTAAACATGGAAGTATGGCTCATATGAATCTCATAACACCATAACATACCAAAGTGCATGTGAAAGCAATACATCAACTGCAATCACTTATTTTTATTAAGCAATTACAAAATATACAATATGTAGCAGGCAGCAAAAATTTCACACTGCGCATGGTCAAAGAGGCTGACCATAACTAGATTAAATCCAGCTGTCACATTAAATCATGGCTGATGTGTGCAATGAGTGCAATACCAGTTGGCTTGAAACAGCATTTCATCCTATAGAAACATCTATCATTTACAAAGTGTGGATAAAAATCCATGTGCAAAGCACTTTTACATCCTGGCGTTTGCAGGAGATTTTATTAAAATGCTTCTAAACCTTCTTAATATTTGAAAGCCCAAGTTCTGTAGGCTAATTGTGCGGGGCATAAATAACATATTAATGGGTCAATAGTTATATTAAGATAAATGAACAGGGTACGAAGGCTAAATTGAGTCTGTACTGATTCTGCTCTTTAAATTGGTTGACTAAAGAAAAAAACAGAGAAAGGTTTAAGTATGAAGATCTAATCAAAAATACTATTGTTTGAGCCCTAATCTGTTTACCGTAAGTCGTAGTACAAATTATATGAAATTAGATTTGGTTCAAAGACAAATTAAAACAAATAAAATAATAAATCAAAACTGGTTTAATTTAAGGTGAATGAAATTGTTGCAAAAAAAAAAAAAAAAAAACTAACGAACATAAAATGTATAAAAATAATTTTGTTTAGTTTCGCTCTTCAATTTTTGTTTGAAGTACTGGAACAAACATAGCAAGTGGGCGGGCGTTAAAGAGCGAGGGCGGGTGTTACTCATTGGCTATTAATTAAGAGGCAGAGCTCACGGTACTTCTTCTTCATTGGCCGAGAGTTACAGGGCTATCCTCATTGGCCCTCTGTGACTCTCTTAGACACTCAGGTAAATTTGCTATTATAATGTTACATTATCTTATCTTAAGAAAGGAAATTGTGCATCACTTTTCAATTGTGCTTGAAATGTATTACTTCTGTAGTTAATAATCATTTAATGTCATCATGTATTGTACCACCCACATTTATAAAAGCATGTATTTGCTTTATTTTTCTGGATTTCTGAGGGTTTCCTATAATAACGTCACATAATTTAATTTTATTTAATATTTCACAAATTTAATTCCATAAATGTTTAAGTAGGATTTAAGGTTAAATAGAAATAAAGTGCAGTAAGGTAGCAAATATGAAAGCTATTTGACACAAAATGTAAGTGATTCTTTAAAACAAGTAAACTAATGTATTTGCGTTGGAGAAAGTGTTGTGCGTGGAATATGTTTTCCAATGCACAACCACAGCTGTGCACCCAGTGACCAGTTAGCATTGCACTGATCTTCTGATGGCATAAGCAGTAATGATGTGTATGCCCAGAACCCGGTAGTATTTCCATTAATACACAAACTTGGATGAAACTGAAAGAGGGCACAAGCACATCTGTCCCATTTCATCTGTGTAATTAGGCTGTAATTTGTAATTTTGACATATTTTGCAATTTTAATAAACTTGGAAGAATTAGCACTAAATAAATATATATTAATAAAAACAAATTCAAATAAACAGTGTTTTATGTCATTACCAGTCGTTTATTTATTTTAGCCATGAACAGTTTTTGAAGCTAAAGGATTTTAAAAAGTATTGTACTGTATAAACTACTGACTTGACATTATATCTCATGACACTTCTTTGTGTTGATTAGAACAATTGCTCCAATTAGGATGAAGAAAATCTCAACAATGCCTTAGGAATCAGAAATAAAAGTACAGCTAAGGGATCAAGCGTAAAGCTCTAGTGCCCATGACACATTGTTTTATTGAACAGCTCCTTGCCTAACCTGCTAATTAAATGTGAAGAAACAGATAATTGACT
Source organism: Clarias fuscus (assembly GCA_030347435.1). Classification (NCBI taxonomy): domain Eukaryota; kingdom Metazoa; phylum Chordata; class Actinopteri; order Siluriformes; family Clariidae; genus Clarias; species Clarias fuscus. The sequence continues at coordinate 13,392,283 of CM059216.1, forward strand.
TGAATTCTATAGAATTCCTTTGGAGATTCCACATTAATTCTCAGAAGCAGCACAGCAAAGGGATAAAAGACAAATCTCCATTCAAAAGAGAATGAGTTTCTCAAAAACACTGCTGGAATTTCAGCACACATCTTATATTCCATGTCCAAGGAGGACACGCAAGCATGAGTTCTCCTGCTGCTAAAGTTCAAAGATGCACCATGTGCTTTCATTAATACTGTACATTGCTATTGATCCGCTTCCTCAAGTGAAAGCTCTGGTACTGGTTCCTTCTTCAAAAATACACTTTCAAGTTCTTACATTTTAATGCAAAGCGTTATTATAGAGTGAAACTCTTGGTCATGCTCAAATAGTTTTCTAAAGTTCTTTGTAGTTTTTGTCTGAAATCTGAAATCACTCCTATACTTTGATAAAACTTTGCATTACTGTATATTTTGTTATAGTTCTGATGCATTGAAGTTCAAAATCAAGTGCAATTTTTCATTTCTGTCCTGGTTTTCTTTCTAGGTTGTTATAAAAATTCAACAAAATAATCTCACCTCTGGTTGTGGAGCATACCACAGAAAGTTTTGCCTCTCCAAAGTCAGAAAGGAACCAGTTGTCCAACATCCAAACAATTCTAAACTGTTGAACCGTCAAAAAAAAACATCTTAGTCTTAGCTCTTTGAGCTCCCTACTAACTTATGCCATATTCATATTTTAACAACCGCTGGCCCGCATGAACGGTACACTTGCGCATGGACTGTCAGCTTTTTGACTGCATGTGTAAGGTGAATGATAGCCGTGACCAAGTATCCTAACACAGCTGAGCACTCCTGCTCACCTTCTCCCATCGCAACTCCCATCTAAACTCCATCTCCCCTGAGTTTATGTCAAATCACTCATCAAATCATTCAACTTCCCATGCACAGAGGCTGAATAAACCTCACAGATGAATTCCCTTATACTGTCATTTGCTTGGATTCAGATGACTGCTCATAAGAGTGAATAGAATGCAAATTCAGTAAGAGAAAATATTGCAACAAATATGCAGTATAGAGATGGACAACTAATTATATATAATAAAAATAAACATTGCATGTTTGGGTAAGGTGTTGGGCCATAATGTTCTTTGGATGGTCTTTGTAACTTTGAGTCAGGAGTGATAAATACCATATTTCCCTGCCATATGTCTTTAATTAATTTTGATGAATATGACGACCATAGGATATTATTTACATAATTTTTCATACTCATAAAACCATTTAATGAGCCCATGGGCCCCATGAATGAAGTATTGTAATCTCCATCAGGATAGTAAAGTTTCATCATCGGACAAAAGTAATCAGTCAGATGAATTGAGTATTGATTAACATTGATTCTTCTTTGTTTAACTGCCTAAACATTTTTTGAGGTAAAAGGCTAAACAAAATGATATTTAAAAAAAAGGTAATTCAGCAAACTAAAGACATATTCATGTCTAATGCAATGCATAAGTAAAATAATTACACAAATGTTCCATTGGGGAAAAAAAATCTTCACATCAAGTGTCATTACAGATCTTTTAGCATTTCCCATGTTGCATTTAACATGAAAATTTAATGCTGGGTATGTTGTTTTGTTGTGATGCATCTGTTCACTTATGCTAATCTAAAGGTATTAGAGAAAAATACTGCAAATGAATACTCATTATTTAAACCAACTCGGGAAAAGAGCGCGGTGCCTGGATCAGTGAATGTCATTTCAGTGGTTTGATGAATAAAATGTTCAGAGGAACATGAAGTGCTTAGTTTGAAGTAGTCTGAAAGCCTCTTGTACCTCTATTTACAACAAGTGCATTCATCCACTGTAGGCCTTTTATAATGAGTTCCTCTCTTTCTTTGCTCATTCTCCATCTTACTATGCTCCGGATAATACAGTCCCAATTGCTCGACAGAGACCTATCTAGCTTTTTGCTGTGGTTCATTATTTGTCCCTGTTTAGAAAGAAAGCAGGAGATCATAGAGGAAGCCCAGAATCTGCATTTATTTGCCATATTTCTTGGTCACTAAGAGAAAGAGAGCAAGCAATTACCACAAGGCTGTTCTGAAGTATCAACTTCACTTCAAAGAGGGGCTGAGAGCATGGCACCATAGCCAGATGCGGGGTTTGTAAGTGTGGGTAAACACGACAGGATGACAAGCCTTCTAATAGAGGTCTCCATCTGAAGATGTCCCCACCTTCAGCCTTCCTTTTATATGGAATAAAGCTTCTCATGTTCAACAGCAAACGTGTCTATGTGTGTTTGTTTGTGTCTGCACACATGCACATGAAATACTATTTTATAGAGCTCAATCTTGCCTTTACAGCATACATTTTGTATATATTTACACAACAGCAAGAAGCAGTCCCAAAAACAATGCTAATGTAGTGGTAGATACAAATTACCCCACTACTGAACTAAAATGTGTGTTTAAGGTACATCCCAGCTTTGTTCAGTGTTTCCAGTGGAAAGTCACATTTGCAAATAGCACTAGAGTGTCATACCATGCTTGTTTTTGTTGCCCTCCATCTTTCCTAATTGCAAAATAAATGAAAAAAATGTTTATCGCATGCCCACAGTTGCAAAGAAATACATGTTCTTAATTTCTTCTGCTTTGTATAGAAACTCGTTAACAAAATATGCATGTTTTGGACATATCCCAATAAAGAAATGTGTACTTAACATAATAATATACCCAATCATTTTTAACCAAAACCCAAATTAAGATCATTGTGGTGAAAATCAGCAAGCTTGCCTAGCTAAGGTTTTCTAAGTCCATCCTGATTAGGACAATATGTCTGCATTAAACCAATTAGAGATATAACTAATAAACAAACATCATATGGCTTTGTAGTCAGTGCAGAACTAATCATATTTAGAAGTGACTACACAGCCATACTCTTCCTTATTCACTGGTGCATCAAGAACCAGAAATTCAGCCTCTAAGAAACACTTATTCTATCAGCTTCCACAAATAGCACAAATAAATCTCAAATATCTAATTTAAATGTTTGTTCTGACTCTAATTCAAGTTAAGTAAATCCTTAATAATATCAAGATTCATCAGTAAGTCAAAGGGCAATAGTTTAACAGTTTTCCTGTAATTTCTTAAAAAATCATACTATATACTAAATAATACAGTGCATCGCAATAATAAGCTCAATAACAATCACCAAGCTTTAACATGTTTATCAAGAATAGTTTTATAATTCACCAGTAAGTTCCATTTCAAGGTGATGAATATCTTGTTGCTGAACAGATGTCGTAAACTGGTGACTGAAGGTTAAATACTGAACCCCTGGCTGCTCTTGAACGTCACGTCTTGAGGCCATCCCTCCCAGCTGTGCTTGTCCATCGCTGTGAAGACTTCATCTCCAGAGGGAGCGTTGCCTACCAGATGCTCCCACAGGACCTTTGGGTAAATAAATGGTAATCAGAGACTTTACAGCCAACAGCACTTTCCTTTCCACAAGCAGGTCAAAGAGTGCAAGGTGAGCTTCATTTGTCCTGTGGCCAGTGATGAATTTAGTGCTGCAGGGATGACAAGAAAGAGAGAGTCAAAAAGTGACCTCTGATACCGCACTGGGGTCATGGTATCTTTTGCCAGCAGGCGGACTGGGAAGGACTTGGTAAAGCATAAAGCTGTCAGGACCCACTAAATCTGACCTATATGTACAAGTGAGTTGGCCACTTTAGATGTTCCTTTTATGCTCTTAGGATCAAATATAGAACCCACTGAGTAGGCACGAAACTGCATCGCTGTGCTTCTCCTCCCCGTCATCGTCCTCTCTCACAAATAATATGAATAAATATTTTGTTTATTTTCGTTTTTTACATTTGGCTTTATTTTAAATTGCTTCTATTACTGGAATTACTTGAGTGAGAGTAAGGGAGGCAAAACTCCCAACATTGTTTGCCATTATCAATGGAAAGTCATGTTTGCATTTATTATCAACAGGGGTGAGATAAGAACAAAAACAGAGTAGTTTGTCGCAGCACACAGCTTCCACTGCGGGAGTAGAGAGACTACTTATCTTGTGTGTTCCAGAAGATAAAAGGAGAATATTCCTAGAGGAGATCAATAGTGGTTATTCAGTCCTGACTCTCAGCGCTGAGAGCAATGGTGGTGTCCCAAGCAAGACTCTGCCAGCATATTGATTTTAATTTATTTTTAACTTAGTGATGGATATGGGACAAGCTGAGAGAACCATATTGGTTGGATAATTACCAACATCCATTAATTGGATGGTGACATGGGACACTCAATATTAATTTATTATAACAACTGATTTGCAAATGCATTGCCAATTGTGAAGAAATGCAATTCATTGTGTCTTTCATGATTGTATAATTCGGACAAGAGCAGTATTACTCACTTATTCCAAAACAATTACATTTATTATTTTATATTAAATATAAAATTATATTATATATTATATTATTAGCTAAAAAAAACATTTTCTTTTAGCTAAAAAACATTTTTTTCTATATTTTTTACACAGAAAACACAGACCTTTAATTGAGGTATTATATTTCTAGCTGGTAAGTTTAGATGCAGGACAATAAGCCTCTTGAAACTTGGTAGACTTATGAGACCTATGACCGTAGACGTATGATCTATGTGCAAAGATGTCAATTTAGTAGACAATCGGATCCAAAATAAGCACGTCAAGCAAACAGTCAAGCCAGAAGTAGAAAATGAAATCAATAGTAATAAACATGACCAGGGGCGGGGAATCAGAGCATGACAAGTCAGTCAAATATGATAACTTTTGGCAAAAATTTGCAATGATCCTAAGAACTTGATCTGGTTAAATTCTTAAAACCAAGAAGTGGACATGAAGTATGAATTTGATCTCAGGATAAAACACTTCTACACTTCTTGCAGGGTTGAGAAATGTCCTAAGCTGTTGTTACATGTTGGATACTATAACTATTGTACAAGAGGGGGTTCATGTAAAACCGGGACTTTTGATTGTGCATAATAACAGAACAAAGTATAAGAGTTATTTTTTATTTTTTACAATTATGCAAATCACCTGTTTGTTGTTCACACATCTGAAAAAATCCAGATTTTTCTCATGTTAAAGTACTGCAGTGGAACCTCGGATTGCGAGTAACATGGTTTACGAGTGTTCCGCAAACCGAGCAAAGATTTTTAATAAATTTGTAATCTGAAACCGAGCAAGTATTAGTTTACGAACGCCGAGTATCATGTATCACGCATGCGACTCTTATTTTGACACCGAGCGTCACTCTCTCACCTTTTCACCCCTTGCCCCCCCGGCTACGCAAACACACAGAAACTCTGCTTGTCTCTTTCTTTTAGTCTCTTATGCGTGTGCGCGCGTAATTTGACACCCACACACACACACGCAAAGACGCTCTTTCGCCTTTTCACCCCCTCCCCGGCTTCACAAACACACAGAAACTGAGCTCTGTCGCGATTCTTTTCAAAGGTAAGGTGCTGGTTCATTTGTTTTGTTTTTGTTTTGTTTTTTTACTTTACAGCAGTGATTCCCTTAGTATGCGCACACGCCAGGTCAGAGAGATTTCTTCTTTCCCTGTTAAAACGGTGTTTCCGTTGTGTGTGTGTGTGTGTGTGTTTGTTGTGAAACTTAAAAAGTGATTCCCTTAGTATGCACTCACGCCAGTCTCCGTTGTGTTTATGTTTGTGTCCGTTTGTTGTGAAACTTAAAAAGTGATTCTGTTAATATGCGCTCATGCGCATAGTTCTTTTTTTCCTGTTAAAACGGAGTTTCCGTTGTGTGTGTGTGTGTGTGTTTGTTGTGAAACTTAAAAAGCGAGGTGGTGAGAAGGAGGAGGAGTGTTACTGTGTAAAACAAGGCGAGGGAAGGGGATAATTCCACACACATACACACACAGCGCCTGCACGCACCAACGGAAACACTTTATCTGTCGGGATTTATTTGTACTTTTTTTTTTAAAGGTAAAGTGCAGATTAATTTGTTTTATTTTCATTTTATAGATTGTATTAATTATTTTAATGTATTTATTTTTTCATTATTTTTTCATTTATGTTTTCATTATTTCTTATGGGAAATAATGATTTGGTTTACGAGTGTTTTGGAACACAAGCCCACTTCTGGAACGAATTATGCTCATAATCCAAGGTTCCACTGTACTTGCATTTATATTCATTCACCAGCCACTTCATTAGGTAGATCTGGAAATATTTCTTAGAGATTTTGGTCCACATGATGCAGTTGCTGCACATTAGTCGGCCGCACTTCCATAATGCTAATCTCTCGTTCCACCACATGCCAAAAGTGGATTGAAATTCTTTGACCATGGAGGCCTTGACAGTGAACTATTTGTCATATTTAGAAAACCAGTTTGAGATGGTTTTAGCTTTGTGCCATGGCATTTCGTTGTGGTCATAAAGGGATGGACATGGTCAACAACGATACTCGGGTAGATTGTGACATTTTTTTAAACGATGCTCAATTACGATGCTCAAAATATCCCCCACACCATTACACCACCAGCAGCAGCCTGAAACCTTGATACAGAATGGATCCATGCTCTCATGTTGTTTATACCAAATTCTGACTCTACCATACAAATGTCACAAAAATCGAGGCTCATCAGACCAGGCAACATTTTTTAATTCTATATTGCCCAATTTTAGTTCCCATACAAAGGAGATGGTCGTCTTCTTCTTCTTCTTCTTCTTCTTCTTCTGCTGTAGCCAATCTGATGGGTTATGCGTTCTGAGATGGTCTTCAACGGTCATACCTTGGTTGTAGAGAAATGTTATTTGACTCACTGTTTCCTTCCTATCAGCTCGAACTCTGACCAGGCTTATAGTTCTGTCTGAGTACCAATGTTCACAGTCTTCATTATGTGTGCGTAACTGAACCCCGAATACAGCAAACTGTGACTAACCCTAAAGTGAATAAATTAGTGTTTTTATTCATTTTAAGTGGAAATCTTAATCAGATCTTCTGGATGCCTGCAGAAGCCTCCATCTGTCCAGTTCCTGCACTTCTTCCAAAATAAATCATATACCACGTAAATCCTCCAGAATGCACAATTCCTTGCTCAGAGGATTATGGTTTCATCCTTTTGCATGCATTTGGGCATGCGGGAAGGGGAGCAGTAACAGATGGTGTTTATGATTATAATCACCAATGGCCTCATCAGAATGCGGGCCTCACCAACATTGCTGCTATTCCAAAGGAGAAAAAAAAAAGACACAAACATAACCTAACAAGACAATTCTGTCTACATCTCATCACAGATTGGAGTATCACACTTCATACAAGGCATGATTTTGCTTGTCATCAGACACTCGTAGTGGAGGCCTGAGCAGCAGTCAGTTATTAAACTGAACGGTGCAGCAGCATGATTAAAAATGCAAGGTAAGAATCTGCCCTTCAGGAGTGTAGCTATCAAACACCTGCCTGTCAGGTGGCTAATATCCTCGCCTCATTGGCTTTGCATGCCTGTTAATAATTCAGTAAGTGAAAGATTAATTGTTGCTCATTCAGTTATCGTGGGTTCTTTTTTTTTTCCCCTTGGCTGCGACTTGTATCATTCAAGTAAATGTAAAAGCTGTCCAGGACACGATGACATCTGTTGCAAACAGCTCTGTAAGAAATCTGGCAGAAAGAGAGTTTTTAGTGAAGTTAGGATTGGGGAGATGAAGAAAAAAAAAAATACATTTTAAATGCCTCCCACACACACACACACACTTCTCATGTCTTGTCCATCTGCAGTTGTAACTTAGCAAGGTGCTGACCATAAACTCAGAGAAGGCAAGGCATGCAAAGCTACAATATAAAAATATAAAAACCCACCCAAGTGTCAGATGAAATATGAGCCCCATCCAAGAAAGTTTTTATAAGAAAAAAAAAAAGTGTGATCTGCCCACACTCTGATGATTACAGCCTTACAGTGGACACAAGGACGGGGTTTTGATTTTTTTTTTTTTTTTATCTCATTCCCACAAATAACATGCTTATGCGTAGGTGGATGTCATTGACCCAACTACAGCTTGGAGGAAAAAAATTATTTCTGCTCCAATATTTCAGGGTTTTTATTTTGTTTGTTTGTATTTTTTGTGTTTGTTTTTTGTGGACTGGTCAGTTATTGCGGTAACTTTATATTTATAATCATTTTATTTTTACGGCAGAATGCTCAAGTGACATACACTCACCTAAAGGATTACTAGGAACACCTGTTCAATTTCTCATTAATGCAATTATCTAATCAACCAATCAAATGGCAGTTGCTTCAATGTATTTAGGGGTGTGGTCCTGGTCAAGACAATCTCCTGAACTTCAAACTGAATGTCAGAATGGGAAAGAAAGGTGATTTAAGCAATTTTGAGCGTGGTATGGTTGTTGGTGCCAGATGGGTCGGTCTGAGTATTTCACAATCTGCTCAGTTACTGGGATTTTCACGCACAACCATTTCTAGGGTTTACAAAGAATGGTGTGAAAAGGGAAAAACATCCAGTATGCGGCAGTCATGTGGGCGAAAAAGCCTTGTTGATGATCTCAACCCAATAGAGCATCTTTGGGATGTGGTGGAACGGGAGCTTCGTGCCCTGGATGTGAATCAACTGCAAGATGCTATCCTATCAGTATGGGCCAACGTTTCTAAAGAATGCTTTCAGCACCTTGTTGAATCAATGCCACGTAGAATTAAGGCAGTTCTGAAGGTGAAAGGGGGTCAAACACCGTATTAGTATGGTGTTCCTAATAATCCTTTAGGTGAGTGTATATCCATTATAGATTAAAAATTATTAATTAATTTGAGGTTTTGTGATATACATATGGAATCAAAAATATACACACACTTAGACTATTAATTTGGTGCTGCTGAAAGTCTTAAAATTTCTTACCCAAGCCCAGTGCATCTCAAATTCCTGTTAGCGATCATGATTAGACTATAGCTGGTAGCTTTTCTGTTCATGAAAATGGTTTGTTTCACAGCAATCACTGGATTGACCAACCAGTAATGGTAAAGTCCAAGGAGCTCTGTGCAAATGTGAGAAAAATTATTCTACAGTACAAATCAGGAATGTCTCTTTGAGTAATTTTTTTTAAAAAGATTTTGTGATCAGCAAGATTTTCTGAGAAGGCTAATATTTCCCAAAAAACTTCAAGTGAACTTCCACAGGTGTCCCACAGAGAGCATTTGTATGAGAACCTGGTACAGCAGCTTCACCAAGGCTGTTAAAATAGGCCTCCATTGTGTGAAAACAGCACAGGACATAAAAACTTCTTAAAAGCTTCTTTCAAAGAGCTGTATCAGTACTGGACTCTGATACAGTATCTCTGCAGCCTAAGAAGAATGATGTACTGGTTTCAATGTTATAATGTAATTTCTCACCTGCATGCGGAAAGCCGGGCTCAATTCCCAGCCAATGACTAAACTCCAGCCACTGGATGCAGGAAGGGCATCTGCTGTAAAGAAAGACTAACAACACTTTACTACTTGGATTATGTGCAATACCCCGCTAACATTGGTTTATATGCAAAACGTCTCGGGTTACTTAGCTGTAACCATGTTCCCTGATAAAGCGGGAACGAGATGCTGCGTGAAAACGCTATGGGAACATCTCTTTGTTTCCGGTTGTGAAGCCTGTGTATGTCAAAACCGCCGAATACTTCGGCTTATAACCTCTGCCAGGCATGACGTCACCGAATAAGGTGCACCTGCAGGTTATAAATAGGAGTGAAACATCCTCAGGTCAATTTTGTCTGAAGAACGTCCAGGCACGCCAGCAGTGTGGCATTGGAACGCAGCATCTCGTTCCCGCTTTATCAGGGTACAGGGTTAAAGCTAAGTAAACCGAGACGTTCCCTTTCAAAAGCTACACTCGATGCTGCATGAAAACGCTATGGGAACGAGAATACCAACGCCGCCGCACTGCAAGTGTCTGGACCCCAGGTTGTGTAGGGTGTGCGCACAATAGCCAAGGAGGTCTCAGACGTAGCTCTGGGATGCTGACTCAAGGATCCACGAGCCCGGAGTAGCATTGACATCCGGACCATAAAATCTAACAAATGTGTGTGGATGCGACCCCCATGGCAAATAAAGAGCTGCTCTGACTTACGCCACTGGCTAGTGCGGTGGATGTAAATCCGAAGAGCACATACTGGAGACAGTAAGTGAAGTCTTTCCTGCTCCGGAGCTGTGAAAGGCGAAGGACAGAAGGCTTCGAGATCGACTGGGTGCATGGTCGAGAATGAAACCTTGGTAAGATAGTTCGGGTGAGGATGCAGAATAGCTTTGACTAGCCCAGGGGTAAAGTCTAGGCAGGATGGGGAGACTGACAGAGCCTGCAGCTCACCAATCCTCTTCAAAGAAGTAATAGCCATAAAAAAAACCATCTTAAGAGACAGAAGCCTGACAGGCGCTGACTCTAGTGATTCGAAAGGGGTGTCAGCCAGACCTTCGAATACGATAGCTAAGTCCCATGAAGGGACCGTCGCTCTAGTGGGCGGCATCAACCGTTTAGCTCCACGAATAAAACGGGCAACTAAATGGTGCTTTTCCACAGAAACCCCATCGGTCAGAGCATGCTGAAATAGCGGCTATGTATGTTCTGAGAGTACTAGGGCATAAGCCAGAGGACAACTTTCCTTGCAGAAACTCCAGCACTGAAACAATCTGGCAGTGGACTGGGTTTACATGTCTTTACTTGTCTTATGCACCAACTTTCAAATACACTCCATTTGAGGGCATAAGTTCTTTCTAGTGAAGGGAGCCCTGGCACTTGAAATGGTTTCAATTACGCTGGCTGGAAGACCAGCATGTCTTAGTTGGTCCCCTTCAGGGGCCAAACGTGGAGGTTCCAGAGCTCGGGCCGGGGATGAAATATTGTCCCCTGCACCTGAGACAGAAGATCCCTCCTCACTGGAATCACTCAGGGTGAGCCGTCGAGGAGATATATTAGATCCGAGAACCACACTCTGGTCGGTCACTGGGGCGCTATCGATAAGAGGCGCAAACCCTGTTGACGGACCCTCGCCAGGACTCCTGGGAGCAGAACTATCAAAGGAAACACATAAAGGTGTAATCTGGGCCACGTGTGGGCCATGGTGTCCAGACCCAGGGGAGCTGGAGGAGTCAGAGTAGTAAAGGGGGTGGAGTTTCCAGTCCCCATGTGTCACAGCTTGTCTGGATAGCAAGTCCGCTCCTACATTCATGTGCCCCGGAATTTAAGTCGCTCTGAGGGACAGGAACTTGTCTTGGGCCCGAAGCAGAACCTGGTGCGCTAGCTTGTTTAAGCGGCGCGAGCACAGTCCACCCTTGTGATTTATGTACAAGACTACCACAGTGTTGCCCACCCGCACTAGGACATGGTAGCCTCTCAACTGCTGGAGGAAGTGTTTCAGGGCCAGAAACAGAGCCATCATTTCGAGGCAATTGGTGTGCCATGCGAGAAGATGACCTCTCCAACTCCCTTGTATCTTGCGATGACAAGACGGACCTAAAGTGGGACCCAAAGTCAGAAACAGGGGTCTGAACCACATAGAAAGGGTATGAAGCCCCGGCGCGTAACCCTTATTAGCCTCTGGGGATTGGCCCTTGAGTGAAATCCCCTGGCTCTTAGCCACAACTGAAAACGCCCTCATGTGCAGAAGGCCCAAAGGTATCACCGTGGACGCAGCTGCCATGAGACCTAAAGATCTTTGAAAGTGATGGAGTCACTTTCTGGCCTAGCTTGATTTCCTTCAGGGTGTTGGAGGGTGGGTTCGACACAAGTGGGAAACAGCTGTGCCCACCTTGTGATCGAATCCCATGTGACACCCAAATATGTTGTCCTCTGAACAGGAAAGAGAACGCCTGTCGTGGCGTTGAGTCTCAATCCTAAAGAATGGAGATGAGCTAGGATGACATCCCGATGTCAAAGCGCTAGCTATTAAGACTGAGCTAGGATCAGCCAGTTGTCTATGCAATTCAGAATACGGATGCCCTCGAATCATAGATCCAGAGCTGCATCCGTGCATTTTATATGTGCGGGGTGACAGGGCTAGGCCAGATAGAAGGACCCGATACTGGTAAGCTCCGCCCCCGAAAGCAAACCTCAGGAACCTCCTGTGTTGTGGCAATATTTCTATATGAAAATATGCGTCATTCAGGTTGACCGTCACAAACCAAACCTCTGGTTGAATTTGAGAAACAATAATTTTGGCTGTCAACTTTTTGATGTTCAGCCCAAGAAGATGTAAAATTGGACGCAACCCCCCATCTCTCGTCTGGCAGGGGAACATGCTCTATGGCCCCTTTGCCAGCAAACTCATTCTGTAACTGCCAAGTCAGCAGATGCGCTCGCTCCGGTTTCATGGAAGTGAAGACCACACCATTGAAAACGCGGAGAACGATGTGCAAGGCAGGAAGGAACCGAGCACCTAACATTTTGCTGGAGACCGCTGCTTCCTGAAACACCAGTGGTGGCGGAGATTAGACAATGGCTCCCATAGGGAGGGTGCCAGGGAGGAGTCTTTATCCCTTATTGGAATTTTACGCGTCCCTCCCCAGGGGGAGACACCCCCATGGTCCTGGGCAGATCAACCTCAGGACTTCCTTTTTGGCGGAGATAATGCTCCTCAGGTCTGGTGCTTTTTTTTTCTCTCTTTGAGGCAGATTGCCAAGAGCAACAAGTCCTTCCCCTGTCTCTACGAGGGGGTAGTTGGCTCAGCACACTCTCCTTCTGCGCCTCACGCCTCATGGGGACCAGACCTGGGCACGGCAGGGGAGAAACCTCACAGAGGTCTGCTCGTAGAGCTTCGCCTCCCGAACCTAGTGGCGGCGGTGTTTACAGCGTCGCCAAAGAAGCCGGAAGGCGAGAGGGGGGGCATCAAGGAGGAAAACACGATCCCTGACCTCAATGCCCGTGAGGTTAAATCACATATGTCTCTCCGTACTGTACATTACTTCTATTCTACAAGTCAAAACTCCTAATTTGATTGTGTTTGATGATTTATTTTCTACATTCTAGAACAATACTAGAAATTTCAGAACTATGAAATAAAACATATGGAATTATGTAATTATGTAAAAGCAATTACATGAAGGTCCACCATTTTTAACAGCTCTTGCGAGAACAGTATTATCAAGTGCATTTTCAAAAACCAAGAAACATGATGAAACAGGCACTAAGAAGCCATCCCAGGAAACCAAGACCAAAACCTATTGTACTACTACTGCAGAAAAGAAGAAGCTTATTGTGTTATTAGCCTTATACTGTAGGTCACCAATTAACAGACCCCCAGATTAGATCCATTGTAAAGGCTTTACGGAGCCAGAAGTACCAGACAAATCTCAATATCAGTTGTTTAAAGGAGATGAACAGTTTTACAATATTGAAAGGGGAAAAAAGACAGTTGAATTAGAAGGTACTGTACATCCAACCTTTTGATTGACATGACTACTGTAATAAACTTACTTTTACATTTTGTATTGTATACTTTTTTTTCTTATGTATTGCTAAAAATCATGTACATAAAAGGCACCACTGGAGGTTAACGCAGACTGCTATTTCGTTGTGTCCACACAATTGCAATAAAGTTCTTGTTGAATGTTGCCGTTTTGCCAACATCTCGAAGAATACCTAAACTGTCATCCTTGGGCAGCATCTGCATTATTGACCTGGCTATGGGGGATCAAAAAACTCAAAATAAAATTTAAAAAAATCTTGTGATTGTTTCTATAAATGTGTGTGTGGCATAATTATTCTGAAGCATTGCAAGCCCAACTTTGCAGAGACATTCATGTTCATGATGAGCAAATATAAACTTTACATATTGTATGAACAGGAAATGTTGCTTTTACTAGAATTCTAACATTTCTAGCTACAGCTGAAGAAAGATTTGGCAGCAATAGAGTCACAAACTTCACATGTTATTTTGTTTTTTACAATATAAATGGTGCAACCAGAAAATCCACTTAAGCAGGTGCCTGACATTAACCTGACATTAACAATAACCTCATATTAAGGGGATAAATACACTGACACGGGGGAAACTGGGAAACACTTGTTTTTGAAACAGTATCTGCCGATGATTGCTTCTGACAGTCATGTTGCAGTGCTCTTTAATTTTGCAAAGCTTTACAGCATGACCTGTTTGTGCTCTGAGCAGCACAAACACATCACCAGTAAAGCATGTAGTTTTTGATGTGTAAGGACCTTCTATACACTGCAGAAGCAAACTCATTTCTCCAAGCCTGCTGCTTTTTGCTATTGGACACTTTGGGATTTGAAGCAGCAAACTTCATTTCCGTACACAGTATGACAGCATAATCTATTGATGAGCAAAAGGTCTCCACACAGTAAGAGTTGTGTAAAAGACTGTGCTACAGTTCAATTTCTCAAGCTCATATCTCTCAAATTCTCTCTTCTACCGAAAGGATTTAAGAGGCAGGACGAATGCTCCAGTCGAGCTGTGGCCACATTGCCGCATGGGGATTATTTTCCAGATTCTTTTCTGGAGCAAAAGGGGATGACGATTCATCTGTTTCTTTTGACTCTCCCTAATGACAAAAAAAAACCTTTACTGCCAACCTTGACTACACAACATACAGCAGCAGATTTAAAAATCATAGGGTTGTGATCTTCAGGGGTAAAAAAGAAAACAGAGCCAACATACATTAATGAGGAATAGAGTGCTGGTAGGGCAGGTGCAGCTCAAACATAGATGGGGAGAAAAGTGATCCTGTAAGAGGTTTGAGGCAACAAAAGAAAAGGGAAGACAAGATTTTCTATTTCACTAATATCCCACAGCACTCACTGGCATTTTTAAAAAAAAATAAAATAAAAAAGCACACCATGTGTCTTCTACCTTCTTGTTTTATTTGTATATTTAATATACTTAAGATAAAATTTATGTTATATTCAATGTTCTTTAAAAAATAAACTAATGCTATTGTAATGAGAAGACATCAGTCATTTTCAATTACCTCTGTGCAAACAATTTGTGTCACTTGTGTTCAAAACCATTTAAAGGAATAATTCAGTGAAGGCTTCTTATTGTATTAATTATTTATATGCTGTGGGTCTGTCGTGAATATTACAATATCTTCCACAGCAGTAAATGGCTTCCTGAAATGAATTATGAATAAATCAGTATGTTGAGTTATTAGGTGTGGCATAGTCAACACTGTCGGTGCCAATTTATTCTCTTTCTAAATGATGCTAAAAGGTATAAATGAATAGATGAGTTTGCAACGTCTTTACCATCACAGCTCATTTCTCGAGGTTCAGAAGAAATTTATAGTAGTCAATTGAAATATGTAAAAAAAAAAAGAAAGAAAAAAAACAGGAAGAAACCCACCGAGTCATAGAAAGAGCTAGCACATACAGTATCTGATACAGATGCAGTTTCAGTACTCAAGATCAAACAACAAGCGCGAAAACTTGAGGGGGTGTCACACCAAGCTTGCTTAACCCCATCAACACCAGCAACAATACTGGTTAGGCAAAGCTGTTGGCACCTTCATACTTGGTGGCTAGGCAAAGCCACTGTAGAGGCTGTAGAGGCATCAGGTAAAATTTGCGACACCTTGGCGTTCGTTTACTTAAGATTTACAAATGCCTCACTCAGTCTGTTGACATTAGTTTAACACCAGGTAGAGAGAAATT
The DNA here is from genome assembly GCA_030347435.1 of Clarias fuscus. Taxonomy (NCBI): domain Eukaryota; kingdom Metazoa; phylum Chordata; class Actinopteri; order Siluriformes; family Clariidae; genus Clarias; species Clarias fuscus. The sequence continues at coordinate 13,407,906 of CM059216.1, forward strand.
CTGTGTCTCTCTGGTACAAAGAAAGGAAAGGATAGATGAAGAGAAAAGACAAAAGAAAGTTTTGGTGGCACTGGTGCCTCGCACCATCTACTGGGATAGAGCATACAGGTGATCAGCGACGCAGTACATGAATGAATGAACACATTTTAAGAATAAAATAATAAAAGAGGAAAAGAGAGAGAGATAGATAGATAGATAGATAGATAGATAGATAGCATTTACTTTGTCAAATATAAAACTTCTTTGTCAAAAAAAATATGTTTTGAAATAATTATCATGGCTAGTACAAATATATGCATAACACCACAACCAGAAGTGTTAACATCAGTTTTTCATGATCGCGACACTGGATGGTTCATAAATAATAAATAAAAAATACTTTCCCACATGTCTGGACATTTTCAGCACATCCTGTAGAATTATGTTAACCTGCTTTGTGGGATTGTCTATTAATTAAAAAAATGTACCAAACAACACTGAAATGAATTGATAAACATTAGTGAATAATGTCTATATTCACATGAGATACAGTATTTATACAGCCCATATAAATGCTTTGTTGAGAAAACCTACAGAACAGAAAAAAGAAACATGTTGTATTTGAAGCCTTTATCGTTTTCAGAAGATATGAGCATGGTGCACAACAGCTCCACTGAATTGCAGGTGGGTCATCCTGCATATTTTCAGTAGATAATCTCCAGAGACTAGAGAAAAGTGGTTCCAGCACTCCTGTGGTCAGCGTGTTTATGATTTACTGAAGATAAGGCAAAAAAAAATTAGGCCATTTGGATCAAATGTCATGACAGGAAACCAATAGCACTCAAAGTCTGTGACATCTACAGTATTACTCGAGAAAAGAAAAATACATAATAATAAAATAAGGAGTAAGAGACAGAAGCAGAATTAATAACATTTATACATTTTCCGGTACAATATAAATATTTCAATTAAAGGGTATGTGAATAGCTTGTTCAGCAAATTCACCATGAATGAATGTTTTTATTTGTCAACATTTCCAAAAATTCCATGCTTTGAGGGAAATGGCTCTATTGATGCATACTACTAATGCAGAGCTGTATTGTTGATCAAAATGAAAAGACACATCAAGAGCCATGGTTGATTTGTTTAATATTTTCAAGAGCTTTCATTTGAAAGACTGCCGCCTGCTATTACGCTAGCTTCTGATGAAAACACACAGCTCTGCCTACAGCGCTTACCTGAGATCCCCTCATCATATTCATGGTGGCTCTCTGTATTTCTACCTTTTATTTTCTCTCACTAGATGGTGTGTGTTTGTATCCCACCAACATATCGATGTGAGCTGTACCTAATCCTTCCAGTCTGACAGCTTTGATGACAGAGGCACAGCATCACATAAGGGGTCATTGAACTGCAGCCATTGTCACTTCATTCAGAATGAATGGTGTGCACAAAGAGAATGCACCTACTCTGTGAAAGGTGCTTTGGTGCTTATAATGAAAAACTAATGCATTTTTTGCTCCTGTCTACATTGCTTTTGTGTGGAATATTGAGCCATGATGTTGTCAAGTGGCATACTGCATTTGTAGTCATAAAACATATTTAATGAAATAAGAAGAATTGTGTATACCTTTTCATTCAATTAGGTTTTTTTTTCCCTTTTTTTCTACATTGAGCATAGAACAATACCACAGACATCAAAGCTATGGAATAATATATGGAACTACGTAATTAAGTAGAAAATAAAATAAAAAGTCCATCATTATTAACAAATAGAACCATAACTTCAATTGCAGTCACAAAACATCAAATGCTATGTTAAACCTAGATCCCCTGAGGAATGTAAGTTTATTTCAAGTTCTTTGTGATCCTCAGAAATCACCAGTTCTACTATGTAGAAAATAATAAAAGCAAAGAAATACAACCAAATAGAAAGCTGTCTTTAAACTTTTGACTGCTATGTTTCAGTATACACAATAATAAAAAGGTCAATGTTTTTCTGGAAAAAAAAATTGCATTCATGTGAATATTAAGACCTACCTAAACACTGTTGGATGAAAAACACAAGTGGAACACAAAAGCATAGATATTGCTTGTAGCGTAAATTATAAAGAATCATGAGACAGAGCATTATCTTATTTACAGTATACAGTGTGACACCTTAAAGGTCCCATATTGTATTATTTGTTTAACAAGTTAACATATATCTCCCACGAGGTGCCAAAATGTGTGTTAACTTGCAAAATTTGTCGATTTGTTCGAAATTGCTATTTTATTGTCGAAGTAAATGAGCTGCTGTTGAGTCACTTCATAGCTAAGCAACAAACCAGAGGAGGGTAACTTCATGTATGAGGTCACATTAGGAGGAAAATCTAATTAGCTTTTTTACGCCCCAGCCAGTACAAAATGGAAAAAAAAAGAAAAAAGAAAAGTTAGATTCTAAAATTTATTTTACATAATAGATTCCCTTTAAGAATTTCTGAGATTATGGAATATATTATCATAACAAAAACAAAAAGAAGAAGAAGAAATGATCAGAAAACAGAGTATAAAGTGATTTATAAAATATGCTTTTCCTTGTGACACCTTCATTACACAAGTAACATGTAGTCTAATGCAAGCATGTCATTGCAAACCTCACAATTAATATGTTCAGAGCCATTTCGAGGACCATCTCAGACCCTTTCATCTTTAAGTCCCATCTTTATGGTATCATTAAGAGGCTATTTAAACCGTTAGTAGTAGCATAATGAGAATCACTCTGAACAATGCTTAGCTGTGAATATATGTGGCAACTTCTTTTGTTAATCATTTCAACTGACAGGGTAATGATGAGAGGTGTGTTGAGCAATGTGTCACTTGCTGAATAGATAATCATGCTATGCTATGGCTGCCAACATCCGTGCCTCCTGGTCAGCTACCTTTAAAGTGGGTGTTTCTCTGAGTACTCAGTTTTCCTTCCACAGCACAAAGACTTACAGGTTAAATGGTGTTTCCAAATTGCCCTATGATGGACTAGTGAACTTCAATCAAGTTGTACAAACATACGTGATTTTTTTTTTTTGTTTATTAGATTTTAAACAAACTTCTGTCACATTGTCATTTTGAGTTCATGTTTATAGAATTTTGAGGAACATAATGAATTTAATTTGTTTTGGAATAAGTATGTAACATTACAAAATGTGGAAAAAGTGAAGTGCTTAAGGGAGTTTAAATTTCAAATTACAGTTGCATATGTTTTTTTTTCGGTGCTTAAATGTTACCTCAAGTTTGGCCAAATACATGTGTGTAAACTACATTAAAATTCGTTCAGTAGTTTTTACATGTTGTGTGCACAAACTGACAGACAAACGGACACACAAAATTTCAAAAACCATCTGTCTTCAAACTTAAACTGATCTTATCTTTCAAATGTCTTCAATGTCAAGACACACCAACTTTACAGTTTTATTATATGTATATTAATTGATGATTAATTATGTGTGCAAGATTGTAAGTCGCAAACATTATTTTTAAATAAAGTAGATTAAAATGCAGGTACTAAGATTTTAAGCAGGCATGGTTGCAGTACAAACAAGTCCAAAAAAAACTACAAAAATGGTTTTATATCTTCAAGTTTCAAATGTATTAATTACACTGTCATTATGAGTGAACATATAAACATTAGTAATACATGTAGGAATTTAAAAACACCAGGATAATATTAACATCATGTTATTCAAATTAAATATTGATAAGTTGCTCCTTTATTTCAAATTCAAAATTTCAAATGACTAGAATTTACTCTAAGTGTGAATTCATCAATATTTACTAACTTGTTGCTTAACATTTCATTATTACAGCATACTTATCACTTTACAAATCATTTTATTTTGTCTTATCATATTTTACCTGTGTGTTACAGTATATTAGGATGAAAAAGAGATACCCCTTTTATGTGCATTGGTACTGAAAATAAAATTTTTTGAATATTTTCTTTTTTGCTGGTTTTATTAAATGCTGAAAAGGCCAGTGATGGCTTGTGCTGACTTAAGTAATTTGAATGGGCAGTGGAGGCAAGGCAAATGTTTTGAAAATGCAGCTCAGCTTTAGATGTGCAATCACTCATCCGAAACTTTGCTCACAAATCAATACATTCCAGCTCAAAGGGACTCTGTAGTATTGTGAGATCGACCACTAATGCAAACCAGCTAAAAAATCCAGTCACTTTACTGCCGCTTTCAGACTTTGATTTTGTTTTGAGAGCTTATCTGGCGTAGATCTTGTTTAAATATTAAACTGGTTAAATGTATTACTTTTGCTCTTTACATTTTCTTTGTTGAATTTTACATGTATACTTTCAAATAAGAACAAACTGTAAAATATGCAGTATAAATGTTAACATCTCTTTTGCACCACTACCTGCATATACATAGAAATTTTCAACGTCCAGTAAACAATTCAGTTATCATAAAAACAAATGAAAAATATTGTTTGTTCTTGGAATAGTAAGTGTATGCTAACCAAGTCATACTTTTTTCCCTCTGTGTCACACTCTGTGTGTTTTTTTATTGTACACAGGCATTTCATTCACAAGGCAGCAAAAGGCCACTTCTTTGTCTTTCATCTCCTTCAAGTACAATGCATGACTTGCCTTCTCTGAGATTACTGTAGCACTCCTGGGGGTGCTGATAACTTTGATCTAATAAACATGTGCAACTTGGAACAGCATTCGAAAAGACATTACATTTAAAAGTTTCTAATCTGCCCATCTGCTGTGAAAAAGCATTCAGTGGCATTGTTGCTTTGGAATGAATTGTAAAAGAATATGTTCAGTATTCCACTTTGTGATTATTCTTGCCTCAGATGATCCAATTCAAACTTAGATCCATTGCATTTTTTAATGAAATTCTCTTTAAAAGGGACCAATTATGCAAATTTTACTTTTTGATCATTTTGGACGTACACATTGGTCTCTATTGTGTGTCTTCTACCTTTATTTTTTTATTTGCCTGTTCTTGTTCTTCTCCCTTTTTCTTTTCTTTTAAAATTTTTTCATGACATTCACAATGCTCCTGATGAAAAAAAAATGGTATGAATATCTTTATAGTTTGAGGATCAGCTCTGACAAGGAGTCATTTTATCCGCAGTCAACTAGTCTACTTAGGGTAAAAATTAGAATGACATCTCTATTAAAAGTTGTATGCGAGTATGTGTGTGTGCATGGTTTTGCAAAAATACTAAAGTCCAGGTGTGATTGTAAAGCAGTAACCTTTCATTTTAAAGTGAGTGTTAAGGGTCTGCATGCATGGAGTTTGCATGTTCTCCCTATGCTTGTCGGATTGGTTCTGGGTACTCTGGTTTCTAATTGGTGTTTCCAAATTTGCTGTAGTGAGTGAGTGAGTTAGTGCTTGTGTGCCCTATGATGGATGGGGACCAAGTCTATGGTGTACCCTGCCTAATGCCCCAATTCCCCTGGGATAGGATATAGGCTTACCATGATCCTGTACAGGATAAGTGGTATAGAGAATAAGTAGAGAATTATAGTAATTATTTAATTAATTTATATTTAATTAATTATATAATTATAGTATTGAGAGTAGAGATTTTAGGTAGCAATAGATCCACTGTGTGTGGATATGAGTGTAATTATATGACATCATAAATTACCTAGAAATGTCCTGAACGTCAATGGGTTTAGAAGGAGCTATTTATTTCCCAGCCATTTCCATCTTCTGTATTCTGAATGGCCAGGAATATGCACTTGAACTACATTGGCATTCGAGGGCAGTTCATTTAAAACTACAGACACTGATGTAATGAACAAAAAATATATGAAATAAAAGAGCCCTAACAGATGATCAGTTGGTATTTTTTGTACAGCAAAAGTGTGGCTCTATTGTAAAAGATATGTAACATTAGGACTGCTCTCTTTGCCCAGTCCATTTTGCATCACCAGAACTGCAGTCTTATGCAAAAGTTTAGGCACCCCTTGATAAATAACAGATTTTGGGTGATTTTTTTTTCTTTTTTTTTTTTTTGAAAAGGTCTCTTTTGGAAATGGAAAAAATGCACAATATTTTCAGCAAACGTTGGTGGATAGTTACTTTTTATATTATAAATTGAACAAAGATAAAAAAAAATAATAATAATAAAATCATTATTGTGGCACTGTGCAAAAAAGCCACCCTACATAATCAGTACTTAGTAACATCTCCTCTGGCAGATATCACAGCTTGCAAACTCTTTTATAGCCAGCTAAAAGTCTTTCAATTCTTGTACTTGGGATTTTCTCCCATTCTTCCTTGCAAAAGGCTTCTAGTTGTGTAACATTATTTGGTCGTCTTTAAGATCTCTTTTAAGATCTTTTAAGATCTACCCACAAATTTTCAAGTCAGGGGACTGTGATAGCCATTCCAAAACCTTCAGCTTCCATGTCTTGAGGTATTCCATAGTGGATTTTGAGGTATGTTTAGGACCATTGTCCTGTTGTAAAAGCCGTCCTCTCTTCAGCTTCAGCTTTTTTACAGATGGTGTGATATTTGCTTCCAGAATTTGCTGGTATTTAGTGGAATCCATTCTTCCCTCCATCCCATGATTCCTGTGCCACTGGCTGCAACACAACCCCAAAGCATGATAGATCCGCCCCCATGCTTAATAGTTGGCAAGGTGTTCTTTTCATGAAATGCTGCTCCTTTTTTCTCCAAACATGCCTTTGCTGATTGTGGCCAAAGAGTTCTATTTTAACTTCATCAGTCCACAGCACTTGTTTCCAACATGCATCAGGCTTCTTTAGATGTTCTGTTGCATACTTCTGATGTTAGATTTTATGATGGGGATGCAGGTAAGGTTTTCTTCTGCTGACATCGCTGCACAGTGAAATGGTGCATCACCACTCCTGAGTCTGCTAAATCGTCCTGCAGGTTTTTTTCAGTCAAATGGGGTTTTGATTTGTCTTTCTGACCAGCATATGAGCAGTTCTCCCTGAGAGTTTTCTTGGTCTTCCAGATCTCATTTTGACTTCCACAGTTCCAACTGAACTGCCATCTCTTAATCACATTTCTCAATTAGGAAACTGCAAGCTGAAAACGCTTTGCTATCTTCTTGTAGCCTTCTCCTGCATTGTGGGCATCAATAACTTTCATTTTCAGAGTCTTACACAGCTGCTTAGAGGAACCCATGGTTGTTGAGTGTCCGCAAGTGTGTGCACAAGGTTTGAAGAGTCGAAGTATCTGTAAAGCTTTGAAATTGGCATGTACTAATGACAGCTGTTGCCACGCATCAGATCTAACAAGCTGATTAAGGTCTGAAACCTTGTACACCCTGGAACACTTAGGGTGCCCAAACTTTTGCACAGTGCCATAATAATGTTTTTATTTTTGTTCAATTTTTGGCATAAGAGTAACTATGCATCAATGTTTGCTGAAAATATTGTGCCTTGTTTCCATTTCCAAGAGAGACTGTGTTAATATCTTTTCAGTTAAAAAATCACCAAAATCTGTTATTTCTCAGGGGGTGCCTAAACTTTTGCATAAGACTGTATAGTCTCTCTCTCTCTCTCTCTCTCTCTTTTCTAATTTAATATTTAAGTATTTAATTATTAAATTAATATTTCATTTATTATTAAGCATAATTCATAATTTAGTGCATATAAGACACAGAGTTAAGATTGAACTAGAAGAATGGGGGGTTAATAATTTAAGTTAACTTTGTGCACTGTTTTACACATTGTGTCGAGAAAGGGCACAACACAATTATATGTAGAAAGGATGCAGTGTATAAACTGAAATAAGCATGGGAGTGTGCTGGCTGTGTGTACCTAGTTAATTCTACAATACGTACCCTGCAAGTTCCCTCCACATGAAGGAACATGAAGGAGAAGGAGAATCCTGCCCCTCCATACTGAGAACTGGGCCCCCCAGGGCCATGTGCTCAGTCCACTGCTATTCACTCCACTGACTCATGACTGTGCAGGAATGCACAGCTTGAATCACATAATTAAGCTTGCTCATGACAATACAGAGAGGAAGTGCAGTGCGTAACGGATTACTGAAGATCTAGTAACCTGTCCCTGAATGCACACAAAACAAAAGAGATGGATGTTGAGTTCATAAGAGCACAGGGTGAACACTCTGCACTGAACATTAAAGCCTACTCCATGATCATCAAGAACACCAAATTTCTTGGTGATTACCTGCTGGAGAATCTCATCAAGTCCCTGGACACCAGCTACATAGTAAAGTAAGCCGAGCAGCATAACGACTTTCTGAAAAGGCTACAAAAATCCCATCTCCCAACTCCTTCCTAACCACATCCTTCAGACGGACTATTGACAGCATCTTAGACAGCTGTACTGTATCACTACCTGGCATCTGGCGCAAGTTACTAAAGCATTCAGGCTCACACAATCAAACTCTGTAACAATTCCTTTCCCCAAGTCATCACAGTCTTCAATATCCAGACATTTATTATTTTTATTTTATATATTTTGTACTTTACTGTGTGCTGGTTAGTGCTGCTCTTTCATTTTCTGATTTACTGTTTTGCTTTTAGTAGTAATTGGCATGTCTTGTGCTACAGTATCTGTGTTGTTGTCTAATTCAGTTGTGTGTAGTCTTATGTACAGTAGCACCATGGTCCTGGGGTAACATTCTTTTGATTCATAGTGTACTGTACTAGTTGTTTATGGCTAAAATGACACAAAAAGACACTTGAATGTGTCTCCCCTACTTAGGGGAACTATTCTAGAAAGTTCTAGAGTCTGTGCAATGTTGTCAAAAAATCAACCTTCCAAAATGTATAACTGGTAAACTATTTTTTTATGTTTTGTTCATGTACTATAGTTTAGGTAAGAACTTGTTGCAGGATTCGGCATGAGATGTAGAGAAAGGCAAAAGAGCCAAAAATCTACTGTATGTAACATCTGTACCTCCACAGCTCAGGGGAATAAGATCAGGTTCCCCGGATTACTGAGTTGGTACTTTGTCCCCACCTAGTGTGTCTATGTATGTACTACCAGCACTCAAACACTAAACACGAACACCTGTGATCCCCTTGTGTGTCTGACTATTTATTCCAGTCGAACCCGTAGGGCTTCGCCTGTTCACCGTTGTGCACCTGTCTTGTCTTCACCTGGTTTGTCTAGTATGTTGTGTGTAAAACGTATTGTCTCTTCTCCCCGTCTCACTCCCAGGACTGAGTGTGTCTGCAGGTGAAGGACCGTTTGGGACTTGGAATATCCCTCCCTTGCCACATGGACTTTGCAAGTGCCTCTTTTAAGTTCACGTTCTCCTCACCTGAGTGATTGTTTTTTTTTGTTAGCTCACCTGCAGACCCGGCCTGGGAGGTCAGCTCCGGACCGCTGTACGCGCCCGGAGAGGTTGTTGTATTGTAAAAAAGAAATAAAAAGGACTATTTTTTGTGAATATGGAAACTGCATCTGCGTCTGATTTATATCCAGGAGTCATGACAGATGAACAGGCCCATCCAGACGCAGCAGGAACCCCTCTTCCTGAGGAGCAGGCCCCAGTCCTCGATTACATTCGGGGACAGCAACATGAGATCGATGGGCTGGCCCGAGCGGTGAATGACATGGCGCGAGGAATGGAACAACTCATGCGCCGCTTGCCCGATCTCTGCGCACCTGGTTCGCGCTCCGCTCCACTACCACCCCGCTCTAACCCCCCGGAAAGATATGATGGAAATCCGGAGGGGTGCAAGCGGTTTCTCCTGGCCTGTGAGCTGTGGCTCGCAGAGTATCCGGAGATGACGGATGCGCAGAAAATCAGCTTCGTCACCCAGCAGCTCGCAGGGACCGCAATGGATTGGGCCGCGGCAGTGTGGAGCGCAGGCGGGATCGCCGCGAAGGATTACCCGCGGTTTCTCTCGGAGTTTCGTACGGTATTCGACCACCCCGATCAGGGTAAAACGGGGGAACAACAGCTGCTGAGGCTGAAACAGGGGACGACCACCGTCGCGGATTATGCGATTCGGTTTCGGGTCCTGGCTGCGGAGAGTGGCTGGTGCGACCGCAGTCTCCTGGCAAGGTTCCGGGACGGACTACAACCCGAAGTCCAACTGGAATTAGCCTGCCGGGACACAGGCATGTCCCTGAACGACTGTATCGCACTAGCCATCAAACTAGATCAGCACCTCCGTAGCCAACGACGACACATCTCCCCGAAAATCGCCCCCGCACGGCAGGAGATTAACCGTCGCGCTAGCCTCAGCACTCCCACGACGGACCCCCGCGAAGGAACTCCGGGAGAACCGATGGACCTCAGCACCTCCCGCCTCACGGCCCAGGAGAGAAGGCGGCGTATACAAGCGGGATTGTGCCTATACTGCGGAGGGGACAAGCATCGCATAACACATTGCCCATTATTACAAAAAGTAATACGCATCACTCCACCACGCACCCATCACTCATTCTGTGTACCAGCTCACATATCATATTTTAACCGTTCTTTGTGTGTTTTCCCCCTTATAGATTCGGGTTCGGCTGGAAATTTTATAACTTCTTCTCTTCTTTCCTCGCTACAGGCTCCCTTGTCGAAGCTACCAGCCCCTATCGCGATTAAAGCTCTGGATGGTCATAACCTTCGACATTCACCCATTAAACAGATATCGGCGCCACTGCGATTAACTTTTCCCGGTCACTCCGAGGAACTAAAATTCTTTGTTCTCCCTCGGTCCGATCATTCCGTCGTGCTGGGTCTACCATGGCTCAGCTCTCATAATCCCAATTTTGATTGGGAAAAATCTCGCATCCTATCCTGGGCCCCTAGATGTGCAAAAAAATGTATACCGCCGACATTGACGGTTCAAACCACCTCAATTGAAAGCCCGCAAGCCCTAGTATCAACACAGGTACCATCAGAGTATGCACAGTTTCAAGACGTGTTTAGCATTAGGGCGGCCGCACGACTTCCCCCTCATCGGCCGTGGGACTGCGCGATAGATATCTTGCCGGGGAAAACACCGCCGAGCTCGCGGGTTTATCCATTGTCCGTGGAGGAAACGCGGGCTATGGAGGAATACGTGAGTGAAGCTCTCCGGCAGGGGCTCATCAGTAGGTCCACGTCACCCGCGTCGGCAGGTTTTTTCTTTATCGATAAGAAAGGGGGGGGCTTACGTCCCTGTATTGATTATAGGGGTCTCAATGCAGTCACAGTGAAATACAAGCACCCACTACCGTTGGTACCGGCCGCCATCGAGCAACTCCGAGGCGCCTCTATTTTCACCAAACTCGACCTCCGCAGCGCCTATAATCTCGTTCGTGTGCGTAACGGCGATGAGTGGAAGACTGCGTTTAGCACAACATCAGGCCATTACCAATATAATGTGATGGCTTATGGATTGGTAAACGCACCTGCGGTGTTTCAGGGGTTCATGAACGACGTGTTTAGGGATATGTTAAGCCGGTATGTTATAGTGTACTTGGATGACATCTTGGTATACTCTCGGTCATATGCCGAACACGTCCAACATGTAACTGCCGTCCTTCATCGACTGCGCAAACACGGGCTCTATGCGAAGGCAGAGAAATGCGAGTTCCATAAAAAAGAGGTTGCATTCCTCGGCTACCGCATAGGGCCACAGGGGGTCGAAATGGAGACGACTAAGGTGGAGGCGGTGCAACTATGGCCGGAACCCCAATCGGTAAAGGCGCTACAGAGTTTTCTGGGATTCGCTAACTTTTACAGACGCTTTATTCGAGGATTCAGTATGCTGGCAGCGCCGCTCACAACCCTGCTAAAGGGGAAGCCTAAGCGTCTGCGTGAGTTTCCGCCGGAGGCACGCAGGGCATTTCAACATCTAAAGACCGCTTTCACTACGGCACCCATACTGAAAATCCCCGACTCAACCAAGCCTTTTTTGGTTGAAGTCGATGCCTCCGAAGTGGGTGTAGGAGCGGTGCTGTCGCAACGTCATGGCAACCCAGAAAAACTCCACCCTTGCGCTTTCTTCTCGCGTAAACTAACACCTGCCGAGCGCAACTATGATATCGGCAATCGCGAACTGTTAGCAGTAAAAGCGGCGTTAGAGGAGTGGCGGCACTGGCTAGAGGGAGCCGAACACCCATTCTTAGTCCTAACCGATCATCGCAACTTAGAATACATCCAACAGGCAAAACGATTAAACCCGCGCCAAGCACGCTGGGCACTGTTCTTTACTCGCTTCCGCTTCACTATCACCTATCGTCCCGGTTCCAAAAATAAGAAAGCGGATGCTTTATCCCGGTGCTACACAGCCCCGGAGGAACCATCAGAACCCGAGCCGATTCTGCCTTCGTCTCTCGTGGTGGCACCGATCACGTGGGACCTCGACTCGGAGATCGCACAGGCGGCACGGTCCCAAACCGCACCACGACACTGCCCTCCGGGAAGAACCTACGTGCCGATGTCACTACGAGAGCAGGTAATTATCCAGGCACACACTAGCCTAGCAGCCGGGCACCCCGGGACGATCCGTACATTTCGGCTGTTAGAACCAAAATACTGGTGGCCGGATATGCGGAGGTTAGTAGGAACAGTGGTTTCATCCTGTACAGTTTGCGCGACATCTAAGAATCCTAGACACCTGCCGGTTGGAAAATTAATGCCATTAGTCACACCTAACAGACCGTGGTCCCATATCTCCGTGGACTTTGTCACGGATCTGCCCGTTTCTAAAGGCTACACCACTATTCTAGTCGTGATCGATCGATTTTCCAAGGGGTGCAGATTTATCCCCTTCGGCTCCCTCCCGTCAGCCTTCCAGGTAGCAGAAGCCCTGTTTACAACTGTGTTTCGTTGCTATGGCATCCCCGAAGATATAGTATCCGATCGTGGTCCCCAATTTATCGCGCGTGTCTGGAAAGCTTTCTTTCAGAAATTGGGAACCACTGTTAGCCTAACGTCGGGCTATCATCCCGAGTCTAATGGGCAGGCAGAGCGGACTGTCCAAGAACTCGGAAAATATCTTCGAGCATATTGTAGCAGCCGTCAACACGAATGGGCAGAATGTTTAATCTGGGCGGAATATGCTCAAAACTCGCTACGTCACTCCGCTACCGGCCTAACGCCCTTCCAATGTATACTCGGGCATCAGCCCCCGCTCTGTCCCTGGGATAACACACCCACCGAAGTCCCTACGGTGGACGATTGGTTTAAAAGAGCGGAAAAAGTATGGGAAGATGCCCATACCAAAATCTCTCAAGCAGTTCGTCGCTTTAAGAAATTTGCCGATAGACGACGAAGGGAAAGTCCTCCGCTCCAGGTAGGTGATAGAGTATGGCTCTCGACAAGGGACCTTCACCTGAACCTTCCGTGCCGTAAACTCACTCCCCGGTATATAGGTCCCTTTCCCATAGTGTCTCAAATAAACCCCGTGTCATATAAATTGCAACTCCCCTCTCACATCCGCATTCATCCTGTCTTCCATATCTCTCTTCTTAAACCAGTGACCCGGGGACCGCTGGACGGAGGTATGGCGGAACCAGCAACCCCTGGAGCGGTGGAGATTGAGGGCGCTCCGGCGTTTCGAGTCAGTAAACTCCTAGACTCCCGGAGGAGGGGAGGTGCCCTCCAATATCTGGTGGAATGGGAGGGGTACGGCCCGGAGGAAAGGAGCTGGGTGCCAGCCAAGGACATCTTACATCAAGGGCTCATCACAGAGTTCCATCAGGAAAGGCCGGAACGCCCGGCCCCACGACGTCCGGGTCGTCCCCCTCACCGGCCATCCCGTCAGGTTGGTGGGCCTCGACCCTCTCCGGTAAGACGGAGACAGCCCTCACATCCCCGCCTGGGAGCCGGTCCTGGGGGGGGGGGGTACTGTAACATCTGTACCTCCACAGCTCAGGGGAATAAGATCAGGTTCCCCGGATTACTGAGTTGGTACTTTGTCCCCACCTAGTGTGTCTATGTATGTACTACCAGCACTCAAACACTAAACACGAACACCTGTGATCCCCTTGTGTGTCTGACTATTTATTCCAGTCGAACCCGTAGGGCTTCGCCTGTTCACCGTTGTGCACCTGTCTTGTCTTCACCTGGTTTGTCTAGTATGTTGTGTGTAAAACGTATTGTCTCTTCTCCCCGTCTCACTCCCAGGACTGAGTGTGTCTGCAGGTGAAGGACCGTTTGGGACTTGGAATATCCCTCCCTTGCCACATGGACTTTGCAAGTGCCTCTTTTAAGTTCACGTTCTCCTCACCTGAGTGATTGTTTTTTTTGTTAGCTCACCTGCAGACCCGGCCTGGGAGGTCAGCTCCGGACCGCTGTACGCGCCCGGAGAGGTTGTTGTATTGTAAAAAAGAAATAAAAAGGACTATTTTTTGTGAATATGGAAACTGCATCTGCGTCTGATTTATATCCAGGAGTCATGACACTGTATTAAAATATATATTTAAGTATATTTAAGTATATCGTTTTTAGGGGAAATGTAACTTTTACTCTGCTAAATTTCAAAGTAAATACTGCGTTCTACTCTATGGTAGGAAGGATTAACTTCCTTTTTACTAAGTAGTAGGGGGAAAAAAGGATTATGCAAATTGAAGCACAGAATGCACACTAATCAGTATACAGCTTGCTTGGCTAATTAACTTTGACCTATTGGTTGACCCAATTAAACGTATCTACCTAGGAAATACAGAACTTTACTACTACAAGATCAGTACAACAGCATACAATATTGAGCAAATGAAAAACAAGGTAAGTCCTGACTCTAGCTCACCACTTCAACACCCCTGGCCACTTATTTGAATTATTTCTTTCAAGTTATGAAGTAGAAAAACAAGTCATTAATTTTCAAATGCGTTCATTCCACAAATCTCTGTTGAATTTCAGGTTGCAGCAGAAAAATATTTTATTGTACTTGTATGTTAAATTAATCTGTTTTTGCCATGATTCCACTGTGTCATTGTGTGTGAAAAAAAAAAAAATCAGTTTGCCCCTGCCGGGCAGCGATGGCAAGAAAAAAAAATAGCTGGACGTTGTATTGCTTCCTTTATAAAAGCCCATTTGGCTGGCTGTAGTGCTGCCCGACAAAGTCTTGCAGTGTTACAGATACAGTATAGTTTGTTCCAAGAATTCAAATCGCATTTTAAGTATTTGGAAGATTAACAAAGTAAAGCTAAAGGATCTTGGGCCATGTTTGCCTTGACAAGCAGTGGGATAAGGTGTGGAGTTGGGCAAGTGTTAGTTTAACTGTAACTGATTCGGTGCCACATTTGCCAGACATGCCAGACATGGAAATGAGTCATAGGTCTGTGCCTGATCTGGAGCAAATATGATAAAGTTAAATGTTAAGCTGGGCCAGCTCAGACTTAAATCAGATGTACAGCAGTTATCTGTGCCAGGTTTGGCCCGTTGTGCAAAAATAAGCTGGGCCAAATCTGTTTGGCAGATTTGTTACAGATCTTTGGAACAGTTTGGGACAAATGAAGGCCAGGGCAGTTTTGCAATCAGAGATTTACATAGACTTCCATAATAGAAGCATGACCCTTAATTACTTTAAGTCCATTATAAATTAGTGCTTTAAATGAATCCATCTAACAGTCATACTCAGTGGTCCTGACCAATCCAATTTGTTTATGGTCAAATCTGATTAGTAAAAGAGTGTCTGTTGGAGGGTGTGGATTGGCGCTGGATTTAGAATTCCAGACTCAAATGCCAGTATGCCAGGCTATGTCAGGTGAGTCACTGTGTATTGTTTATAGCTTCTTACTGTCAGCACTGGCCTTGAGGTCTGACAGTGGGCTCTAGACATCAACCATCCACATGTACACTTCTGTCCGTTGATTCACAGAGTGAGCTCATGGGGTGCCATATTCACACTGCTGCCATGCTACTCATCACAGTCAAACTCTAGCCATCATCTCACGTCAGCATCCATTTCAGATATTTGAAGTCTAATGCTTCTACATCACACCACCAGGATGCCCACAGAGACCTTTCAGATAGATGGACAACTAAAAATATAACAAAATATTTGTTATGATTGAAATGTTTGTTTATAAAGTTGTGAGTTAGGGAACCACTATGTGGATTTCTTTATGAATTCTACATTTCTGACCTTGTACCAAGTTGCAATATGGTTTCAAGTCGAAAAAGGTGTAGGTTTTGGGGATTTCTTTTTACTAGAATGGTCTGCTGTGGATCATGCCACAGTGTTTCAATTAAATTCGACACATGGTCTTCTGTTTGTTTGGGCTTTTTACATCCTTTTTGACATTTTTCATTCATAATTTTGACTTATTTTGAGTTTATTATCACAAATTGAAGCAAAACGTTTCTCCTGGAATCTCATTGTGTGACCTATTGGAATCCCCCACATGGGGCAAACATGCACAGAAATAATATATTATTTCAATTTACCTACTGAACAGATAATTAAAAGGTTTACACCACCTCTCTCACTCTGATTAAAAAATTAATTCCGATCAAATCGGATTGGGTCAGAATATTCTGATTAATGTGTTCTGATTGAGGTACATAATGCATTTTATTCCAATTGGGCTATTATTCCAATTACTAGTGGAATATTATGATCCATGTAAATCCACATAATGTTACACAGTATTGTAGGAGGTAAGGTTTCAAGTTCTCTTGAGGATGCAATGATGGTTAAATAAAATAATTATTGACCTAGTATCCATAGATGCCAGTTGCAGTTCATTTGGCAAGACTGTCTACAAATACGTACAGAACTGTCCTGAATACAAAAGATTTGTAGTCAAGTCAAGTCAAATTTATTTATAGCACATTTAAAAACAACCGAAGTTGACCAAAGTGCTGTACAATAATAAAGAGTGGAAAAAAAACTGAATTAAACAGCATAAAATGAAAGCAAAATAAAATTTAATATAACTATGTAAAAAGTAAATAAAAATCAGTTAGTGACAGTTACTAAAAACAATAATCAAATGAAATCATGCATAGATAATTTAATTAAAAAACAATCAATTAAACTTAAATAAAAAGTAAAACAAATAATTAAAAAGAATACAAGGAATAAAAAGAATAAAAGGGGGATCAAATGTCTCAGGCAGGTGTAAAGGCCATTGAAAAGAAATGAGCTTTCAGTCTGGATTTAAAAGTTTCTAATGTAGGTGCTGCTCTAATATTAAACGGTAAACCATTCCATAATTTAGGCGCAGCGACAGCAAACGCTCGGTCACCTCTGAGCTTTAATCTAGACCTTGGGAGAGAGAAGAGTAACTGGTCTGAAGATCTGAGATTTCCTGATATTGTATGCGGTTGTAAAAGCTCAGAGATGTACAGAGGTGTAAAACCATTCAGTGATTTAAAAACAAGTAATACAATTTTAAAATCAATCCTGTAGCGAACCGGGAGCCAGTGAAGTGACTTTAATACCGGAGTGATGTGATCACTTTTTCGTGTACCGGTTAAAAGTCAAGCAGCAGAATTTTGGACAAGCTGTAGACGAGAGAGAGATGACTGACTGATCCCTGTGTATAACGCATTACAGTAATCAAGTCGAGATGAAATAAAGGCATGAATTACTTTCTCAAAATTTTTGAACGATAAAAAAGGCTTATTCTTAGCTAAAATTCTCAGTTGAAAGAAACTAGATTTAACCACTGAGTTTATTTGTTTATCAAATTTAAAATCATTATCAAATATTACGCCTAAATTCCTTACAAATGGTTTACAGTAATTCGCTAAAGGAGCAAAGTCGCTGCCAGGAGAGCACAAGGAATCCATTTTTCCAAAGGCCACAATCTCAGTTTTGTTATCATTTAATTTGAGAAAATTTAGAGACATCCATGCTTTAATGTCATCTAAACAAGCTATAAGGGACTTGATGGCATTTTTTGTGTGTTTTTTCTTTATAGGCAAATAGATCTGAGTGTCATCAGCATAACAGTGAAAAGAGATACCGTGCTTGTTTATGACGGAACCCAGGGGCAGCATATATAAAGAAAAGAGGATGGGACCCAGGATGGAACCCTGCGGTACCCCACAAGTTAGTGGAGCCTCTGAAGAAGAAAAGCCACCTAGGCTCACTGAAAAAGTTCTGTTAGTCAGATAGGATTTAATCCACTTCAGAGCCAATTCTCGGATGCCACAGCAGTTTTCGAGGCGTGAGATAAGAATGTTGTGATCTATAGTATCAAACGCCGCACTAAGATCTAATAGCACTAAAATAGCAGGATCTCCTGAATCAGCTGTCAATAAAAGATCGTTAGAAACTTTTAAAAGTGCAGTTTCTGTGCTGTGATATGCTTTAAAACCAGACTGAAATAATTCATTTAGAAAAGTCTGCACACAACCTTCTCTAATACTTTCGAGAGAAATGGCAATTTTGATATCGGTCTGAAATTTGTTAGGTCTGTGAGGTCAAGATTGGGCTTTTTCAGCATGGGCTGGACAACAGCATGCTTAAAAACATCAGGAACCATTCCAGTTTCGAGACTACGATTAATCAATGTTAAAACAGTAGGACCAATTGAATTAAAGGCCTCTTTAATGAGTCTGGCTGGAACAATGTCTAGGGGACAGTAAGTAGGTTTCAAATGAACAATGATACCATGCAAATGAGAGAAAGAAACAGGGTTGAACTGGCTTAGCACAGTTAACCACACTGGAGGCACAGATGGATCATGAGCAGGAGGTGTAATAAGTGCTCTAATGTAATTGATTTTATTTATAAAGAATGTTAGGAATTTTTCACACTTAATTGCAGTAATATCATGGCAAGTGGTGTCTGTGGGGTTAATAACAGTGTGGTTATAACTCTTGGTCTGTGGTGGTTATTTTCGATCAGATCAGAAAAATATTTAACTCTCTGTTTTGACAGTTTTCTGGTATTCTGACAGGCATTCTTTAAAAATCTCAAAGGACACCTGTAACTTATCTTTTTTCCATTTACGTTCAGCTCTCCGGCATTTCTGTCTGATAGAGCGGGTTCTCTCATTTAACCAGGGCTCAGATTTTAGTTTGGAGCGCTTTGGATTAAGAGGGGCGACACAGTCGAGAATGCGTGAGCAGGTGGAGCTAAACAGAGAGAGTAAACTCTCAGCACTCACTTCGGGACCAGGACATCAGTTTAAAACCACAGGTCTGCATTTGGATTGATATCCCAAAAAATACATAAAAACCTGTAATATTGTCTCTTATTCCTATAATAAGAGTAATTTGCAAGTGGTAAAAGTGATAAAAACCTGCAGGACTGATGGCTTCAGGAATTCTATAAAATACCAAAATAAAGTTTTTCAGCCTCAAACCTGGTTGTATATGCCAGGAGGTTCAAACTTTGCCACAGGTAGAGCTCAACAAATCAGTAAAGGATAAATAAACATCATGCCAATGTAATCGATGTTCAGATCTCATCATATAAACTCTGCTGAAAACATGAACTGAAACAAACATACACATACACAGCAATAAGAATAAGTGCATGAGTGCATCACACCAAGTGTCTGCTAGCGATGATAGGAAGATACGCTCTATGCTGTAGGGCAGGCTCTAGGAACTATTGTGGAGCCTACAGAAATAACTCAATACAAACGTAAGTGTTTTGTGGGGGATACATGAATTGCATTTTAATGTGTTAAAAAAAAATATCAAACAAATATATAACATAATACTGTGTTTCAGCTCAAAATGTCACATACTGCATGTTATTCTCTTTTATATTGTATTCGCTTTTACTGATTTTCATTAAGCGTGCCAAGCAAAATCTTGGAGGATGCTGATATTTTATTTTACATCATATACCCTTTGATGCTTGTTTATTAGACACTATGTATGTGCACTAAACTTCAGTCAAAAATGTCAAGCTGAAAAAAATATATATACCAATACAATCATTTACTGTGTCTGGGAGATGAGAGTGCTTAAATAGCGCAGACATTTGGGTCACATACAACCAAGTGTTAAGCAAGGCATCTGAACAGCCAAATACCACAAGGGAAATAAATGTCTTGAAATAGGCATGGGAAAAGGAAATGTCAATTGGAGAAGTAATCAAAATGGCCATTTTAGTAGGGCATGGTTTAGATTCTGATTTATCCTTGCTGGCATCAGGACTATCATTTCAGCTCATGCTGGGCGATGTAATTTGATCCTTGATGTCCACCCCCGAGACTGAAGCGTGTCGTGCTGAACTATGTGATCCTTATCCTGACAGTTAGTTTAAGAATAAGTAGAGGCTAAAACCTACCCGGTGTTGTGGTTAGTTTTATCAATAGGGTTCTTTCTGGTGACACATCTAATGATTATTTGAAAATAGGTAGAGTCCCAATCTGTAGCATAACAACCTTATAGCAATCTTCTTTAAACTATGTACTATCATTTCTCTTATCTTTGATCAAGTCATTCGTATACATTCTGCTTGTTTTGCAACCTAAAGGTGATGTATTTTTTTATTCAGTATCTGCTCTGTCTTGATCATCTGAACCAAATTTGGCCAGTAATAACATTGGCAAAAGACATCACGTTTCAGCTATAATCTCGGTTAATCAGAGTATTCCAGTGCCTCTGCTTGAACTGTAGTTTACGTACAGATTTTAGGGAGACACTGCCAAATTGTACATTCAGATTCAATGTTCCAATTTCTGTGCCACTGGAACCTTTTTGAAAATAACTACAGTTGAATACTGAAATGTTATTTTAACCACTTACTTAAGTTCCAAAAACATTCTGTAGCCAGACTATGTTATAATAATAATAATAATAATTTAATAGCAGTAACACTTAAGTTAATTATTTACACAATTGCAAAACATTCACCCAATGGCGCAGTATTTAATTATTTACATACATGATCAGCAATAGCAAGATCAGTCTTAAAATAAAGCATCAAAATATGATGCCATACTAGACATGTGTTCACAGAGACATACGGTACATATGGCCAGGAAGGAAGTAAAAGAAATACTTGTGGAATTAAATCTGTTTAAAACAGCCATGTGTTGTGTTGAGATCAAGAGCAATACCTTTTAGTGCGGGGGGGGGGGGGGGGGGGGGGGGGGGGGGTTCTAATCTCATTTATGCTTCAGCCAAGACTTCCTGATGCCAAATACCATCAAAAGCAGTGCCTTTGATCCTTGGGCCAAGGCATTACAAATACTGGAATATGGTATTGCATGCATATGCCAGGTGTATGCAGAACTGTAATTAGGTCTGAATCAAATTAAAGCATTATATAAAAAATATTGTACCTCATATTAAACTAATATTTGTTATGACAGCATCAAAATTCACAAGTTTTGCAATAACCAAGGTCATGGTCTTCTCATCTAGACTATAAAAGAAACGGCTTTATGGTCAGGTTTAAGTCATGATTTTCAAATTATCCTTTCTTACATCAAAGAGCTTGGATCAAATTCTTACCCCTGGCAGACTATCCACAAGAATTAAACACACACTTTAATGTTCACACATGTTTAGGGGTGTCACATTAAGGGTTTTTTTTTTCTCTCCCTGGGATACAACCTAACAACTAAGTAACGCTAGAATTGCTTGCTCTTAAGCTATACTGAAATTTCTCTATTACACCTCAAATATGTTTGTTTTCTATTTTTATGACTTAATGTGTCTGGTCGCAAGCAAAAGATTTTTATTTAATATATTACAAAAAACATAACTTAAACTGACAACAAAAGACTGCATATTAATTGTCTATAGGATAATGTTGCTTATAGGTAAGGATCATTGGGTATTTGCTGCATTTGTATGTCTGATAGGTGGCATAAATCTAAACAGAGTAGAGCAAAAGCTCTGTGTGTGCAAACGGTCCACAAACAACAATCATTCACTGTGTGTGAATGATTATGTGTTAGTAAGCTACTGGTTACGTAGAACCCATCAAGCACAAAGCTTTGCCCTACATTCACCACTACATACTTCATTCGCTCTGTATGTGTGATGTGTAATAACATTATTCCACTGGGCCTCCCATATCTCATGAAATGAGACTTTTAACCATGCTATTCAATGCCTCAAACCTGTGAGCACTGGGACAATGCTGGTGTTCCATTTCAACCCTTCTAGGTTTTTGCCATCTTAACAGGTGCTAGAGGACAAAGTAGAATTTAATCAAAAACAGCAATATCTACTCTATATGCTAAGCAATGGTGGATGTAAAATGCCTTCTGGAGGTCTTTCAGATTAGTGCCCTTAGGAAAGGATGGTTAATCAGACTGTTTTTAGGGTACTTCTGCTGACGTGTAATTCAGATCTCATGCAGCAAAAAAAAAAAAAAAAAAGGCCACAGGCCATAACAACCTTTAAACTTATTTTTGTATTATTGAACTAGATTTACATAAAGTATTCAGGAGATCATACATGGTTTTAATATTTTTTGAACAAGAATTACTAAAATACTGTTCAAATGATGTGCTGTGATTATATTGGAGTAACAAACCTGACTTTATTTGCTTTGTGATAGACAAGGAAACACAAATTATATAAAACAATACCTTTACTGTATATACTGTATATAAATTGGAATAAATGTATGTATAATTTACTGTATGTGTATGTATAATTTACTGTATGTGTAGGTATAATTTGTTTATTTACCCTGTAAAGCATTTTGTTCTGAGAAACCTTAATGTTACCTATCATGTTTTTAATAATCTTGTACAATCATATTCAACATATTTACAGAGGGTTGTTATATCGAGACTGTGTAAAATCTATTGACTGGTTCTGAGTCTGTTTTTCACCAGCCTAGCTCTAGGCATAAACCTATAGTGACGTCCCCTGTCAAATGAAGATCAAGTCAGTAAATCATTCCCTTGAATGCAACAAGAGGATTTTAAAGTCTCATTCCAACTTTCAACACAGAGTTTTGGGAGCTTCATAAAGCCCACTAACTGGATTAATGTTGTGGCAGGGGCCCATGTATTATCTTTATCCTACCCACATCTTTATCCAGTCTCAGATAGAATTTTGGAGCCAACTTTAGAGGGTTTTATCCCCAGTGGATTACGGTAAAAGGCCTTGACCAATTAGGGCAGGGGCAGGTGTCATGCTGCTTCTGAGAAAATTTAGACCTTTTCCACTGCTTGCCTAATTCTCACTCATTACCAGATGGCCACACTCATATGCCATGCAATGAATCCTTTTTGTTCTTTGCCATTGTTTCCCTGTGGAACATAACCCAAGCTGACTTTCACTGACCTCTCCTCTTCTGAGAGCTAATCATGCTCACCTGGGCACATTCCCTAGTGGCCACCATGTCCTAACTTAGCAGAGACTCAGAGAGTTGTGATTTGAAAGCAAAGCTGAAATGTTTAAAACTCTGACTTCTGCTTCATAACTGGCACATTACTGTATTAAGTCATAACTGTGACCAGGCAGGTTAAGGAAATAATATATAAAAAAAAAAATAATAGTAAAGTGCAAATTAGTAGTTAATAAAATAACAGATAAAACAAATGTTAAGTATTTTACAAATCTCCAACTGAGTCAGTTGTATGGAAAATAAGTACTTTTTTATTTAATGTACACAGAACAGCCATACCATTAGCACCACATAATATGAACACTGGTTATCAATTATAATCCAGTAAACAGGTGACCAGAATTATGGGCACCCAAAGCTCATTTTTGCCTGTGGGGAGCATTGATTATCCTGTCTGGTTTGATCCAACAGAAAAGCCAATGTAGCACAATTTGCTGAAAAAAGTCAATTCGATTTCAGTCACCAGAACACCCAGTGCACCAAAGCGTGACACACATTAAGTTTAGCAGGCAACAAGTTCAAGGTTGTCGTTCTGGCCTCCAAACTCCCCAGATTTCAATGGAATGCACAGAACGAACAAGTCTGATCCATGGAGGCCCCACCCTGCAACTTACAGCACTTAAAGGACCTTAAAAGGTCCTGGTTTTAGATACCACAGCACAACTGGTGAGGTCTTGTGGAGCCATGCACCGAAGGGCCAGAGCTGTTTTGGTGACACAAGGAGAATCTATACAATACTTGAAATAATGTTTCAAGGTTTTGTTAGAACTGATCAGTGTATACTGCCAGCCTATATTTAAAATACCATTTGCATGTGGGAACACATTATGGTCCTCTGTCAAGGTAATAACCCATTGTCATCTCTGTTGGATGGCAAATATTAAACCATAGATCATTGTTTAACTATTTATAGTGGACCAAATGAGAATGTCGGCAGTTGCATTATTATTTGCCTTTGGCAAAATTATAATCATTTAACATTTCAAACTCAGAAGAATGTCGTTATCATTATTGCTTTGTGTTGAGCAGGGAAATAATCTTTTTAGGCTTAAGTAAGAGAACGTCTGTGTGTGTAATACATTACATGAGCATGCCTTTCATTAAACTGCCGTTGAAGGTGTTTATGAGATCTGTGCAGTCTTGTTTGATCTTCTGTGTATAACAAATTGTATTTTTTAATTGTATTAAATTAGTTAAAAATAGTAACAAGTTTAAATTAACTTATATGGCCCTGGTGCTGGACATACTTTGCCTTTCGTTTATTCAGTGTCAGTGTAGTAAGGCATTTTTTGTGAGCTTAAATAAGAGGTTTTTGCTCAGACAAAGTTTATACAGGAGAATATGTGGCACTGACACACAAGCAAAGCTTAGAAATTATGTTTACAGCATTACTAAAATACTCATTTTAAAATAGTAACAAGGTTATTGACATGTACATAAAATAAAATAAAAAAATACTCTGCTGTATGAATGCTGAATGAGCTTACACCAATACAAACAAGCTGTAAAAGTCTTATAAAGCATGGCCTTTGGTTTTAAACAACTTTGCCCTGAACAGTTGAAACACATTTACTGGTTAAGAGACTTAGGATAGGAAAAAACATTCTACTATGTTTTCTGAATTTATTATACAGTACTAAATACTATTGTACTAAAGTAATAAAAGCCATGGGGGGGCAGTATATGCTGATCAGCCAGACCCCTTGGGCTGCCAAAACAGCTCTGGCCCTCCAACAACCTCCGAAGGGCGTTTTGTGGAATTTGCCCGGTAAGTTGCAAGGGTGCATCAGACTTATTTGTCCAGCACATCCCGCACATGCAGAACTAAGATCTGGGAAATGCAGGGGCTAAGTCATAACCTTGAACTTTTTGTCATGTTCATTCATATTAATGTATGTTTTAAAAGGCTCTATGGGATATAGCGTTTATCCCATAGTGCTTCCCGATACTCTTCCCTAGAAAGAAATGCACACCCACCTGGCCATCGACAGGATTTTAAATAAAATGTCATTCATCAGTCCAGGCCCCCCTTATAAAATGCTCAATCATCCAATTCTGATTGCCATTGTAGAGACTTTTGACAGCAGACATGGCTCAGCATTGGCACTGTGACTGCTGTGCAGCTGTGAAGCACCATACATCAAGCTCACAATTGCAATGTGTTCTGACACAATTCTAGCTTAGCTAGCATTATTTGTTTAGTAACCAGGCTAGCCTTAGCATCCCTTGCACATTAATGACCTTGGTGCCCATGACCCTGACACTACATATACAGTAATCCTCCAATGGACCACTTTTTTGGCTGTACACGCCCTACCACTTTGATGATTTTCTAGCCCAGGCATCTACCCACCACTGATCTTTGAAAGATGCATCCATTAATAAAAGGTGGTACAAATGGAGGAAGTAAATTCTTAGCTCAAGTGAGGCCCAGAGATGAAATGCATTAGTCACAAAAAAAGGATACTTTTTGTTAAGGGTAAACGAACAAGGAGGAAAACAGCGAGCAGCGATTTGTATGAGGTATTGTCTATAATGCTAAAGAAAAAAATATATTCACCTATACAGCCGTGAAATTTATTTCATTGTCTCTGACTGTTCGAACAAATGTAATTCCCAGCAGCTATCAGTGGGTCTCACTTACATTTCTTACTCTTGTTGCTACATACCTTCTCTATCAGATTTTATTGCAGTTAATGAATAATTCATAGCACTTTATACTCAACTGCTAAATCCTAAGCTTAAACAAGGGTTAAAATAAAATCAGTGTGGTTCACTTCACCACAGTTAAGAATGGCTAAATAAGTGTTATGTGATCTTTATTTTCCTTACATTAGTGTGATTCTGGAGAACTAATTCAAAGATATATAATCTCCCATTAGGCATAAGAGCCCAGAGACATGTCAGCTCCAATACTCACACCTGTTTCTCCTGCTCTCCATTTACTGTAGAATCTGGTGCATGGTCAATGAGCTGTGTTATTCCTGCATTCTCTAATGTGACTAGATGGGCTATTAATGAGCTGCACAGTGAGAGGAGATGCCTGTGAAGTCAAGGGCAGAGATTTCATCACAAAATCTGCTGCTGGATTTCAAAAGTCATTATCAAACATCAAACACATGATTCAAGCGCACAGCGTACTTTGGTTCCTCAGCTATTTAGTTCTCTATTTCTATTATCCATTTGAAAGAATACAGAAATACAGCTAATTAATTGATCATTAACAAACTTCAAAAGAACAAGCAACGAAGAAGTTATGTGAAATTACACATGACAATCTGTTAAGTAGATTTTTCATTTAATTGAAGAATGTAGTTAACTTGTTTCAAACAAAAAAAGATCCAGGAAAAAAACAGGTAAGTTTATATGTTCTCGTGAAAAGAGTAAGCCACTACATTCATCTAAACTTTACTAAATACAATTTGAAATGCATTTTGTTAATAAAAATATTTTTTCAGCGTTTTCTGGCCAAGCACATCATTTGCATTATCAAGGAAAAATTTTACATGTGAAGATTTATGGTATTGTAAGGCTCCACACCAAAAGTCAAACAGTTAATTGACACTGCAGTAGATGATGACTGGCTATAAGTGGATCTATCACCAAGACATCATTACCAGTCACCATCTCAGACACCAAGTTGTAACTATTAAAAAAAAAACTTGTATATGAATCAATCAGGAATATCCAAATATGCAGGAACTTAATGAGGAAATGAGTTTGATTGGTGTAAGCATCCATAACATTGTTAGCCATTACTTGAGGAGGCTGAGCACGTTTATTTTATGCAAATTCACAAAATCATATCTGATTTATCACCTAATATTAAAATATTTTAATTAATTGGCTACTGCACTGCTTAAAAATTAATTGGCTACTACACTGCTTAAGCTATTTAATTTAAGCAAAAAAAAAATAGATTAAATAGTTATACCCAAACAAACAAATAACTAAGGAGATTGCCTTAGTTACTAGATTTGGTTAATAACCATCCAACACATTATTAAAACCTCAACAGATTGTAATTAAAAAAAGAAGAAGAAAAAACATGGTCAGATATCACTTAAACACTTGTTGAAGTTGCATTGCAAAAAAATAGCATAAAGATTGGGCTTTGAAGCAATGAATCCAATAAATTACTAATTAGTGGGTTGCATACTAACTACTACTACTCATACCACTACTTGTTGCACTACTTGCTAGTACTACTATGATTACTACTACTACTACTTATTATTATTATTATTATTATTATTATTATTATTATTATTATTATTATTATCATTGTTTATGAACGGACACAAAACAGAAGATGAATATAAAGAATATATAATCATTCAGAGGGGGAAACAGTGGCTTAGTGGTTAGCACTCCAGGGTCCAGGTTCAATGGAGTTTGCTTATTCTCCACATGCTTGGTGGGTTTCCTCCGGGTACTCCGGTTTCATTCCCTCTCTCACCTTAACCCCACACCCCACCCTGCCCCCAGAGAGATTTATTTTTTCCCTGTTAAAACGGTGTTTCCGTTTGTGTGTGTGTTTGTTCTGAAACTTAAAGTGATTCCCTTAGTATGCGCTCATGCCGGTCTCAGAGAGGATTCTTTTTTCCCTGTTAAAACGGTGTTTCCGTTGTGTGTGTGTGTTTGTTGTGAAACTTAAAAAGCGAGGTGGGGAGAGGGAGGAGGAGTGTTACTGTGTGAAACGAGACGAGGGAAGGGGCTAATTCCACACACACACACACACACACACACACACACACACACACACACACGGCGCCTGCGTGCACCAACGGAAACACTTATCTGTCGGGATTTATTTGTACTTTTTTTTTTAAGGTAAAGTGCAGATTAATTTGTTTTATTTTCATTTTATAGATTGTATTAATTATTTTTATGTATTTATTTTTTGGGGCTGTGGAACGAATAATGTTAGTTTTCATTATTTCTTATGGGAAATGATGATTTGGTTTACGAGTGTTTTGGAACATGAGCCCACTTCCAAGGTTCCACTGTATAGAGATAGAAATATCATCATATTGCACCAGAACAGGAAAATAAATATTAGTTTTTGCATATTTTCATGAACTTTCAAGACGTCTGAATATTCACTTATGCGCTAATTAACCCACTGCTACAGTACACATAGTCATAGGGTCTTTGCCAGTGTTTATTAGGCTGAGTACTAATTTCTTAGCAAGTTGCAGCTGTGTTGTAATATTACATAATAATATGTTGAACACATTGCTTAACATTAACCATTTGGAAGATGAAAATCATATTCTCATCAGATTGAGAGCTGATGCATCTTAAGCACAGGCACTCTTTATGAGAAGAATTGCTGAAAGATCACTAAACTGCTTATATGAGGTCATAGAGGTGAAAAGCACATGTGGACTAATGATCCATATTGGCTTTTAAGGCTATGATATTAATCTTTGGCATCTCTCTCTCCCTGCTCTGTGTGGTCCAGGTCAAATCTGATTGACCTTCCGTCAAAGAAAATGAATTATATGTGGTTCTCATTTTATTTGTCATGAAAAAACACTGCATTGCTAGTAAAACATTTTCCCGAGTGTCAGCATTTCCCTTTACTTGCATGAACCTAAATACGTGTGCATTTTTTCTCTTTTTTTAAATTCCAGATGTGTTTTGTTACATTTCATTGAATACCCATTAACCAGTGAGAAAATAAACTTATTTCAGCAATATTTTGTGGAAATTAATCAACAATTTGCTAAGTGTACAAAATTATCAATTTTGATAACCTGGCATATTTGGAAGGTAAATTTTGCAGAATATATGGTTTTCTACAAGTAAAACCTATAAAACCTAACATGTGAGAGAACAGAAATTACATATTATAAGAAGTAAATAAAATTTTAGTTTTTTTTACATTTATAATTGAAAAAACATTGCAGCTAAAAATAAACCTTTCTGTACAAATACTTTGGTTTTCACACACTTATGCTTAATTTTCCTTTTTCAATACATTTCCATATGTACTTGTAAAAAGTTATTAAAATGAAGTTAAGACATAGTAAAACAACATAATGAATGTTTACAGGTTTGGTCCAGAGAGGTGTGGTATGACAAACTGCTGCTTTTTGTCCCCCCACTGGGGGAAATCTGACATATGAGGTGCACCACATTTTAGTAAAGCTAATGAAAGTGTAGGCTCTGCTATTAACCTCCAGGATGAAAGGAAAGGCTGTTTGGTGCAGTCAAATTGGCAATGGCCAATTTTTCACCCTGGCACACACATTATAAAATGAATAATTAAAGTATTTAACTTAATGGTCATATTGGAAATGGAAAGAGAGCGAATGTGGAAGAGAAGGGTGGCGATAAGTCTGTAATCGATTGTCTTTAAAACTAATCTACACATATTACACTACTCCCTGTGGATAAAACATTGAAACAAATAGTCTTTTGATGGTAGTGCCAAAGTAGATACAGCCATTAGGTTGGAGAACTCTTGTGATGGAAGTGGCATCATGGAGTGAAAAGATCATGAAAATTTAAGTGGGACTTTTACATGAGAAAGCCATGGGTAGTTCAGGGGGCTTATTATGTGTCATTCTGGTATCAGGAATACCACACTAAAGATCAATCATGAAAAAAAATTGTTGAGATTCTGAGAGCTGCTTTATTTTTTTTACAAGCATTTAAAAAATGAATTAAAAATTAGTTTTAACAACAAATACTTATTTTCTCCTTTTCATGATTCAGATTATCCAATAGAGCAAAAATAGGTATAACAAAAGAAAACATGAGCTGATGCACTATAACCCCATTCTTATGGTCATGAGTGCTGGTTAACCACAAATGTTGCCATGTTTGGTATTTCAACACCCTAAATCTCCAATTACAAATTGTATCTCATCAGAATGTACTGTAACAAGAGATTCTTAGTACTGTAAATACTGCATAAAGATGCTATATCATTATTTGCTCAACTTTAACAGAGAGCACAGGCACAACTGTAAAACATCGATCACAAACTTTACATGCACACTTAACAAGTGCATCACATTTCCTTGTATTAACAAAAAATAGAATTCATTTCTTGCTTATTAAACAAATGTTTGGTGCCATAATGGTAAAAAAAGAAAAAAAAAAGGATCCCAAGGTGACAATGCTAAACACTAAACGACCATGCCACCAACATAATAAAAACTCAAATGAATGGATGAATAAATGAACAAACAAACAAAAAAAGATGGGAATGGCTTTAGCTGCACTTTCTCTCTCTCTGCATCTCCATGACATTTGGCACACACACCCTTACTAATGGTCCCACTGTATATAAAATTTTAAACACTTTGAAGCATTCAGTAACCATTCCCATCCAAAAAAGAGAGTGTTGCTCTGGGCCATTGGCTGCTACAGAAGGCACACATGTAGAGAAATTAGCTGAACATGGTGTCATATACAAGTATAAGCAAAAAAAATAAATAAATAGACCAGCTGTTAAATGTGCAAAGGCAGATTTGAGAATTTGCCTTTGCACACTGGCATGCTGATCTTGTTTCCACTTAGATAAATCAGGAGCAGTGTGGACAGTCATTCAGTAAACACTGGTGCAGGACGGATCAAACTAATTGCAATGCTTTATTGAGTTTAGCCTTTGGGATGTTGAAATGCAGCATGGAGATCTGTATTTTATTCCTGTACACTGATGACTGATGGCTGATGCTTAAAAAGTACTATTTTAATTACTTTATTTGACAAGCAAGCAGGGCCTTGGATGTGTGCATATATGCTCTCAGAGGTATGAACTTTTTCTTAACACTATCTTAGACATTGATATGATGTCCCCCAAGGCATCATGCTGCTTTAATATCAAATGGAAGGGTGCCATCAGTGAAGCTCTGGATTAGGTTTGAGCATATGCTGTTTTCTTATGGGGAAAAGTGGCTGTAAAACCCAGCAATCATTTCATTGTGGAAATTCTTGTTATGCTTTAACATTATATAGAATGTAAGTGTCCTTATGCAGGGCTTCATAGGGGGTCAATGAAATGGGAGTGTGCAAGAGTGATTGTGCAGACCTGGGGAAGACCTTACAGTTTGGAGATAATGTGGGTTTATTAATGAAACTCAATAGGGAATGGAAATAAAACTGAAAAGAAACAAAAAACAAAACACAAAGCTCTCCTTGAGAACTGAAGTAAATTCTGTTTTCTCACTTTTGTGTCTTTTAACTTCTCATGTTTCTGTTTACTTTTCTCTTCAGTTTTGTTTCTTTTTCGTGGCATGCGCCCCCCCCCCCCCCCCTCTCTCTCTCTCTCTTTAGACGCAGGCTTTTGTCGTTGACTCTTCTTTGGTCTCTGTCTTTTCTTTTATCTTTTCCCGACATCCTCCTTACCGAGTGCTACCTGGTGATCGAACAAATTAATTATTACATTTTTTTAAATTATTATTAATGAATGAGATACATGTGATGACTAGGGATGACTCTTCTTGACCATGAAGATTGTCTTGGACAAGCAGGCAGTTGTTCTCTGATGCCTTGTGACTGTAGTCACTCAGTAGTTCAGGACTGAAATACCCACAAGCAATTTTGTACCTAATTTTGTACAATTTTGTACCTAAGCTACCAACAAAATTGGACTTGATATTAACTTAAACACATTTTCGGCTATACTGAACTCCCAGCCTCTTAACACAGAGAATAACTGTAAAGCAATCCCTTCTATCAGATATCACCCAAAGGAGGATGGGTTCCCTGTCTAGTTCCTTTCAAAGCTTTTTCCCTTTAGTCATCTGAGGGAGTTTTTCCTTTCCACCGTTACCCTCAGCATGTTCATCAGGGACAAAGTAATAATTATAATTTATACATATTTCCTTGCACTTTCCATAGTTTGATTCGGAAAATTGTAATAAAACAATACAACAATATTCAGAGTCCAATGTCTTGACTAACATCACATTAGAAATGACAGTAAAATAAACATAAACTACTGTTCTCGCTGTTACAATGGCTATTAGCATCATTTTAACAAAATGATTACAAATATATGATCTTTAACACGTCTGTTGTCATGTACGTAAATGAACTCTTTGATACTTTATAGTAGATGCAATGGATTATTAGAGAGAGCACACAATGTCCGTCTTATTGTTTTCAGCACCAGGAGGATTAACAGGAAGTGACATCATCAAAGAAAACAAATATTTTTTACAATATTTTTTAAGGTAAATAAAGCAACATAATTATGAACTTGACATTTTTATCTGAGAATATGTATCAAAAAAAGTTTTAAGTAGATATTTGAAAGTTACATTTCTTACAAGGGCAACAACAAATATTAAAATGTATGTCCAGACATTCACATTACATGTATGATGTTTGCAATAACATACTGTATAATAAAATGTTTCCTTCAAATAATAAATTTAAAAAAGACACCAAAACAGGCTGAACAGACAGATATATTTCCTTTTAATTACTATTTAATTATCTCAAATTGTTTGTTCATCAGCTAGCTTACTGTATAATCACAGTTCATTGTTTACATTTACACAAGTGGGCCAGGAAACAACATTTTAATGCCTTCAAGAGCTAACATCTATAGTTAAGGTTGTAAGATGGAAATATATATGATAATTAGCACTCTCCAGAATTGAGCCAACTTAAAAATTACATCTGACGGAGGTCAAGATCTGTAGGCCTCAAGGTCTGTGACACAGCTAAAGGGAGCATGTGCACTTGTCTTTGACATTCGTGCCTTCAGCTTGATCTGTCCAAATTCCGCCTGGTTGAACAGGTGTTCCACCTAAACTAGGCCATTAATCTGCCCACAGCTGTCTCTGTAGGATTCAGGGTTAATTATCATTAAATAATCCATTAGAAAGAGTGATTGAAAAAGAAAAAGGGGAAGCAATACAGGATACATTCAGGGGATAGTGAACCCTGGTGTACTGATAAGGCTAGGCAGGCTTTACTCACACTGTCATATTACCCGGTTAAAATATACCCTAGCTCACCTTGAAAATATCCAAAGAAACGTATTCAAAATAACACTTTAAAATCAAAAGTTTATAAATACATTACTTAGGGTACCTTTACTTCTCCTTGTTATTTGAGATCTTATCATTCCCTTTCCTAATAAATTTCCAGTTCCCAGTTCTACAGATTAAACCTGACCTGTGTTTCTGTGTTTTTACACTAGACGTGCTGCAGTTGACATGCACTCCTGAAAATAAGTGTACCACCATATTGGGCTTTTAGTGATTTTTTTTTTTTAATCTATGGCCAACAATGTACAATATTTGTGAAGCCCAAATAATTTGGTACACATGTTTAAATATATTATGGATTCTGTGTCAACATAGGGTCAAATTTATACATGCTGTATCAAACATACCTACAGTACACCTAATACTTGGTTAATTGTCCCTTAGCAAGTTTCACCTTTAGTAGATGTCATCATTCAGAGGGAATTCTGATTGGTTATTTGGCTGCTCTTCCTGGCAAATTTTGTAGCATTCAATTAAATGTGTCGGTTTCCTGGCACAGTTCTTCCTTTTAAGCACAGTCCACTTTTTTTTTTTATAGGGTTCAGGAGCCAAAAGCTTCACTTAACCCTGCTTTATCCATTCCACAAACAATTTTCTGTGTTAAGAAGTCATTGTCCTGTTGGAACTCACTCAGTTTTCTCCAAATTTCAACTTGTTGATGATTTGAGGTTGAGCTGGAGAATTCTGATGTATTTTTTCTTTATTATTCTATGCATATTTTTCAATGCATCAGTTCCACTGGCAGCAAAACAGCCCTAAGGCATAATGCTACCATCACAGTTGATGCAGAGTTTGTGGTGTTGAATGACTCGGCTTTACTCCTCAAAACATACTGTACTATACCTACTGTATATACTGTACTGTACTATGTCAAATTTCCTCCAGTAGGTTTTTTTTTTTTTTGTCTATTTTGTCAGCTGCAAACTTTAGTCAAGCTTGAAACTTATATCCTGGACATCAAACTTTCCGTTTATAGTGCTAGAAACTTGACTGTAGACAGTGATAATGGTGTTCCAGCAGCTTTCACTTCATGGTAAGCTTGTGCGCTTGTGCAACCTAGGTTGGTCCTGACCATCTGAACCAATTTCCTTGACCACTGAGTGAGACAATTTGGGTCTTCTTCCAGACTTTGGGAAAGTGGTCACACCTCCCAGTAACTTTACCTGTAATGTTTTGGATTTATCTTGAAAGCTACAGTTGCTTAAAAATAGCCATTTGAGACCTTTCTAATTTGTGTAAATCTACTATCCTCTTTTTCAGATGTGCAATGAGATTCTTGGACTTTCATTATTGTATGTTGGTGAATATGGTAAGTGCTGTCAAATAAACCAGACCAGTTACCAGCTGTAGTTAGTCATGTTCACTAACAGGAAGTTGAGACACCCTTGGCTTTATCAAATTAAAATACATCTTTAGACATTCAGCTCCACAGAATTAATAATTGTAGGTATATTTTACTCTGTACAGTATGTATACTGTTGATCCAGTGCTAATAGCAGAAAACCCTAAATAAACGGAACCTTGCTCATGATCTTCTATTTAAGGTGTATGGCGTAGAATCATTCTACCACGGAAAATGACTGGCTCAAAAAAAA
Source organism: Clarias fuscus (assembly GCA_030347435.1). Lineage (NCBI taxonomy): Eukaryota > Metazoa > Chordata > Actinopteri > Siluriformes > Clariidae > Clarias > Clarias fuscus. The sequence continues at coordinate 13,442,677 of CM059216.1, forward strand.
ACAAAAATGACTGAAAGCCCGGTATTGCCTTAACATGTTAATTTTGAGTGTACGCACATTTACAGGCCAGCTCACCCACAGAATCAAAGTTATTGCTGGGAAATTACGTGTATGTAATGGGCTCTGAATAAGGGAACTTTTAAAAATAAGAGTAATATAGTGTATACAGTCTAGTACAGTGAAGAGTGTAAAGAACTATATCCTAAACAGACCAAACAGTTGATCTACAAAAGATGAAGGAGCAACAACTCAGGACTAGAATTGGCAGTGTAGCTTCATCTAAAGGGAAACATTTACTGTATAAGGGATAACAATGTACATACTTTGGACAGAGCATACGGATAGTTTCAAAGAAGAGTGAACGAAACCATCCATCCATCCATCCTTCCCTCAAACACAACAAGGTCTCAGATGGGATCTGTCTGCTACTATCCATTTTCCCCTTTTATCCATTTCCAGGAATATCAACTGTTCGATAATACCAACTAGCCACAATTAAGAACTCCTGATCCACCACAACTCCAATCTAGGTGAAGACATTACCAAACATGTATGAAAATAGGAAAATAAATTAACATGTTAATAAAACATTACAAACAATTTCCTGATATGAGATAGTCATATCCTAGTATCTTGTTTTAAAAGTGATTGTTTATGTTACTTTAATCCCACGTCATTTACAACTTTACAGTGACCTCCTTGGGCAAAGGCTGAAAAAATAAAAAACACATCAGAGAAAAACATGTTCATAAATTGTACAGGGCTCACACAGGCTCAATCGGTACACAATGTGCCTCCAACTCTTTCAAAATCAGACCCATTTCCGAATTTCAGGTTTTGGGGAAAAATAAAATGTCTGGATAGGCACTATCATTATGGCAATCATTCGTCTTTGCTATACTTACTGCTTTAAACATATTGCTAAAGCTCGGCTGGACATTTCCAAAACCACTATCATCTCACACATCTCCGCAGGCAATCTGCATCTTGCTGGACACATGTGTTGTAGAAATAGGCACCTGTCTCTACAGTTTTTTTATGCATTTTAAAACTATGCTCTGTTCTTCCAGCAGCTAAGTGTATAAGAAGTGTAGGAATGTACCCAATACACATGGCACAGAGACATGAATGAGGGTCATATATTATACCTTGCAGGCTTCAGAGGCCAATAATCATTGTCCTTATCAATGTAATTTCATTTATTACTGTCATCTGGCAAAGTCATCTCTGGGTTATGGGACCAGCCAATCCGATGACAGTATTTGGGAATATAATGACTTTGATGATAGGGAGAATCAAATGGATATCCAGGTGTAAGCCCTGTCTTGGGGCCGCTTTTCTTTATTAACAATAAATGTAATATGTATGGAAAAGGGCAGACAAAACATAAATATAATTGCTAATCCATTTGAAGTGAGTAAGAGGATAGTAAAGATGGAGGTATTCTGAGAGGGCCTAAACTATTTCCCTTTTTGTTTACAAAAAAAAGCATTTAAGGATTTTTAGGTTTTATTTTTTTATGGCCATTTTCAATGTGAAAACTACAAGTATTTTTTTTATACGTATGTTCTTTAGTGAAACTTCCCCGAATGCATGAAACACAATATTGGAAAATGAGTTTTCACAAAACAATTAAAATGGTGCATTGTGACCTGAACAGAACATAACAGGGTTGCAGTTGCATAAAAGCATAATTAACATTTCCCCATCAATTACAAAGAATGAAGCAAGCTCAATGGATACATTTAAATCCATCTTCAATTACCCTGCCCTATTCTCCAAGCCATTTGCAGTCTGGCTTGGGAGCTCTTATTCCTTACAGCACTACAGTCATCCCTGCCTAACATGCAGCTTTGATCAGGAACATTATTAGCCATAAAAGCTGAACCCATCACACTGCTCATGATCTTTCACACTATTTCTTTTTCCTGTCCTAATTCAGAGATGCAGAGACTCTTATAGAGCAGCTGAACCATCATCAAAATAGAAAATGTGTTGGATTGGGTTTTGCCTTGATTTCACCTGTTTCCTGCTTTGCCATTACTGTGCTATTGGAGCTGAATGAGCATCCATCCCCCTCTTGTGGCCGCCTAGTAATATGATTCATTTTCACTATGGCAGCGGTCACTCATTCATTCTTAGACCCTCCCCCATCTACTCGCTGAACACCAGGGGTCACCGTCCATCATTAACATATAGAGTCTTTATTTAAATCCCATTCACTCTGTCATCCATTTTAAAGAGTGATGCTGCTAGGCAATAAAGGCGGCGTGGCGTGTGGGCCGAGTGCACCCTAATTTGATCATTTGATCCGATTGCGGAGTAAACAGTCAAGTGATGGATACCATCTCATTACAATGGGAAAGTGAGAGTTTAATTTCCTGTATGTGTTCGATCTTTATTAATGTCAGGAACAGCGGGTTGTCAATTGCATTACGGCTCAGCTCGCTTGCTAGGGATCCTGCGTGACACAAACAAGGTCTTCTCACATACTGTAGGCTAGACAACTTAAACAGCAAAGCAGCAGCTGTCGTTCTCTTTCTCGCTGCCAGAACACCATGCATTACCATTGTTCTTGCTGCATAGACTAGTAGGCAAAAGATTGTGCTAAAGCAAAGATTTTGACCCCTAGGTCTCCTGGACAAATAGAACTCCACAAAAGAAACTTTTCATTGAAATATTGAGAAAAATATCATCTGTCTACAAATACAAACTTTGCCTATAAATACAGACAGAATTGCAGTGATATCATCCACAAAAGGGGCAAGACTAAAAAAGCTTAAGATCCAATGGGTTAGGATAGGACACTACATGCAAAACATTTTTCTTTAAGCCCCATGGAAAATGTGGGTATTATAAGTGATGTAGCGAGCTTATACACTTGCAGTTCAATTCAACCCCAGGCTAAATTTGCATCTAACTTTTGATAAGAATATAGCTAAACATGTGTAGACACCTGACCATCACACCCAAATTTGTCCATTCAAAATCCATAGCCATTACCACAGGGTTTCCTTCCCCCTTTACTCTCATAACAGCCTCCCCTCTTTTAGAAAGGTTTTTCTGGAATGCTGCTGTTGGGATTTGTGCTCATTCAGCTACAAGAACACTAGTGAGGTCAGGCACTGATGCCAAGTGAGAAGGTCTGGCATGCAGGCAGCATTCCAATTCATTCAAATGGTGTTCAGTGGGGTTGACATCAGGGTTCAAGCCACTCAGATGCACCTACATAAAAATTGGCAAACTATGTCTTTTTTGGACCAGATTTTGTGAACAGGGTGTCCTCATAATGACTCAGTTTTGGGCCCTACAGGAATGTAAGTGAAGGGTAGAAGTATTAGAACTAGAGATCTACTGTAACAGAAAAGCTCAAAAGTTACACTCGTGCAAAAATCGGAGCATGTGGTCAGGTACTGTATAATCCACTAATTAAAAGGTCACACTCATTAATCCATTCATGCATTTTATAGCTGCTTTATCCTGGTTAGCAGCAGTGTGGATTAAATCATTAATTTGTTACCAATATTTTATAAAGATTTTGCAAGCAGAGATGGATCAATTATTGATTTTTGTTTTGGGTTATGTCAAGTGATTACAATTAGTGACATGTCACACCATGGCATTAGTGACTTGGAACACTTAAAAACAAGAAACAGAAATGGCGTCTGTTATCTTTAAGTTAGTTATATGTAAATGTCAGTGCCAGCCTTTCAATTCTATGTTTTTTGTGTAAAATATCTGGTAGTCATATCATCGTAGTTGGTCTTAATATTAGGCAATTGCAGCCACAAAGCAACAACATAAAACGTTTTTAATCACGCCATTATTTATTTAACGAAAATGAAGCCAAGAAGAAAAACTCATGTGAGCAATACTATGTGAGCAATTATCGCCTAATTCAATGGCTTGTAGATCTACTTTTAGCAGCAATAACTTAAAGTAATTGTTTTCTGTATGAGTCTCTTGCATTATTTTGGTCCATTCTTCTCTACAACATAGCTTCAGACAGTTGCCATTCGCTTATGCAAAGTTGTGTTAAGATCCCGCCACAGCATTTCATTTGGGTTGATGTCTGGACTTTGACTAGGCCATTCTAAAACCTTGATTTCTTTATTTTTCAGCCGTGTTTCTGCTGGTGTATTTTGGATCATTGTCCTGTTGTTTGACTCACATTTGCCTCTAGAGTACTCCGTAAAGGAGTTCATGGTCAACTGAATGACTGCAAGGTCCTACTAGGTCCTTTGCCTGAAAAAACAAACCCACATCATCAACCCCTCCATCACCATAACAGTGAGTATGAGGTGATTCTGCTAAAATGCTGTTTGGCTTTTGCTAAACATTTAAGCCAACCAACTTCACTTTGGCCTCATCTGTCCATAGGACATTGTTCCGGAAGTCTTATGCTTTGTTCAGAATCAGCTTCATGAATGTCAGTTGTGCTTCTATGTGCTTTTAACCTTTGCAAACAAGCCCTACTTGTTCATTCCTCTTCTAATTGTGCTGTAATGGACTTTATTTTTACTTCACTGCAAGTAATTATACAGTATATAAACCAATTACATGTACAGTACATCTGCAAGAAATATTAAGTTTTTTTTTTTAACGTTTTTTTTTTTACGTTTTTTTTTTTAATATAAATCTAAGCATTATGAATGGCATAAAGATGGTAAAGGTTTTACTGCTAATTTACAGAATCCAACACACTCTTACATTTATTCAGAATGCAAATGAAACACATTGCCTCACAGGCACATAACGTCTCCTCACTTTGATTGCACATCATTGTACTGCAGAAAATTGACTTCATTCAGTTATAACACTGATCTCACTGTCTCACAAAAGATCAAGGTTTTAGGTGAAGGGAATTTGTTTTCATGATACAAATCCCACAAGAGACAGACAGCAGCACAGAAAAGAAATAATGTGAGAAAGAGTAAGAGACAGAGAAGTAGTTCCTCTTCAGTGTCTGAGCAAGTCAGTGCCAAAGCTTTCCTCAGCTGGTCTCCAGAGTTATACCCAGAGAGCATGATCATTACCATGCTAAATTTATATTGATTGCAGCAGCCTAAGAGCTAAATGTGAGCTTTTCCCTGGACACAGCCACAATATATGGTCTGAAGTGATCTGCTAATCCAGCTGCAACATGTGCAGCACGTTCATCATTGTACAGCACATTTTAGCCTCAGCAGACAATCAGCATCTCCCCCTGTGCTCTGTGCTTAAGTGAACAATTTGCCAAGTCCAAAGGTGTCTAGTTAGGGCACGTGTTAGTCTGGGTATGTTGGTCTGGTGTAACTTGTGTTTTTATCCTGTATTAGCATTCTACAGAAAACTACAGTATGTCTTTCTTCATGGAGTTTTCTTGTTTTTCTACTGTATATACTGTAGTTATTTCATTATTCTTGACATTATTTGTAGCGTGTTGAAACCCGGAGGATAAAACAGGACAGCTTTCATTCTCATGCAGAGCGGCTGTTCTTAAATGCAATTTGATCGACTGTTTTTGCACTTATTTTCTATATGTATAGCTTCATCAATGACTTCTGTGCCATCTCTGTTCATCTGTTGTATTTAAGTGGAAAACCACCTGGATTTAACTAGACAAATAGTTAAGAGACGTCTATTGGCTAATTACTGCAGTGATTATTTGCAGATATTTTGGTAACAAGTTACAAGAATATCCTATGATCCTATGAAAGATGTTACTTACTTTCAAAAGTGGCAAATTGGTGTCCTGCATCAAGAAAAAAAAATAAGATTAAGAACAGTAAAAGGCATTATTAAAACCTGGAAGAATAGTGGTCATCTTCAAGGAAAGAAGAACCATCATCTTCGAGGAAAAAATGTGGTCAGAAAAATGTCCTAAATTAGCATGATGGGCAATAACTTACACTTAAATACTTAAACTCACTTAAAGTCTTGAAATCAGATCACAAAAAATAAAGGTAGAATTTACGACTATGTTTAACAGTGAAAGTAAGAACCTATCCACACTCAATATACGAAGAGAATGTGAGGGATTGGGACTAAACAGTTGTGTTAGCCTAAAGAAAACCACTTATGAGTAAAGCTGATGAGAAAAAAAGCCTTCTAGGGAGCATGAAGAATGGCGTGTAGAGCATTGGAAAAGGTCATATAATCTGATGAGTCTAGATGTACCCGGTTCCTGAGTGATGGATGCAACTGACAACCTGAAAATACTGAATGACTAGGTTTTTCTTTCCTGATGGCACGGGTTAATTGTTAATGGTTAATTTGTAGTATTTTTTGCCTTCTTCATGTGATTTAGACCATCAGTTGTCAATAGTCCTAATAGTACAAATAACATACAAATCCATATTTTGTCAAGAAACACTCGATTAAGTAAAGAGAAATGACAGTTCGTCATTACTTTAAGAAATGAAAGCCCATGAATTCTGAAAAATCTCAGTGCAGTCAAAACCAGCAAATGGTATAATAACATTAAGCACTCATCTCAGTAAAGAAAGACCGAGCTACCTCTGCTGCAGAGGATACGTTTATTAGAATTATCAGTCTCTGAAACTGCTGATTTATAGCATCTCAGATTAGAGCTCACATAAACGCTTCTTGGCGTTCAAATGGCAGACATATTTCAACATCCCCTGTTCATCCACTGAGTCAGTCCTTCATGGTTGAATTATGGCAAAGAAACTATTACTTCGGAATAACAACATGCAGAAGAGACTTGCTTTGTCCAAGAAACACAAGGAATGGACACTTGATGGAAAACTGGAAAATTGTTCTCTGGTCTGATGAGCTCAGATTTGAGATTTTTCCATCTAGCCATCCTGGCTTTATTAGACATAGAGAGAATGAACAGATGGTTCCTGAATGTGTGGTTCCCACTGTGAAGCATGGAAGGGAAGGCATGATGGCATGGGGTGCTTTGCTGGTGACACTGTTGGTTACGTATTCAAAATTGAGGGGACAATTAACCAGCATGGCTACCACAGCATTTTGCAGACATGCTATCCCATCTGCTTTTAAATTAGTGGGACCATCATTTGTTTTCCAACAAGACAATGACCCCAAACACACCTTTAGATAGTGTTAAAGCTTTTTTGTCCAAGAAGGAGTGATGAAGTACTGCATCAGATTACCTGGCCTCCAAAATCATGCAACGTAAATCAAACTGAGATGGTTTGGGATGAGTTGGACTTTGTGAGTGAAGGAAATACAGCCAACAAGTATTCAACAACTCTGGGAATGCCTTCAGGATTGTTGGAAAACCATTCCATGTCACTACCTCTTGAGGCTCACTGAGAGAATGCCAAGAGTGAGCAAAGTTGTCATCAGACCAAAAGGTAGCTAATTTGAAGAAAAATATCCTGGGTAACATATCCTGGGTAATTTAACACATTTTTGTTGATTGCATAGTTGTTGTTCTAATTACACAATAGTATTTTCTTTCCACATGTAATGACTAATGATAAAAGTGAAAGCTTTATGATATAGTCTTTATCAAGACATACTGCTAGTCAAATTAAGCACTGGAGGTTCTTAAATAATCATTTGAGTCCTCTTGAGGCAAGTCCCCTCCCCATTTATATTACAGCTTCAAAAGCTATATGGTATATGGAGATAGATTATAGCAGTGCTTTGGAGTAGGAGCTTGCAAGGATGCCTTTGAGATGACAGTTATTGATTTCATGCTCAGTGAGTGCAGGCATACAAAAAGTCTAGCGCATGAAAGGATTATATACAAGACTCAGCAAACAGCTGTGCTTTAAATATGCTGGAAATAAACAGCACACAGATGTTGCCTACACAACATCCAGATAGCTTTTTCTATAAAATCAAGTGTCTTGTGCTTCTTCTTGTTTACTTATTGGCTTAAATAAATACGGTTAGTTAGTTTGTTTGTTTATGTCACTTTTCATATGAAACATCACCAAAATATACCTCATCATATTATTTAAAAAAAAGATTATTTTCAGCAAACCTTATCAAAAACTTAATTATCAAAATATCTGTTTGATTTTTTTTTTTGTTTAATAATCTTTACATTTTTTATATAGTACATTTAGTCAATATTTTGGTTTTTAAATTTAAATTTGTTGGGAAAATGCCATGAAACAGCTGATAATGCCAAGCTTTCCTTTTTTTTTTTAGCATCATAAAGATGTTGCAAGCAATGCCTACTCCATTATGATTTCTCTATAAAGACCAAGGACAATAACTGCTGTACTGTATGTGCTTTACAGCAAATAGTAAGCAAAAGAAACAGCAGAAATTGGTTCCCACTCTTTGCTTTAGAGAGCAAAAAGAGGTCTCAACTCAATATTGCCAAGAAACTGGAAGCCTTTTAGAACAGAAAATAGTCCCAAAGCTCTACACTATGTGCCTGTGTCATGGTCTAGGGAGGATGCCATGCCATAATGGTACCAGGCCAGCTGACCTCATCATCCTTGACATTTCACAAAGCACACAGCAATGCATTGTCCTCTCTTCCTATAGCTTGATCTTGATTTCTATCAACTGTGTAACAGCACTTAAAGTCTGGGACTTTGTGCTCACAGCAGCAGGAAAACTGATCTGAGGGAACTGCAATCTATCCTGGGTATCTGAGACTAATCTCTGAGGAAGGCTGTCAAGTCCATGCACGTAACGCTCTGATGGAACGGAGCGGTAAATGCTTCATAACGCTTTCATAAATATGTAATCGGTGGGCTAATGGCTGTTGCTGAAACCTGTTTCAGCCCCGCTGGGAGTTTTGGTGGAACAGGGGGCTGGGGAATATTTTTTTAACATTTTCCTCTGTTGAATTTAGCCGTGCTTTGATCTAGTGCTAAACTAAACTATAAGGAGCAAAACAATTTACCAAAAATTGGGCCAGATTCTGTACATAAAAGCAACTTCCAGATAAAACAAAATGTAGGAAAACACATAAATAAACCCATATAGTTTCACATTGTTATATTCTTAGCAGTGGATGTGCCATAGTTCAATTAAATATTTTACAATTTATAATCACACACAAACAGAAAAACGCATCACAAGCTTTAAATTATAGTCCAAGAATCTTGTATGTGCTTGGGCTTTTAAAGCAGACAGTAGATCAATGTGCCCTTGGTTATCAGAGAGTAATGCTCATCTAAATGGTTGTATTTATCCAAAAACCTTAAGTCTTGCACACAGTGAGAAATGGTGAGATAAGGGCCCATGGAACATTTCTTCTGACATTCCCGACAGCAAGCCCATCAGTCATGCTGTCAGAGCCAGTGGCCTGGGCTGGTTTAGGATTTATGAGGAATAATGATGGGTTGAAAATAACAGTAAAGCCATGCCCATACTTCTGCTTTGGGGTGTTATGAGCTGAAATGGGCCTGGCTTGTGATGCTATTGCTTCTGATGAGTGACTCTTAACTTATTGTATTCCACAATTTTGTGAGTTATCATAGCTAGATGCGTATAACATATTTAAGAAAACACAATTTCCTACTTAACGTGACTATTTCAGGAAAACGTGACCATGTCACATAGAAATGAAAAATATTTCTGAAAACACTGTAAATGGAAAAGGCGGCAAACATTTTGTTTAGTTCTGGGAATTTTCCTGAGCTAATGGTAGAGCCTAAATGAACTTCAAACTAAAGAAACTATAAGAAATCGGTACAGTGCAATACAAAGTATAACGATGTACTGCATAAACAACAAACATGATTCCAATATACACAGGTATGCATAATAACACAGAATACAATATAGTACACTATGCATCTCCAGAATCTCCTGGTTCGATTCCTGCCTCGGGTTCTGTGTGCATAGCGTTTGCATTTTGCAGAGTAACCTCCATGTACTCCAGTTTCCTCCTACAGTCCAAAGACATGCAGATTAGTCTAACTGGCATTCCCAAACAGCCCATAGTGTATGAACGCATGTGTGAGTGTTGACCGGAGACCTAAACATGGTCATGAAATGGGAATAAATACAATAGTAATCACCACTGGCCTCCACAGTCCCTAGTTCTACTCTAGAGGTTTCTAGATGGATTGATGGACATGCTGAATTACATTACTGTTGAGATAGACTAGGTGTATAGTAAATATGTATAATTGTGGGAAAAAATGTATTCTGTGTAACTGCCTGTGTGCAATTAATTAATAAAATAAAGTAAAATTCTACATGCTTAGTAAAATTTTCTCAGCTCTCTGCAATCAGTGTGAACCATTAATCCAGTGTGATTAACACGATTAATTATTTTAGATAGTGTAAAATTCAGTTAGGTAAGTAGTCAGGTAATCTATTCTCTCAAATTCATATATATGTAATACAGAGTAATATAGAGTAATATGCTACCAATTTGAATAGCGAAATAGTGGCAGTATTAACTGGTGTAAAGCACATGCACAGTAATGCTTAAAACAAATGAGTTATTTAAATATTGAAGTAATATTAAAGCTAATTGCTTGTTGCAGCATGTCCAGAGAAAAATCCAGAACGTCTCGGGTTACTTGGCTGTAACCCTGTTCCCTGATAAAGCGGGAACGAGATGCTGCGTGAAAACGCTACGGGAACATCTCTTTGTTGCCCGGTTGTGAAGCTTGTGCATGTCAAACCCGCCGAATACCTTCGGCTTATAACCTGTGCAGGCATGACGTCACCGAACAAGGTGCACCTGCAGGTTATAAATAGGAGTGAACCGGAAACATCCTCAGGTCAATTTTGTCTGAAGGACGTCCAGGCACGCCAGCAGTGCGGCATCGGAGCGCAGCATCTCGTTCCCGCTTTATCAGGGAACAGGGTTACAGCCAAGTAACCCGAGACGTTCCCTTTCAAAAGCTACACTCGATGCTGCGTGAAAACGCTATGGGAACGAGAATACCAACGCCGCCGCACTGCAAGTGTCTGGACCCCCAGGTTGTGTAGCGTGTGCGCACAAGCCGAGGAGGTCTCAGACCTAGCTCTGGGATGCTGACTCAAGGATCCGCGAACCTGGAGTAGCATTGACATCCAGACTATAAAATCTAACAAACGTGTGTGGAGAGGACCAGCCCGCCGCATCACACACCTGCTGCAGGGGTACGCCTCTTGCCAAGGCAATCGATGAGGCAATCCCCCTGGTTGAATGAGCCCTGATTCCCAGAGGCGAAGTGTGACCACGCGCCTCATAGGCTAGGACAATGGCATCTCTCACCCAGTGTGACAGAGTCTGTCTAGTGGCAGCCGCCCCCCGGTTGCGACCCCCATGGCAAATAAAGAGTTGCTCTGATTTACGCCACTGGCTAGTGCGGTGGACGTAGATCCGAAGAGCACGTACTGGACACAGTAAGTGAAGTCTTTCCTGCTCCGGAGCTGTGAAAGGCGGAGGACAGAAGGCTTCGAGAACAACTGGGTGCATGGTTGAGAATGGAACCTTGGGAAGATAGTTCGGGTGAGGATGCAGAATAGCTTTGACTTGCCCAGGGGCAAAGTCTAGGCAGGATGGGGAGACTGACAGAGCCTGCAGATCCCCAATCCTCTTCAAAGAAGTAATAGCCATCAGAAAAACCATCTTAAGAGACAGAAGCTTGACAGGCGCTGACTCTAGTGGTTCGAACGGGGTGTCAGCCAGGCCTTCGAGTACGATAGTTAAGTCCCACGAAGGGACCGTAGCTCTAGTGGGCGGCTTCAACCGTTTAGCTCCACGAATAAAACGGGCAACTAAATGGTGCTTGCCCACAGAAACCCCGTCGTTCAGAGCGTGACAGGCCGAAATAGCGGCTACATACGTTCTGAGCGTACTAGGGCATAAGCCCGAGGACAACTTTTCTTGCAGAAACTCCAGCACTGAAACAATCTGGCAGTGAACTGGGTCTATGTGTCTTGTCATGCACCAATTTTCAAACACACTCCATTTGAGGGCATAAGTTCTCCTAGTGGAGGGAGCCCTGGCACTTAAAATGGTTTCAATTACGCTGGCTGAAAGCCCAGCCTGTCTCAGTTGGTCCCGTTCAGGGGCCAAACGTGAAGGTTCCAGAGCTCGGGCCGGGGATGAAGTATTGTCCCCTGCGCCTGAGACAGAAGATCCCTCCTCACTGGAATCACCCAGGGTGAGCCGTCGAGGAGAGATATTAGATCCGAGAACCACACTCTGGTCGGCCAATGGGGCGCTATCAATAAGAGGCGCAACCCTTGTTGACGGACCCTCGCCAGGACTCCCGGGAGCAGAACTATAGGCGGAAACGCATAAAGGCGTAACCTGGGCCACGTGTGGGCCATTGCGTCCAGACCCAGGGGAGCTGGAGGAGTCAGAGAGTAGTAAAGGGGGCATTGTGCTGTCTCTTGTGAGGCAAAGAGGTCCACCTCTGCTACGTAAAATCTTTCCCAGATTTGACTGACTATTTCGGGGTGGAGCTTCCATTCCCCCTGTTCTACAGCTTGTCTGGATAGCAAGTCTGCTCCTACATTGCTGTGCCCTGGAATGTAAATCGCCCTGAGGGACAGGAACTTGTCCTGTGCCCAAAGCAGAACCTGGTGCGCTAGCTTGTTCAAGCGGCGCGAGCGCAGTCCACCCTGGTGATTTATGTACGAGACTACCGCAGTGCTGTCCACCCGCACTAGGACATGGTAGCCTCTCAACTGCTGGAGGAAGTGTTTCAGGGCCAGAAACAGAGCCATCATTTCGAGGCAATTGATGTGCCACGCGAGAAGATGACCTCTCCAGCTCCCTTGTGCTGGACGGCCATCCAAGACCGCACCCCAGCCCGTGAGGGAAGCGTCTGTCGTTAGCATCTTGCGACGACAAGACGGACCTAGAGTGGGACCCAAAGTCAGAAACCGGGGTCTGAACCACATAGAAAGGGTACGAAGCCCCAGGCGCGTAACCCTTATTAGCCTCTGGGGGTTGGCCCTTGAATGAAACCCCCTGGCTCTTAGCCACAGCTGAAACGCTCTCATGTGCAGAAGGCCCAAAGGTATCACCGTGGACGCAGCCGCCATGAGGCCTAAAGATTTCTGAAAGTGATGAACAGTGACCTTCTGGCCTAGCTTGATTTCCTTCAGGGTGTTGAGAATGGATTCGACACGAGCAGGAGACAACTGTGCCCGCATCGTGACCGAATCCCATGTGACACCCAAATATGTTGTCCTCTGAACAGGAAGGAGAACGCTTTTCGTGGCGTTGAGTCTCAATCCTAAAGAATGAAGATGGGCTAGGACGACATCCCGATGTCGAAGCGCTAGCTCCTGAGACCGGGCCAGAATCAGCCAGTCGTCTATGTAATTCAAAATACGGATGCCCTGGAGTCGTAAAGGAGCCAGAGCCGCATCCATGCATTTTGTATATGTGCGGGGTGACAGAGCTAGGCCAAATGGAAGGACCCGAAACTGGTAAGCCTCGCCCCCAAAGGCGAACCTCAGGAACTTCCTGTGCTGTGGCAATATTTCTATATGGAAATATGCGTCCTTGAGATCGATTGTCACAAACCAATCCTCTAGTTGAATTTGAGAAACAATCATTTTGATAGTCAACATTTTGAATCTGGATTTCCTGAGATAGCGGTTCAAGCCGCGAAGATCCAAGATCGGACGCAACCCCCCTCCTCTCTTGGGCACCAAAAAGTACCGACTGTAGTAGCCTGACTCTCTGTCTGGAAGGGGAACATGTTCTATGGCCCCTTTGCCCAGCAGAGTCTTTAACTCCTGGGCCAGCAGATGTGCTCGGTCCGGTTTCACGGAAGTGGAGACCACGCCGTTGAAACGCGGAGGACGATGTGCAAACTGAATCCTGTAGCCTGTGCCTACAGTCTTTTCTACCCAAGGAGATATGCCTGGCAGTAGTTTCCACGCTGCCAGCTTCTCCGAAAGGGGCACGAGCTTTGACACTTCGGCTGGATGGGGGGGTGTTAGGTGTTGGGTATCCTGAAGTATGGCAGGAGATACCCAAACACCCAACTCTTCGTTGGAGACCGGCGCTCCCCGAAACACCAGTGGTGGCGGGGATTGAACACCGGCCTCCAGGGAGTGCCAGGGAGGAGGCCCTGCTTTGTGATGAAGATCCAGGCGCCCCTCCCTGGGGGGGGGCACCCCCACAGCCCCAGGCGCACGAACCTCAGGGCCTCTTCTTCGAAGAGAGGAAGCTCCTCAGATCTGGTCTTTTTGAGGCAGATTTCTGGGAAGGGCGGCGAGCCCCACCCCAGTCTTTACGAGGGGGTGTGCGGCTGGTCACGCTCTCCTTCTGGACCTCACGCCTTATAGGGGCCAGACCTGGCCGGGGCCGGGTGGCCGACGGTCCCGGTTCTTGAGCACGGCGGGGAAGGAACCTCCCAAAAGCCTGTTCATATAGCTTCGCCTCCCGAAACCTAGTGGCGACGGAATTAACAGCGTCGCCGAAAAGGCCGGAAGGCGAGACGGGGGCATCAAGGAGGACAGCACGATCCTTATCCTTGATGCCCGAGAGGTTCAGCCACAGATGCCTCTCCGTGGATACCATGGCAGCCATAGAACGGCCCACAGCACGGGCCGTCTGCTTGGTTGCACGGAGAGACAGGTCTGTGGCTCGGCGCAGCTCTGCGAACGCCTTGTCATCGATAACCCCGCCGGTGCTCAGGTCCTTCAGCAGGTCAGCCTGGTAAGCCTGCAAAACCGCCATGGTGTGCAGTGAAGCGCCAGCCTGTCCTGCTGCCTGAAAAGCTTTGCCCACCAAAGCAGATGTCACTCTGCACGGCTTGGAGGGGAGGGTAGGCTTTTTCAGGGAGGATGATGTCCCAGGAGAGAGATAGCCCGCAAGCGTCTCTTCTATCTGGGGCATCATCATATAACCGCGTGCTTTCGCATCAACGATATTCGAATAAGTCGAAGTCGATGGCACAAAAACACGCGATGAATACGGCTTGCTCCATGAAAGGGTTAATTCATCATGGAGGTCACCAAAGAAGGGGAGAGAGAGACGTTGAGGCTCCTCCCCCCGGCCACCCGACAGAAACCTGTCGTCTAATCTCGAACGCTTAGGGGAATCTCGCTGCTGCGGCCAGTCGATATGCAATCGCTCGACCGCACGCGTTATAACCTCTAATAAATCCTCATAAGCTCTGTGAGCACTGGAGGAGCGTTGTGAGGAGGCTACTTCCATGGAAGCGAGAGAGGAAGATTCTTCCGCTCCTTCACAAGAAGCGCCGGAGCGCGCTTGCGAAGCGGAAGCTAAAACTTCCTGATCCGGAGAGAGCGCGAGAGAAAGGGGGAATTCCGTCTCGTGCGCGTCTGCCAGATCGGCACGCGAGCCCCAGGAATGCGCCGCGGCTCGCGGTTTCTCTTTAAAGGAAGCGAGCCGCGCGCGAAGCACCTTAATAGGGAGAAGATCACAGTACTCACATTCTCCCTGAAGCCCGAGGCGAGCGTGTTCTTCCCCCAAGCACTCGAGACAAAACTCGTGAAGATCGCCCTCCGAAAGAGATCTATCACACGGAGGCACGCATCTCTTAAGCAACTCCGCCATATCGGTGAGTTAATGCTGTTATTTTTTATTTTGCTTTTGTTACGGCTTGCATGCACGCGCAAACACAAAGCGGTCCTGAAGACAAAAAGATCTGAGGATGTTTCCGGTTCACT
Source organism: Clarias fuscus (assembly GCA_030347435.1). Classification (NCBI taxonomy): domain Eukaryota; kingdom Metazoa; phylum Chordata; class Actinopteri; order Siluriformes; family Clariidae; genus Clarias; species Clarias fuscus. The sequence goes on from CM059216.1 coordinate 13,458,226, forward strand.
CCTATTTATAACCTGCAGGTGCACCTTGTTCGGTGACGTCATGCCTGCACAGGTTATAAGCCGAAGGTATTCGGCGGGTTTGACATGCACAAGCTTCACAACCGGGCAACAAAGAGATGTTCCCGTAGCGTTTTCACGCAGCATCGAGTGTAGCTTTTGAAAGGGAACATAAGACACACATAAGACAATGTGATCAGCTGCAACTTGTTTTATTATTAATAGGACCTGCAAGCAACCCATTAAGATAAAGACCAAAATCAACATTCTCTAGAACAATATAAGTTCTAAATTCAGAAGCCACTGTGTTAAGGGCTTTTAACTCGATTTTAAGTATCATAACACTCAACTTTTCTCAACATATAAAACTTTTTCAGGACATAGCTGCTGTTTACCTGTACAGATACAGTATAGCACTGCAAGAATCCTCGGCCTTTCTTGATCTGTCACCTTACGGAACTCAGTTGAGGGGCTTATCAGATTTCCTTGGCAGTTGCATGGTTCACTATGCAATAAAAAAAGAAATGCGTATATTTTCATTCACCATGTGCAATATTTTTTTGTCCACAAAATATTATAAAAATTCAAAGCAAACACGAATAGATGGTCTGCTTCCATGGATTTGATGAAGGACTTGTCAAAGCGACTAATAAAACCCCACTATCTGAACGCTGTTATTGAAGCCTTGCTGCTTACTTCTGTTGCAGCTGTTTTTTTTTAGAGTTCAGCGACACCACATTGTCTGGCCACAAGCTAACCTTAAGAGCCAAGTCGGCAAATCTTGGTGCAAGCAAAGGCAGGCACCTCCTTTGGCTTTTCAGCAGGAAGCACACAGGAGAGAGCGGCATTTTCAATGCATTTAGATGAGACCTTTAACAAAAGGTCTCTAATGCAGATATCAATGATTCCTGAGAGAGGCTATCGGAGTGAATCTGGCTGACAGCAATGTCACTTCTTGCATGAAAAATGATGGATCCAATTTTTCCGCTCCCATGCTCGATTTCTGCAGGCATTACTGTGTGCCTGTGCTAGCCGTCATTAAAGGAAGAAGGATACATCTAACGAGTGAACTCCTTCAATTGCCACTTTATCTGGTGTTTCATTTGGCTGCCAAGAAGGAAAAGTGGAGGAATTTAGACTGTCAGTGATGACAACCTTGAAGCAAAATGCTGGAAAATAATAACGACCTTTTAGTGTTTCATCTAGTCTATGTTGGGCTTGTTCTCTAAAGGGCAAAAGAATATATGACAAATACGCTTTACTACAGCCTGTCCCCCTAAACAATTTCCCATAATACTGTGCCATATACAGCCCTCATACACTAAGAGCACAATTTGGCAAGAGGTTTTCTTTTTAAGTCTAGTTGATGGAGTGCAATCATCCAGGTTTTTTTTAAAGCCATCACAGTGGATAGGAAGACTGGGTTTCTCATTTCATTCCTTGAAAACAACACTGACAGAAGCCTGCAATCTGGCCCCAGTGTCTATGAAGGGCTCTATGCTGACATGGGCTCTGTTTAATGAAGTATCTTTAGGGGGTACAATGTGATGTAGTGCTCAGTGTATCACCCTTAAGGGGGAAGGTAAATTTGCTAAGTTAATCACTTAATGAGGCCAATTAAACACGAGGAGCTCAGGTGTAATGAGTGCCACCTCTGCTCTGAGCCTACAGCAAATGAGCATGATTTCTCTCTGTGGGCAAGAAGCACATGGCCGGACCTAATCTGTTATCTACTCCCAGGACTAGCCACTTAGGTCGTTTAGACAGGGAGATGATAAGTGCCATGTAAACTGTGCCAATATTCTCTGCATAATAATAAAACAGCAAGAAATGCAAGAAAGGTCAATGTTTAAATCTATATTCATCAAGCTTAAAAGGATTTTTTTTTTAAACATTTATAACAGCACTTTAGTTCTCATTCTGACTGCAATTATAATACACTCATGAGATACTATCCTGTTTTAACATGAAATACCCAAATCACCATCACTTTTATTTTGGTTAATGATGGACTTATATTCTGTTTCTCACATTATCTGTTGGAAATATATAATTTACAAAGTGAATGCCACTCCAGTGTCAAAATTATCATTTGGAGTCTCTAGATTGGAGTCATGCCAATAACAAAGATTTAAGGTTGACATCAATATGACTGATTCCTGCAGATATACTGCAAATGCCTTTTATGCATGTTAAAATAAAAGTCATGTTACTGATAATACAAAAAATAAATAAATGAAAACAAAAGTTTTCTCTGACTATCCATTTTTTCTTATGCGGCCAATTTTTTCCAACCACTTGGAATCAAAACTTCCAAAACCATATGTGTAAACTTCTGAGGAGGGCTTGAAGTATTATATCTTAGTCATATGTGTATTAAATAGATTCCCTAGCACTTTGTGTGACTTGTAGATTGTTTTATGCTGTTCTGTTGTCTATGTTTGTTTTATAAAGAATCTGCTGTTTAGATCTTTTCTGGTTTTGTTAATGAATAAATGTTTCTTTTTTCTTTTCTTTAAACATTTTCATAAAAAAATTACTCCTTTGGGAGCACAAAAAGGTCACAGACAGTAGTGTCTTCAAAACTACCCTAAAATATTTATATGACTCCAAATATCATTGTGCAAAATTTGCTAAATGAAGATTGTTAATCTTAAGCTTTACATAATAATAATAATAATAATAATAATAATAATAATAATAATAATACCATAAATCGCATCTTATATATTTGGCATTTAGATATTCTTGTTACTTTAATGACATTGAAGTGACTTTAGTGAACATATTCCCACAGTGACCCACACAAAATATAATACCATCTCATTAAACAGGCAGGAATGAAGCTCAAATCATCTTTTGACCAGCACATAAGCCAGAGCACTAAAATTATGTTCTCTTTAATCAATTACAGTCACCTTTGGAGTCATACATCTGGCAGGAACGTGACAGGAACAGATAAAGGACAATATTCCTCCTGATTGAGACAAAGTTAATCGTAGCAGTGAGTCTGTGGCAGGCATTTCCGAGAATGTCATGCCTTCAATAGATTTACATATGAATTAAGCAAAGCAGATACAGTTGGCACCTACTCTTGTGCAAAGACATCACTCAGGTTGTATGAGATTTATTAAAATAAGATCACAGCTAAAATCCCCTAAAGAGAGTTACATGTGTGACAGGTAAATGATGGTCTTCATAAAATTTTATAGTATGCAATGAAACAACATAAATCTGGCTTAAAGACACTGGGTCTTCTTTATATTCTAAGTAGATATTACTTTCGGGGAAACTGAAGAGAACTGAATCTGTATATACTGTATATATCATCACAAACACTCTAGGCTTTTTTAAATAAATACATCACATCAGCAAACAATCCCAGTGAATTTGTGATGCACTGGTCTTGTCATAGGGACATAATACAAGGAAAATGATGCTCAACTTCATAGCATTTCTTATTTATTAACTGTTACAATTGTTCAGCAGTGATATGTAATCATGTATTTTGAATACTGATCTAATTACTTGTTTTTGTTCATCTATGTTTACTGTATTCCATCCATCTGTCTAGGAATCTGTAGTCCAACTAGGGACCACGGAGGCCAATAGTGATTATCTTTTGTATTTAGTCCCATTTTACGACCATGTTGAACCTCTGGTTGATATTCACATGTGCATTCACATACTACAGGCAATTTGGGAATGCCAATTAAACTAACCTGGATGTCTTTGGACTGTGAGAGGAAACATGCAAACTTCATCAACACAGACCCCAAGGCGAGAATCAAACCCAAACCCTGGAGGTGCAAGGCAACAGTGCTAACCACTAGTTCACATTGTCGCTGTTTATTGTATTACGTTATGCAATATCTACATTTTGACTTTTAGCTAGTGTATTTTCATAAATCAGTGCTGCAAATTTTGAAGCATTTACATAATCCAACTCATATGAAGTGTTTAACTGTTTAAGGGTTATAATGAGAATCTATATAACATATTTAAAAAAATAATAATGCTGAGCTTAAGCAGCACAGTGGCTAAGTTTTATCCCTTTGCCTCACATCTCCAGGGTTCAGGGTTCGGATCTTACCTCGGGTCAAAATGCATGAGTTTGGTGGGTTTCCTCTGGGTTCTGGTTTCCTCTTACAGCCCAAAGACATGTGGTGTGGGCTGACTGGCATTTCCAATGTGCCTGCTGTATGTGATTGTGTGTATGTTAGAATCCCATTCGGATGCCCTGAGTACCCTTGGATTAGCTACAGTCCCCCTGTAACCCTACAGAAATAAATGCTGAGTGTTTTAAAACATTAAAATAATACTCAAGATAGCTGCAAGTGCAAAAAATCCTAAAGGATGATAATCATATCAAGCTTGTCAGATAGGGTAGAACAAAATTAGGGTATGCTATTCACGATATCTTCTAAGATGGTGTTCTCCAAACCATCTACACACTTAATATCCTTTTCAGCTGACACCATTATACAACACCATCAGTCTTTTCTTATTTGAATCTTTTCTGCATTGTTGTAAAAAAAAATAAAAAAATCCAAAATTTACATTCAGTGCAAGTGTACATCAAGTGATATTTTACAGGAAGTTGACAAATCATGAAATACTTACAGCTGTGAAACAGCTACTGTATGTTCAACAAATAGATGCCTGCTTGTTTGTTTAATTTAGCTTTGTTTCACAAAAAATATATATAAGTTTCTCTTGAAATTTTTATGTAAATAGAAATTGAATAGTTTTAAAAATGTACTAGAAATACTACAGTACATTTCAGTTCCAAAATGGATGGCTATAGAATGTGGAATACTCAGAAAGGGTGAATATATGAGGGGCCTATATTATCAGGGCAGTTAGATAGCAGGCGAGCTATTTAATTAGTAGCCCAATATGATTCTGAACATAGTTCAACTAAAACACCTAATGCTAATGTGGAGATTATATTAAAATGTATTATTATTTTAGAAAACAGAATCGTAGCGGGGGCGGCACGGTGGTGTAGTTGTTAGCACTGTTGCCTTGTACCTCCGGGGTCCGGGTTCGATCCCTGGCCAGGCTCGATTCCCGCCTCTGTCTGCATGGAGTTTGCATGTTCTCCCCGTGCTTGGTGGGTTTCCTCCGGGTACTCCGGTTTCCTCCCACAGTCCAAAGACATGTAGGTTAGGCTGATTGGCGTTCCCAAATTGCCCGTAGTGTGTGAATGAGTGAATGTATGTGTGTGTGTGTCTGTGCCCTGCAATGGATTGGCACCCTGTCCAGGGTGTACCCTGCCATGTGCCCTAAGTCTCCTGGGATAGGCTCCAGGCCCCCCGTGACCCTGAATACAGGATTAAGCGGTATAGATGATGAGTGAGTGAGTGAGAATCGTAGTGCACATGACTCTAGACTCTACACTCTCAATCTATGACATACAGTTTGTAACTCAATATCTGCTCTTTTATTTTTTTTACAAAAGTTTTTTTTTCTTTTATAGCATAACCTTAGGAAAGGAAAACAAGCATAGCTGCCTGAGTACATAAGTAACACTTTTTTTTAATTAATACTAGTTAGTACGTACATACGGTAAAAAATCCAGTTACTCTCACAACATTTAAAGCATAACATTAAGCTTGTACTGTGATCTTTACACATTTATTGGTGAAGCATGGATGCTAATGACATTGTGCAGCCTCATCAGCTGTGACACCTGAGAAAGATGTTAATGTGTGTGAATCCTGTACATGGGGGATTTTCAAGGCTGTCTCCCTTGGAAACACATTCATCTTATTGAGAGAACACAAAACAACTGGCTAAAAGGATATCCTGGTAATAGGGATCAGGAAAAGGAAAATGGAAATTAAAATAAGGGACACTGGCTCCTTCTGCTGTGCTGAGCTTTGCTTGCTAATTATTTGAGCCACCAATTCACAAAAGATTAGGAAAGACATAAACAGAAACTAGTTTTAAGATTGTTTGCACTTTTACTACAAAAAAAAAAAATTTGATAGTTTTCATCGAATATTCCTGCTTGCGATTTACATTATCATTGTCACACATACAAGAGTGTGTGACAATGATAATGTAAAACTAAACCAGGTGCCATTTTGGTTGGCAATCTGTATGCGGTTTTATAACGCAGTGCAGGTGTTGTGCATGTAAAAAGAATAAACATTTTTGGTTAGCAGGCATCCAGTGGGGAGATGAGACTAATCCTGGTCAAAGATGAGCCCTCATTGGTGATCATTGTCACTGGTGCATTGTGCATTTCGTCTCTGGTAGTATGATCATGAAAGACGTGTTTGGTAACATTTTACACAATAAATACAGTATATACAATATCCATAATGTACTGGTTTGATGTTTGCCTACTTATTATATGCAGGAGTTTAATTGCGCCCAGGCCGTTAGTTTCTTGAGTGTTATTAAGCCTTTCTGGGTTCTCAGTTAGCCTTTGCTATACTATTAATGTTAAATCACTATTTCCCAAAAGCATAAATTAGGTTTTTCTGATCCAAGTTTTGGCGCCACAGTGGTGTAGTTGTTAGCACTGTTGCCTTGTACCTCCGGGGTCCGGGTTCGATTCCCAGCCAGGTTCGATTCCCGTCTCTGTGTGCGTGAGTTTGCATGTTCTCCCCGTGCTTGGTGGGTTTCCTCTGGGTACTCTAGTTTCCTCCCACAGTCCAAAGACATGTAGGTTAGATTAATTGGCGTTCCCAACTTCGCCGTAGTATGTGAGTGTGTGTATGTGTGTGCCCTGCGATGGATTATGGAGGAAACCGGAGTTCCCAGAGGTAACCCACCAAGCACGGGGGGCGAACATGCAAACTCCATGCACACAGGCCTCAAGGCGGTTGTTGATTTCAGTTGCCAGTTGTTTATACCAGAATGTAAACTATGTAGTTATTCTGCTTAAACAATGTATTGATTTTTCTAAATGATAGTTTAACATTAAATCTTACCTGATAACTGTTAATATCAGCCATTTGTAAATCTGCTCATACTGTAAATAACCTGTAAATAACAGTGGGAGGAGGATAAAAATTTGGTAATATCCATTGACTGAAGTTAATATACGCCCTTATCTTGTCTCTCATAATGTGGTCAGTAAAATCCATGGGGGTGAATTTAGCTAGCGATTCATCATTATTTGGCTTGGGTGGTATTATCTGTGGTGGGAATGATTGCCTGATAAAATTGTGAATGTTTTGATTTTGGATCACATGACTGGAGAAGCGCGATAAGATGGATTATAGAGTCAAATGTAAGAGCTGCTTTAGGGATTGTTAGGTCTTCGGATATTGTGTGAACTTTCCCATGCCTCTATGTCTATGAACCAAACCCCTATTGTGCTTCCTCATTCCTTACAAGGTACTACTTTCTACAGCCCATGTTTAGACGAGTATACATACACACAGCTCGGGTTCGCTGGAACCCTTTTGTCTAAGCTGAAAATGCTAATGTGTTTCCTATCATCTGCCTGTCTCCAGGTCTCTCTATTGTGCATATTAATGACTTTTAATCTTTTGATGTGCCGGACGTACGTGACACAGAGCACCAGACCAAAAGCATGAATATGCGCTCTTTTCTGATAATAAAGAAAGAAATTCAGACACATCATGTGTGCATGGGTTTGTCCGTCTTCCGGTTGGAAACGCAGACCGGTTGGTGCACCTAGGTGTAGCAGACGCATCAAAAAATAATTCTTCCCTTTTTTTTCATTTTTAGACTTAGAGTTCATCTCTTTTTCCATATTTGTTGATATTTAAAGATCCTGAGACAAGGTCTTCAACCTGACTTCTAATTTGTTGCATCAGAAGTAAAAAAATATATAAGACGAGTGAATGCAGAAAAAGAGCAAAACCAGTGGATTAATAAACCCCTTTGAAAATAAACTGTTTTGTCTCGATGTCTTCTCAATGCATGTTTTTTTTTTTTCAGTGATAACCTCTGCCAAGGCCAGATATCATATTAGAACTTTCCTTTGATTCTTAATTTTTAGGCCTTTGTCATGCCGTCTAATCAGTACAAGACATCCTTTCTGACTTGCATCTTATCAAACACCGAAAGCTTTCAGCACAGCTATGTATAATAACAAACCAAAACTAATTATTAGCAGAATTTAACCACAAACAATCAGTAATTACAGACACAGAGTGTATAGATATACAAGCATTCTATTTTATTGAATATTAATGCGGAGAGCTAAAACAAAGCTTTTAAACCATGACATGCAGCCAACACTGCATTTTTACATGGTAACTACTGAGTTTAATTTGTTTATCCACTTCACCATAGCTGATGCTGTTAGATGATTCCATTGACTTTAATCAACAGTATCTACTCCAGGGATAACAATGCTCTCTGTAGAGCAGTTACCATCCTTCACATGGAGCTGGCTGAATTAACAGAATGTCAAGACTTCCTCACTTCTAAAAAGTTCATCAGATTAAAAAAGAAACACATAAAATAATGTATGATTAATAATTAATAAGTGCCACAGCAAGACCCATCTAAACCCTTTGCTTCTGAATAATTAATTCCTGCAATTAGGCAACTTAGTGTGAGCTGAGTGTAAGAGCCCATGCAATATTCATAACAATTCATATGCAGTATATCCCTTATGGAGGAAATTCTATCCACAGCAGGATTCAATATAAGGACATTTTTATTTGGTTTATAACACTGTTTCATTTCCTCAAAACAGTGGGTGGGAGGCTTTCTGTGTCCTCTATGTGTACAGTGACATATTATGCCTCTGATGTAATTTCTGAGCAGTAATGGAAAATGCATTTTGATGAATTTTAAAGTGTGTGATATGCAACAAATGGAAAACATTGTAAAAGGTTGATCATAAAGTCTATGAGGAGGAGAAACAAAATGGGGGGAAATGGGGATGGGTTAGTCCATGCGTTTTGTGTGATAAATTATACATTATGTTCATCCCAGGCTGGAAAGTTGTTGATGGAGTATAGAGAAAATGTGGCTACACTGCTACTGTGGACACACACTCACACATTCACACAAAGGTCTGGCTTTCATCTTCAGATTTGATTCAAAACTGGCTGCGAACAGAACAAACTGGCATTCAAAGCTGATATGTAACTGGGCAGTGACATCTTCACAAGGCATTTAATGAGAGCAGCTGCTGAGATTATATACAGACAGTCAGGGAGGTAGGTATGGATGATTCTAAGGGCCCCTGAGTCATAGGGCACTTAACAATGAAGAAGCAATTAAAATTGGTTGAAGTTGGGGGTTTTGTATATTAGGTTTTCAAGGGGCCCTGGATCTCTAGGACAGTCCAGTCTAATCAATAAGTTAGGGCACACGCAGTACTTTATGCAGTGTTTCTAGAACATTTTCTTTATGTCCGAAGTCCTTTAATCGGTTCCTCCAAGTCCAGTTTTTTCTTATGTTTTTGTTGATGCATTTTAGAGATTTTATCCAGTTTAGAAATTACGTTTCCCAACTGCATGTGTTGTCCAAAAATGATTGGCAGGTAGTATTTGCCTTTAGACATCATATGAGCTTTTACATATGTTATACTACTGTACATGATATTCTAATGTTTCTGTTGTCTATAACAAACATTAATTCATTCAAATATGTTAATTGTGGACACACGGGGAGGAAGCCACATTACTGTAAATTTGGTGGACATGCAAAGTCAAAACCCAGGGCCCAGGGCCTCAGCGGTCCTTTTAACTTGAATGCTTATTCTGCTTTTCTTTCAAATTAATAAAACTTAATTGAGCAATGATTGTAACATAAAATGTTGTACAAGTGAAACTAAACTTATTAATAGATTGTTGGAGTCATACAATAAATTAATCAAAGACGATCAAAGCTTTAAATATAATCAGGGGTTAAGTTGTACTGATCAAACATCTAAACGCCTCGGTTTCATTGGTAGACTGCATATTAAAAGTCTTATTTTCATAGCACACAACTTACAAATGAATATTTTAGCGACTACTCAGAAGAGTCATAAACATAACAGCCTAACAGCTATAAATCATGTAGCGTCCTCTTTCACCAATGTTAAGAAGGGCAATTCATCATATGCTCACTTAATGAGAAAATCATTAAACATCACACTACAGCAGAAACACCATAATACCTGATATACACAGTTGTAATCTGATATGCATGGCTGTAAAAGTATTACCACATGACACGTTAGATTTCATATGTTGTGCAAGCTCCGCTGTCTAGCAGTCATAACACAAAAGATGATTGGTAACCAAATTGGCTACAATGCCTGCCAGAGTGAAAAAAAAGAAAAGGGGAAAAAAAGAAAAAGCACGCTCTAAGAATTCATTCAATCACCTTTAGCTTTGAGTACACAAAGTGTAATCAAGTGTAGAGCACACAGTGTTGTGGCCAGGTCATGTGAGAGAATGATTCCTTATACTCTCAGAACCATTCTTTCACAATTTGAATCCTGGAACATGCCTGTGCAATCAGGGAAGAAAAACTACCACTGATGTGGTAACCTGGTCATCCAGTACATTCAGGTCACCAGCTGACTTCATTTTATTGCCTGATAACGTTGCTGAGCCTAAACCTGACCAACTGAAGATCATAACACTGACTCCAGAGGCTTGTACAGTGAGCACTATGCATGATGGGTGCATTACTTCATGCGATTCTCTTCTTAACCTGATGTGGAGATCACTTTGGTTTAGGGTCAATCTGAACTCCACTCTAACAAGTCCAAAGTAATTGGCATGCATCAGTCTGGAAAGGGTTATCTAGGCTGGTTAGGCTCATCTGACATTTGCCAAGAACTCTCTTGATTATCTCCAAGACTTTTGGGCAAATATTCTATAAAATGATGAGACAAAAGTTGAGCTTTTTGGAAGGTGTACATCCCATTACATTCGGTGTAAATCTAACACAGCATTTCATAAAAAGAACAGCATACGAACAGTGAAACTTGGTGGTGGTAGTGTGGTGATGCAGCTTTGCAGCTTCAGGACCTTTAATCAAGGACAAATTAAGATAATTGATGGATGGACTATGAATTCTGCACTCACAAAATCCTGAAGGAGAATGTCTGGCCATCAGTTTGTGACCTCAAGCTCAAAGCGCAACTGGAAAACAATAATCCAAAAAACGGACAAGTACGGTCTTGAACCCAATTGAGATCCCTAAACAGGCCGTCCATGCTGGAAAACCCTCCAATATGGCTGAATTAAAACAATTCTGCAAAGAAGAGTGGGCCAAAATTCTACCACATCAATGTGAAAAATTCATAGACAGTTATCGCAAACGCTTTTATTGCAGTTGTTGGGGGAATTACTCTTTCGCATAGGTCCAGGCAGGTTTGGACAGACTTTTACCCCTCAATAAATGAAAACATAATTTAAAAACTGCACTTTGTATTTACTAAGGTTGTCATTGTGTAATGTTTAATTTAGCTTGACCTAAATCATTTAAGTGTGACAAATATGAAAAAAACATGGAAAAAATCTGGAAGGGGTCAATACAGCCTAACAAATTTTGAAAAATGCATATGGTATACAAGCTAATGAACCGAGCCGTACCAAATGCCAACTGAGCATACACAGCCAGTGTAAAGTCATGCAAAGTCAGTTTACATAATTTTTCTGTTTTTGCATTTTAGTAAAGAAGTTAAAGAGGATGGTAGCAAGAAGAAAAGAGTATTGTTTTTAAAGCACCTGATGCCAAAAGAATTCATAAATTAAATTGGGTGACTGAAACAGATGATTTGCATTTACATTATTTCCTATAGCAAAATGTGTTTCGCAACATGACTTTTAGCCTTAAGAACTTGCCTATGGAAGGATTACATTTGTTTGCCAAGGTACCAGTGTACTTTTTTACGCCACTATTCATATAACTGTCCAGTGATCCTTCTTATTGTAAGAGAAGGCTGGCATACTGTGTTCTCACAATGCTTATTTCTTTTTAAATGTCTAGTTTTACATTAAACAGTATTTATGATATATGAGATGAATGATGAATGTAATCTCAGTACATGGCTTATGATATATCCCCCTAAAATGACTAAGCTAACAAACCAGACTGTCATGCTGTACACTTTTTTTTTTTAATATTTATTACATAATAATAGTAAAATACCCAGGATACAAAGTAATGCCATGTTAAATACACAATCACAGCAGGGCTCTCAATAGTCAGGAGCTAAGTCTACAAATTACATGCTTCAACCCTTCCAGGTACGTGACAGCCCTAAAGTCCATCTAATCCAGCTAAAATACCAGACAGGATGAGATAAATATGGCTAATGGCAGTTCTGAAATGCAAAAATGAGGCAAGATATTGCAGCATGCTGGGAGCCTTATACGATTCTTATATGAGTGGCAACGTCCATCCGAGAGAGCGGAACTGCCTCACTTATACTACCCTGTGGAATTCAGCATGGACAATAGCCATGGGCAGAGCTAATAACCTTCTTTTCTACACACAGTTGTAATCTATTAGGAATAAATTGCTAATACAAGATGCAAGGCACAAAGCTTAGCAGTGGTTTGCACCGTCATACAGGGGAACAGGTCTATTAGTAATGAGATCCGAGCTAGGAAATTCACTTTAATGAAGCAATCCACAATTTCTCAATGGTGTGTCATTATATGAAATGGATAGTCAGGCCAAACAGGAGATATGTTAATATAGCTACACATCTCAGGTACAAGAAAAAAAAAAAGTACTATTAATGCGCAGACTGATGCATCTGAGTGAATTTAACACGCACAGTAGTGATTCAAAATGTACTAGATGGTATCTGTAATGAATGGAAGCTCTCTTACAATTTACCTATTAGATAAGGCTTTGGAGACATGCAAAGTTAGTGTAGGCTTTAGAGTTAGATTTATCTAACTATTTATTTATTTATTTAGGAGGCTTGATCCTGCTCGTACCAATCTTAGACATCCGTTACCATATTCCATGAAGCTTAAAAAGACATCTCCTCACTTCTACTCATTTACAAACATAAATCAAAATGAAAAGCTAATCACATTTCCAATCAGCATGTTCCTCATTCAGTGAACTTGTCAAGTTCAAATGTAAAAGCAGCTTTCATGAAAAATTTTAACTATGATACAAATCACTACATTGTGTTCGCTAAACACCCTTTTGCCTTTTTAATGCTTAGCCTTAATTCCTTTCTTACAGTATATAAGTCATAGGCTGTTAATACTCTAATATGTTTTATCTTATCTTATATGTGCAGTAAGCATGTCTGTTCTCCACCATCATATCAGGAGTGAACATTGCTGCCGTGTGTAGATTAGTTATGTTGGAGAGACTTGAGCTGAGTGAAAAACCCTTGCAGCTTATCAAGGAAGAGCATACTGTATAGCTTAAGTGTCTTTGAAACATGAAGCATGGATAGATGGGCTACGGTGTCCTAAGTGGTTCAACTCAGTCTGATTAATGACTATCCTTTTCTTAATAAACAGTAATTGAATGGTAGAAGTCGTATCTACTTTGTGTGGGTGGGGGATGAGTGGGTCCACCCCTCTCTGGGGTTGATTATAGTTGACCTTGTGTGTAAAATAGCTAGCCTAAGCTGGGCAACTGTAGTCAGAAAAAAAGGGGAAAAGATAAATGAGTAGATATTGTATTTGCACAGAAAACAACGATCGATGGGGTAATCAATATGTATTTGATTTTTTTATCACAAACCTCTATGAAGGAGAATGGTGATTGATCAAACATGAGTGGACACATTGACATATCTAACAATATTAATTAAGAATTAATTATCTGTTTAGGTGACTGATAAATCCACTAGTACATTTACTACCATTACTCGCCTCTCTCTCTCTCTCTCTCTCTCTCTCTCTCTCTCTCTCTCTCTCTTCCACAAGACAGAAAAAATATGTTTTAATGTTGTTATATTACTGCTTTACACATCTTATATCTATTATAGTAGATTCATAATATAGTAGGACATAATCCTGTTGCAACTGAGGGTGACCTTTTCTTTGGACTACATAACCTGTTCAGACCAAGCCTTAATCACATAATTGAAATTTGTCATTAATAAAAAATTTTAAAAAAAAACTAATTAGAAATAGTTGGAAATCAATACCATTTAAACTCACTTCAACCATAATGTAATCATTGATCATAGCCAGCTTTCATTCAACAGATGTAAAAGATAAAGAAACGTTTTGTGGAATGCCTTTTACTAAGGATGGCAAAAAAAAAAAAATAAATGTGATGTGTTGCAATACAAAAACATCACAATGGATCTTGCAGTATGTAAGGACTTTAATGGGAATTCCTTAAACCAGAACCCTCCAAACTGAAAAATATAATTAAAAAATAGTAGTTTATGGAATGCACAATATTTGTATGTAATACATTGGTGCTGAAAGCACAAACATACTGCTAACATTATATATGGGATTTGAGTGATAATTTATTTATTTATTTATTTTTTGCATGCTCTTATTCTTTTTTTGAATGCCAAATGTGCTCTCTTAACACAGCCGATACAACACAGGAAGTTTTGATTGGTTGTTTTAGATAATACAGTACATGATGCAGCCATGCACATGCACGTGCACACACACACGTAAACACACACAAACACACAAAGAACAGTATACTGCAATTAGGCAGCGCTTCCTCTCCAGGTGATTTAATCCAGGTGAAATCACAATGGGGATTGGGAAGTTCATCTGTGGTGGAGAATGCAGGATTCAAACATACCTCTAGACCTACAGAGAGATGCAATGATCATTCATTACATCTAATTAAAATAAATTACTCACTCATCATCGTATATACCACTTTATCCTGTATTCACGGTCACAGGGGGCCTGGAGCCTATCCCAGGAGACTTGGGGCATGAGTCGGATGCCCTGGACAAGGTGCCAATCCATCGCAGGACACACACACGCACACTACGGGCAATTTGGGAATGCCAATTAACCTAATCTGCATGTCTTTGAACTGTGGGAGGAAACCCACCAAGCACGGGGAGAACATACAGTACAAACTCCATGCACACAGAGACAGAAATCGATCTTGGCCGGGAATCGAACCCAGACCCTGGAGGTGCAAGACGACAATGCTAATCACTACACCACCGTGCTGCCTTAAAACAAATTTTTAAAAATGTATTATTATTATTAGATCACATGTTTTTAAGAAATAATTGCTGCATACTGTATATATGGTTGTTTTTATATATTCAGTCAAACCAAAAATAAAACAGATATTCTGCATACAGTCATACATTACTGTCACTGTCATTTTTATTTGTATTATATCATGATTGTGTTGTATCACAACAAGCACCATACAGTATGTACGTAGTACAGTGTATATATATATATATATATATATATATATATATATATATATATATATATATATATATATATATATACACACATATATATATACACATATACACATATATACACACATATATATACACATACACACGTGGACAAAATTGTTGGTACCCTTCGGTCAATGAAAGAAAAACTCACAATGGTCACAGAAATAACTTTAATCTGACAAAAGTAATAATAAATAAGAATTCTATGAATGTTAACCAATGAAAATCAGACATTGCTTTTCAACCATGATTCAACGGAATTATACAAAAAATGAACTCATAGAACAGGCCTGGACAAAAATGATGGTACCCCTAACTTAATAGTTTGTTGCACAACCTTTTGAGGCAATCACTGCAATCAAACGATTCCTGTAACTGTCAATGAGACTTCTGCACCTCTCTGCATGTATTTTGGCCCACTCCTCATGAGCAAGCTGCTCCAGTTGTTTCTGGTTTGAAGGGTGCCTTTTCCAGACAGCATGTTTCAGCTCCTTCCAAAGATGCTCAATAGGATTGAGGTCAGGGCTCATAGAAGGCCACTTTAGAATAGTCCAATGTTTTCCTCTTAGCCATTCTTGGGTGTTTTTAGCTGTGTGTTTTGGCTCATTGTCCTGTTGCAAGACCCATGACCTGCGACTGAGACCCAGCTTTCTGACACTGGCCAGCACATTTCTCTCTAGAATCCTTTGATAGTCTTGAGATTTCATTGTACCCTGCACAGATTCAAGACACCCTGTGCCAGATGCAGCAAAGCAGCCCCAGAACATAAGAGCCTCCTCCATGTTTCACAGTAGGGACAGTGTTCTTTTCTTGATATGCTTCATTTTTCCATCTGTGAACATAGAGCTGATGTGCCTTGGCAAAAAGTTCCATTTTTGTCTCATCTGTCCATAGGACATTCTCCCAGAAGCTTTGTGGCTTGTCAACATGTAGTTTGGCATATTCCAGTCTGGCTTTTTTATGATTTGTTTTCAACAATGGTGTCCTCCTTGGTCGTCTCTCATGTAGTCCATTTTGGCTCAAACAACGACGGATGGTGCGATCTGACACTGATGTTCCTTGAACATGAATTAACATGTCCCTTTGGTCACATTATTTTCAGTATTTTCTAAGGGTACCATCATTTATATACACACACACACACACACACACGTGGACAGAATTGTTGGTACCCTTCGGTCAATGAAAGAAAAACTCACAATGGTCACATAAATAACTTTAATCTGACAAATGTAATAATTTTAAAAAATCTATTGAATGTTAACCAATGAAAGTCAAACATTGCTTTTCAACCATGAAAACTCATGGAACAGGCCTGGACAAAAATGATGGTACCCCTAGAAAATACTGAAAATAATGTGACCAAAGGGACATGTTAATTCAAGGTGTGTCCACTAATAAGCATCACAGGTGTCTACAATCTTGTAATCAGTCAGTGGGCCTATATTTAGGGCTCCAGGTAGTCACTGTGTTGTTTGGTGACATGGTATGTACCACACTCAACATGGACCAGAGGAACCGAAGGAAAGAGTTGTCTCAGGAGATTCGAAAGAAAATTATAGACAAGCATGTTAAAGGTAAAGGCTATAAGACCATTTCCAAGCGGCTAGATGTTCCTGTGACTACAGTTGCACATATTATTCAGAAACTTAAGATCTATGGGACTGTAGCCAACCTCCCTGGACGTGGACGCAGGAGGTAAATTGATGACAAATCAAAGAGACGGATAATCCGAATGGTAACAAAAGAGCCCAGAAAGACTTCTAAAGAGATCCAAGCTGAACTTCATGCTCAAGGAACATCAGTGTCAGATCGCACCATCCGTCGTTGTTTGAGCCAAAGTGGACTACATGGGAGACGACCAAGGAGGACACCATTGTTGAAAACAAATCATAAAAAAGCCAGACTGGAATATGCCAAACTACATGTTGACAAGCCACAAAGCTTCTGGGAGAATGTCCTATGGACAGATAAGACAAAAATGGAACATTTTGCCAAGGCACATCAGCTCTATGTTCACAGACGGAAAAATGAAGCATATCAAGAAAAGAACACTGTCCCTACTGTGAAACATGGAGGAGGCTCTGTTATGTTCTGGGGCTGCTTTGCTGCATCTGGCACAGGGTGTCTTGAATCTGTGCAGGGTACAATGAAATCTCAAGACTATCAAGGGATTCTATAGAGAAATGTGCTGGCCAGTGTCAGAAAGCTGGGTCTCAGTCGCAGGTCATGGGTCTTGCAACAGGACAATGACCCAAAACACACAGCTAAAAACACCCAAGAATGGCTAAGAGGAAAACATTGGACTATTCTAAAGTGGCCTTCTATGAGCCCTGACCTCAATCCTATTGAGCATCTTTGGAAGGAGCTGAAACATGCTGTCTGGAAAAGGCACCCTTCAAACCGGAAACAACTGGAGCAGCTTGCTCATGAGGAGTGGGCCAAAATACCTGCAGAGAGGTGCAGAAGTCTCATTGACAGTTACAGGAATCGTTTGATTGCAGTGATTGCATCAAAAGGTTGTGCAACAAACTATTAAGTTAGGGGTGCCATCATCTTTGTCCAGGCCTGTTCCATAAGTTCATTTATTTATATAATTCTGTTGAAGCATGGTTGAAAAGCAATGTCTGACTTTCAATGGTTAACATTCATAAAATTCTTATTTATTATTACTTTTTCAGATTAAAGTTATTTCTGTGACCATTGTGAGTTTTTCTTTCATTGACCGAAGGGTACCAACAATTTTGTGTGTGTGTGTGTGTGTGTGTATGTATATATATGCATATATGTGTGTGTGTATATATATATATATATATATATATATATATATATATATATATATATATATATATAAAATGAGAGAGAAAGAGAACTGTTCTACAAAGCATTAGAAGCGAATATGTTAGGCAAGCAATAATTCACAAAGACGCCACACTAATGTCACAATGTACAGATTACTGCCATCTAAATAACATTGATCAATTCACAAAGTATAGTCACAGATGTTGGATAATAAAAATTGTTAGAAAGGCAGAAAATATTGTTCAGCCAATCCATGTGCATGGGGAATTCATGCTTTCAACAAGAGAATATTTATTAAACATTGCAGAATGCCAGACAAACACATGTAATGGTTATTATTCCACTTCCCCTGTGTGTGTGCATCCTACTTGATTAGTACTTCCATGTCTTTAGTGGATTGAATGAGTGTGACCACTACAGGCCAACCCCATCTGCCACTAAATCAAATATTGTTTTCAGCCACAATGATGAGTCTGCCAATTAGCTGCCTGAGAAGTGAAGGGAATTGCCACTATTATACCCTTGCCATTCAGCAGATCTATAGCACCTCTGTTTCAGACATCTGCATGTGTGACTCAATGTGATAAGTAATGCATATGACTATTGATGAGGCCTTTAACAAGGTAATAACCATAGTCCCTAGTCAATAATTATTTCAATATGAATATCTTTATTATGAAAATGCAGACCTCAGCAAAAATTACTAACCAAAACAATACCCAGTAGTGCAATTGTCTTTGTCTGGAATTATAGTTTTCATTAAACAGAATGCTACATGTTATTGATTGTTTAAATAAGACTCAATATTCCCCTCTATTTCAATGTGGTGTGAAATTACATAGCATTGTAATATTCACTGTTCTGTATATTTATTAATGTTACAATATTCATGCCATTAAAATATACTGGGAGAAAATATCAGACCAGAATAGCTGTAGAACCAAGAATCCCATACTGTAAATACAGCAGAGTATGAAAGGCTGTAAGAAGACTTTATTTAGCACTATACACTCTAGCAAAAACATAACCACTCCAGAAAATGTAATGTAATCCCATGCCTTGTGCTCTACTTCTGACCCAAACTTGGCTCTGAGGTGAGCACCTTTTTCTGGCTTGCCTGCAGCAGTAGACGTCTCATGTCTGTCAACAAAGACAGAGACGTTTCACTCAGCAGGATTTTAAAGCTGTATTTTAGTCCTGAATGATAAAACATCAGTTTGAACCACAGTAGGATCCTAGAACCCTTTAAACCTACTGTATGTCGTGTTTATCTTAAACAAGCTGCATTAGATGTTCTTAAAATATCTACACTTTTGGCATGATCTTAAGAGTGTCATCTTCACCAGACCCTCTGAGGAAGACATAAATATATATTTCTTTTAATAGTCATATTGCTTTTATTCAGTCACCTTGGCTTTCAAACATGATAAAAAGAAACATATGGATGATCAGTACAAAATTCAGTTTGAATATTTTGCATAAAATCAAAAATGTGTAGTGTTCATCATCCTCAATTGATCTTGATGTTCATATCCTCTCTGACCTCATATACACTGACTACTTTCTTCCTTTTGTTTTTGGCTACAGAAGATGTTGTCCTCTGAGGAGGATAATTAATCACAGTTACATTTGTGTCTATGGATTTTACCATTCTATGCTATCTCACCTTCTTTTTCCTGCAGAGGTAAATGTGATCAATGCCCCTGTCAAACTGAATATTTGTTTAGGACCGAAACAAGGAGAGTGGCTATTGAAACATTTGTTTCCCTGATGATGCTTTGCGAAGTTCATTTGAAAGTCAGTGTCCAAGATGTCATTCTATATTTTCTGAAAGGCTGATATTTAAGACTAAGATGCCTGTTAAAAAAGAAAGATGATTTACTGAATAAATGCTGTAAAAAGATTCAATTGATTTAATTTACTAGAGAAAAGGCAAAACTGACAAAATATCGTTATGAGTACAGGTAGGTCTGTATATACTGTACTATAGCACCCTTGTCAGTATTGCTTCAGAATTGGCACCATACCAACATGGCAAACTCTGTCACAGCCTACCCCATTCTACAATGATCAGCCGTAACTTTAAAACCCGTAACATTAAAACCACCTAGGTTGAAGGTTCCCCTTGTGCCCCCTATGTGGATTTGGCCCCTCTGAGAGGGGGTCCATTGGACCACTGGCGGAGTGCTCTGGTGTCTGGCACCAGGACTTTCTTTGGGTGGGATCAGTGGGTCAGACTTGCTTCTCCATAATCCATGAATGCTTAATTGGATTGGGATCTGGGGAATTGGATTGGGAAAGCCAGATCAACAACCTTGAACTCTTTGCCTGTTAAGCCCCATATGTGTTCTGATACTATTTTTTTATGTTTTGTGATGCATTGGTTTTTCTATGAGATTGGGATAGCCTTTAGTCCCTACGGGCATGGATGAGCCTTGGGTGCCAATTATCCTGTCACCAGTTTAATGGCATGCAATGGATAAATCAGTTATATTCATTATAATTGTTATTCAATTCACCTGTCAGTGGTAATAAAGTTATGGCTGATCGGTGCATGTAAGACCTTCATGGCATCTCAGTCATTACAACAATGTATTCCCTCACAGTTTTGTGCCATCGAAGTTGCATTGTAAAAAAATAATCTTCAATAAAAATCAAAGCTATGTTTAATAGTAAAATTAAGAGCATTTGCAGATGCACAATGCAACAAGAACTCACAGGATTGGGACTAAAGAGTCAAAAAACTACTTTGCTAGGGTGCATGAAATTTTGACTTTGAAGCAACTGAAAAAGGTCATGTTGGCATGAGTCCAGATCCAAGCCATTCCAGAGCAGGGGGTGCAAATCAGTGTAAGAAAACCTGGGTTAGCTTCAGTTGCTCAGGTTTACACACAGCAACTTTATGTGGCAATAAAATTTCGTCAGCTGACTATCTACTGTAAATGTATTGAATGACCAGGTTATCCCATTGATGTGTTTCTTTCTGTCCTGATAGCACAAGCATATTCCAGGACAACAATGACAAGATTAATTAGGCACAAATTGTAAAAGTGTTTTTTGGGGTACAAGAAATCAATTTCACCCAGAAATTGGCCACAATTGGAATGTGCTGGAAAAGCTTGAAATTATGTTGAAATAATGTAATGGTGAATGTGCACCATAATCAAAGCTAAAGGAAAGACACATACCTTTTTTGTATGGGCAGTGAACATAATAAAAATTCAAAACCTTGACAGTGTCAGCACAGCCACAAAGAAAAGTATAGATTGGTAACTTTATTTGCATTCACTTCACATTCGATAGCTGATTTTATTTTATTTTTTTTCGTGAAAACTACATTCTTCACTGCTCCTGACATTCAAAGGTAAGACAATCTCTTCTAATGACAGGCTGCCAGGAGATACACTCCTCTTGCTATTGGTAACGTCAACAGCACTCACAAACATGGCATACTTTATTACCCCTCTTCAGCAACTGCTGTACTTAACAAGAAGCCATTGTTTTGCTTTTTTTTCTTTCACTTTGTGCCATTAGTGATGGCATTATGAGTATGTGTTGCCACATGGGATGATCATGTGTCCTGAGCATGAGCTACAGTCTAGAAAGGAGCGCTTTTATAAGCCTTACTGCAGACATCCCTGCTGGCACTAATGTGAGCTTGGGGTGGTCGAGGGAAATTCAACTCCATCACCAGGACTGCTGGCTCCGCTCTTATGCGTGAAATGATGGCAGGTTTGAAGCGGCTGCAATTACACACTGAATGACCTCATAGGATTTGGAGTGAGGTGATGCAAAGAAATGCTCATGAAATTGTCTGTATGTCATTAGTGCTGTCACAGATCAAACTACTGCTAGGTAATTTCTTTAAAAATTTCTAGAAAAAAAAGTTGCTTTCCATGTTCTGTAATATCAAAATGTACATATAAAGGGCCAATGAAGGGAATCTTACATATTTATCAATTAGTTACACAGTTACAATTTATCCTAGTGTGTTTTTTGTGCTAATTATTTCTACTCATTTTCGTGAGCAAGTCCTGATTTAGCATACTTTATCATTTATAAAATAATCCAAAAATACATTATATAATGCCTGGCCAAAAAAGTTAATTTTCTTCATGTGTGAAAATGATTCCACATGTTCCCAGAACCACTGTTTCACAGTTTGAGTGCTGGGATATGCCTGTGCCATCAGGGAAAACTTACATTTATATTTACATCTACAGCATTTGCCAGGAAGGGGGTGGGGGTTGTTAATCCTAATACATAAGAAACAAACAGGTCTTTAGACAGTGCTTAAACAGCAGTTAAAGACTGATAACTGATTTTATTTTATTGACCACCTGAAGAAACACCAGATCATAACACTGTTGCCAGAGGCCCTAATGCATGATGATTCACACTATTCATGCTCCTCACTTCTTACCCTGATGTGCCCATTGCTCTGGAATAGGGTCGATCTAGACTTAGACCACATGACCTATTTCCATTGCTCCAAAGTCAGAATTTTATGCTCCCTAGCAAATTTTCAAAATTGCTATGCCTGTATACTGTATATAGTATCCTGATACTCCAGGGCCAGTCAGTTTCCTATTTATCTCCCAAGAGGTTTTTATAGAATAAACATGCAGAAAAACATGTAGGTTGTTTTGTAGTTTTATCAAATCTTTCCCAAGATCATTCTGTATGGTGTTCACTGGACTTCTGCCACAGAATTAAAAGTAGAATGTAATTCTATTCTTCATCAGTTATCAATGTTTTTCTTTTTGTTTATTTAATGTTAATCCTGAGGTTTAATCTTGAGGGTATTGTGTGTGAGAGATTGCCAGTTCTTTCCTTGGCTGTGTCTGTTTCCTCCAGGTTTCTGGTTCCGTTCCACCTCTGGAAAACACTCTACTGTAGTTGGTGGTAACTCTAGACTGCCCCAAGGTTTGAATGAGTGTGTGAATTCCAGGATAGGTTCTTCAAAACGTTCTGTCCACCAGGAAAGAAATTTAGATAGATCAGAAAAAGAAAAAGAAATGTACCTAGGGTTAGGGCTAGGGTAATCTTTATTCACACATGGACAAAATTGTTGGTACCCTTCGGTCAATGAAAGAAAAACTCACAATGGTCACAGAAATAACTTTAATCTGACAAAAGTAATAATAAATAAGAATTCTATGAATGTTAACCAATGAAACTCAGACATTGCTTTTCAACCATGCTTCAACCTAATTATTTTTAAAAAAAATGAACTCATGGAACAGGCCTGGACAAAATTGATGGTACCCCTAACTTAATAGTTTGTTGCACAACCTTCTGAAGCAATCACTGCAATCAAACGATTCCTGTAACTGTCAAATGAGACTTCTGCACCTCTCTGCAGGTATTTTGGCCCACTCCTCATGAGCAAGCTGCTCCAGTTGTTTCCGGTTTGAAGGGTGCCTTTTCCAGACAGCATGTTTCAGCTCCTTCCAAAGATGCTCAATAGGATTGAGGTCAGGGCTCATAGAAGGCCACTTTAGAATAGTCCAATGTTTTCCTCTTAGCCATTCTTGGGTGTTTTTAGCTGTGTGTTTTGGCTCATTGTCCTGTTGCAAGACCCATGACCTGCGACTGAGACCCAGCTTTCTGACACTGGCCAGCACATTTCTCTCTAGAATCCCTTGATAGTCTTGAGATTTCATTGTATCCTGCACAGATTCAAGACACCCTGTGCCAGATGCAGCAAAGCAGCCCCAGAACATAACAGAGCCTCCTCCATGTTTCACAGTAGGGACAGTGTTCTTTTCTTGATATGCTTTATTTTTCCGTCTGTGAACATAGAGCTGATGTGCCTTGGCAAAAAGATTAATTTTTGTCTCATCTGTCCATAGGACATTCTCCCAGAAGCTTTGTGGTTTGTCAACATGTAGTTTGGCATATTCCAGTCTGGCTTTTTTATGATTTGTTTTCAACAATGGTGTCCTCCTTGGTCGTCTCCCATGTAGTCCCCTTTGGTTCAAACAACGACGGATGGTGCGATCTGACACTGATGTTCCTTGAGCATGAAGTTCACCTTGGATCTCTTTAGACGTCTTTCTGGGCTCTTTTGTTACCATTCGGATTATCCGTCTCTTTGATTTGTCATCAATTTTCCTCCTGTGGCCACGTCCAGGGAGGTTGGCTACAGTCCCATGGATCTTAAATTTCTGAATAATATGTGCAACTGTAGTCACAGGAACATCTAGCTGCTTGGAAATGGTCTTATAGCCTTTACCTTTAACATGCTTGTCTATAATTTCCTTTCGGATCTCCTGAGACAACTCTTTCCTTCGCTTCCTCTAGTCCATGTTGAGTGTGGTACATACCATGTCACCAAACAAAACAGTGACTACCTGGAGCCCTATATATATAGGTCCACTGACTGTTTACAAGATTGTAGACACCTGTGATGCTAATTAGTGGACACACCTTGAATAAACATGTCCCTTTGGTCAAATTATTTTCAGTATTTTCTAGGGGTACCATCATTTTTGTCCAGGCCTGTTCCATGAGTTTATTTTTTTTAATAATTCCGTTGAAGCATGGTTGAAAAGCAATGTCTGACTTTCATTGGTTAACATTCATAGATTTTTTTTAAATTATTACTTTTGTCAGATTAAAGTTATTTATGTGACCATTGTGAGTTTTTCTTTCATTGACCGAAGGGTACCAACAATTTTGTCCACGTGTGTATTTGCTCAAGCTAAGAGGTCTGCTTGGCCTTCTCCTACCACAAATAAACCCCGACCACCACAACCTTATTTTATCCTCCTGACTTTATCTCCACAGCCTGTTGAACTCCGGATCGGTCCCATGTTCAAATCCCAGTATCACCAAGCTACCACCGTTGGGCTCTTGTGAACTTAACCCTCAACTGCTCATATGTGTAAATGCCAAATGCTGTTAATTATTCAATTATTCTTTTTATTTTTATTCTATATTAATCTGTTTCTTTTGTAGCTTTTTCTTCTTTAATATCGTAAACAGAGCTGCTCCTTAGCTCCAGGCTCCTCAGTTCAATCCTCAGCTTACAGATTGTGTGGATTTTATGTTCTCCCCTCTGCATGTCTGTTGCTCAGTTCCTCACAGTTTTTATAGTAGTCCTCCCACTTCTCAAAAAACCTTTCAGTACTTTAGGTTTCCCCTAGTTGTGAATAAGTTTTTGAATCTGTGTATAGCATATTCCCTCCTGGCACCCAGGGTTACCAAAATAGATTTTGGATTTTTAAAACATCAAATAGATGACATCTATATAATGATGCACTTGTTTAATTTACTTTTATGTTAAGTGCTACATAAATTATTTTTGACTTTTGCCCAATATATATATTTTATCTTGAAAGGCAGGGTTCTATTAAAGATATAATGTAAGTATAGTACATGTTCTCTCTCTCTATATATATATATATATATCTCACACACACACACACACACACACACGCACACACACACACACACACAAATTGAAACACTGAGAGACCTTTCCAAAAGTGTACTCTGTACTAAACAAAGCCCTAGATTTTATCTGCAATTTATCAGTAAGTAGCAGGGGGAAGATTTTCCGACAAGGGAGCAAAAAATCTAAAGTGTCACATTTACATTGTGCAGTAAAAAGTTTTGGGATTTTCGATTTCTGTTGTTTCGCTTTGTCTAGTGTGAAACAGCAGGTCATATCTCAAAGTACAACACTGAAAAAGAGGCAGCCATCAACTGAAGTCCAGAACTTTTAATCATGTTGTGAGTTACTAAGCCACTATTTGTCCATCTCTAATCCAAAAAAAAAAAAATGTCTTTTGGAACTCAAACTGGTTATCCCTCTTTTCCCTTTCTTCATATTTTTTTATTGACCTCAATATTTCACATGTTGAAATTCTTTGTGGCTCCCCAGTGACTGATGTGGTATTGAATTTGTCTGGTTTCAATACATCCTGTGCACAAGCTATCAATCACCAGAGAGTTCAGCAAACTGATCATTTATTAATGAAAAAGAGCAGCCATGAATTTCTAACTGCATTCGTCTAGTCGTCTTATTTATCATACCAGATCAAACAATGGGAGTCAAAACAGACTTAAAAGGGGAGGCGGTTGCAGGGAATAACTTATTCTTAGGCAGACAGTGGAAGGTTATTAATGAAAAGGAAAAGACTAGGGGACTTGAATGAAGAAAGTGCGAGAGCTCAGTAGGGAGAGGAGTTATTGGGGGAATGATGCTTTGACAGCAGGATGCATGTCTGCATTAATGCTCCCACAAAAGGCAATTTCCCTCCAGCTGGCAGTGCATATCCACCATAGGTAGCAAGGTGAGCTGTTTTTGTCCCAAGTGAGGGAAAGGGAAGACTTAATGTATTTTTTCTGCAGTTCGGCTGCTGTTAGTTGCCTCCATAGAGAGGCTGCTCAGGGGCACTTCACTGATCTTCTGCTTCCACTAGAATGCACTCCAGGCTGTGGAGTTTGCAAACCCACTAACACAGGGTCTGGGGAATAACTGAATATTTGGTTTGCCCTCCACTGGTGGGCAAAAAAAGAAATAAAACAACAGTCGAACAGATAATTCAACAGAAATATCAGGCATATCTAAGTTCAACAAAAGTTCATCAAATACTTCGTGATAGAACAATTATAAAGAAAAATAAAATGCAAGATGCCTTGCGATCTTGTGCCAACTCTTTCAATTCATGGCCCCCTTGATGATGTCGAGTCAGTGAGCCCGTGGCCAACATGGTCCCCTTGTTCCACTGACCATTCCTACCATGAGATCTTTTTTGAGCAAGTTAGTATGCATTACGTATCCAAAGTAGGACACATCGGCTCCTGGTGATTACTGCTTCTAATTACATTTTAGGTTTTCCACGATCAAGCACAATCTTTGTTTGTCACTTTTGGCTATGTGCCAAAGCTTTCTCCAGCACCACATTTCAAAAGCTTTACATTTCCATCAGTCTGCCTTTTTCAGTGTTCTGTTTCAGTTGTTACAAGTCTCCACTTGGTCCAGTACTCTTGCAATTCCAGTCAAAATTTGGAAACACCTATTAATTCAATGTTTTTTCTTTATTTTTATTGTTTTCCACATTGTATATAAATACTGAAAAAAAGAGGGAATTATGTATTCAACAAAAAAAGTAATCAGTTAATGGTTATACTGTTCTTCTAAATAGCCAGGTTTTAATTTGTTGACAGCTTTGCATTCTCTCAGTCAGCCTCATGAGGTACATCAGTCACCTGGAATTGTTTCCCAGAATCTTGAAAGAGGTCCCAGTGGTGTTGAGTACTTGGTCGCTTTTTCCATTTTCTCTCCGGTCCAACTGATAGCAAACCTCAATTGAATTTAGATTGGGTGATTGGGGATACAATCAAAATTATTAAACATTCACTGACCTTCATTTCAAAATTATTAAACATTCACTGACCTTCATTTCTGAAAGCAATGATGGACTGTCTTTTCTCTTTCTTGCCAATAATTTGTACAGTAGTTGTATTAGCACTAATAGGGCTATTGGCACAGTGCCCAGCTTTCTTCTGCACAAGACAACTGATGGTCTAAAGCACATTAAGAAGGCAATAAATGCCACAAATTGTCTTTCTTGACAAGAGCTGTGAATTCAAATACATTCCAGGTAACATCCTTGTGAATCTGATGAGAGACTGCTATGAGAGTGCCAAGCAGTCATCAAAGCTAAATTTCATTTGAAAAGTCTAAAATAGTAAACATATTCTAGCTGTAAACGTACGTTTGCAACATAAATCCATACATGTTCTTTCATAGTTTGGATGTGTTCAGTATTAATGTACCAAGTAGAGAATAATAAAAATGAAGAAAAACCACAGAAAGAGAAGGTGTGTTCAGACTTTTTACTGGCATTGTACATCTTTGCTTTTATAGACTTTTTCCATGCTCATCATGGTGCTTCCCCCTCGCACAACTGTTCTTTTGATCCCAGGACTAGGCTTTCTATCTCAGATTATCATAGACCCAAGAAAAATGAATTCTTTGATTAATACAAGTTGTATGGGAAAGGAGACAGGATGCAACCCTGCCGGACTCCCTTGCCAATGCTAAACCACTTTTTGTACCATAGACAGTTCTGACAGTTGTTTCTGGATTTGTATACAGTCATTTGTATACAGGCCTCTGGCAGCTTCCTTTGCACAATTGAACTAAAGTGCTGCTGGAAGATCTTCAAAAGAATTTTCTTCACATGGGAGGACTGAACGAATAATTTAAGCAGGCCTTGGTGTTGCCTTTTGCCAGAATTGGGATGAAGACCACGAGCATGTTCACCAGACTTGTTGGCACAGAGCTATCACTGCCTTTGTTGATACCAGACATAGCAGTTCTGCTGACATTCCATCGATCCTGAAGCTTTGTCTTTTGGCAGATGTTCCATATCCCAATTTACCTCCTCCTCCTCCAAGTGGTCCAGCTCCAGCATGTGAAATGTTCTACTGGGCTTGTCTCATGCAGTCTTGTGGGCACACAGTATTCCCTCTTCCTTTGTTTGAGTTCCTGTTGCTCACTGAGTTCTTTGCAGCCTTTGTATTTTATGTATCCCTGTCTCCCAACGAATGAAGCTCTAAGCCTTTAAATCTGATAGAAGATAGACTTGGTGCGACCATTTGGTTTCTTGTACTGAACATGCTTTTGGATGATGACTTTAATGTCAGTTCTAATGTCCAGATGCTGTTGAACAAAAGCAAGTTGAATCTGTTCTTGACATTGACGGCATATTGAGGTGGAATTTTCTCAATAAATTTCTTAAATTTCTGCAGCCTGGTCTTTTTTTTGATTTGGCACAACCTGATCCTGACTTTGGCCACAAGCAGTTGATGATCTGAGCCTCAGTCGGCACCAGGGAAAGCTATTACAGCCATAATTAAACTCTTAAATTTTTGCCTGCCTGCATAGTTTCTATGCTGGCCATTTGGAAATATCCACATATATAAATGGCTCCTGCACAGCTTAAAACATGTTTATGATCCACAGATGGTTTTCCTGGCAGAATTGCACCAGGCGGTGTCCTGTATCATTTCTTTTCCACATTTCTTTTATCATTTCTTCCACGACATTAGCATCTTTAGATTTATCCACCTTTGCAGTGAAGTCACCAATGATGTGTCCTTTTTTGATGTTTGGTCAATTTGGACATCAGCATAAAACTGCTTGATTTCTTCATCTGATGCATCCAGCATGGTGTCGAGTGGCTGTCTAGTGGCTTTCCATGGATGCAGATGGCCATCATTTTGATGGTGGTGCTGGTGGTGGTGGTGCCCAATTTTCTCAGGCCTGGGATCTGCCTGGTTTGCACTATATAGCTGGTCAAAAAGCACTAGCAATTGCTTTTAAGCTGCTGGCATAGACTGGAAAATCTTTAAACCCAAATATTAACAAAATATACAGCACCACAATATCTACCACAATACTGGAGATATCAAAACTATGAAATAACATTATTGGAATGGAATTAGCAATAAACAACAACAGTCAGTTATTTTAGGACACGGGGTCAGTTGTTCTGGAATAGTTCTTGCAAGAACAGTATTTTCAAGTGCATTTGCAAAGCCCACCAAGTACCATGAAGAAACTGGCTTTTATGAAGACAACATCAGAAAAGAAAAGACCAAATCTTACCTCTAGCACAAATTAGTTAATTTAGTTGCCAGCCTTAAAAATCACCCATTATCAGCACGCCAGATTAGAGCCATTATGAAGGCTTTACAGAGCATAAGTAGCAGACTGTTCAAAGGAGATTATTGCATATTTTGGATGTCTTCAGCACTGTTTTACAATGAATAAACAAACAAAAATCAGGAAAGACAATGGAATTTGAAGGTCAGTCCAAACTTTTGTATTAAGTCACATATCAGTTGATATATCAGTTATGTTTATTTGTCAAATTAGCAATCACATATTTATTAATTAAGTATTGATATAAAAATATCTTGAATAAATCTACTGTTTGTCCCACACATATCAGATAAGAGAACATTTGGAGTATGAAGCTGTAGATTAAACACGGTCTGAGAGCTGTAGGCTACATGTGTGCTCCTGTCAAAACTGTCTAATCACTGAGCCCAGACTGACAGAGCATCAACCATTCTGCTTCAGCAGCAGAGCTACTTTTGGCAGCCTGGATGATGCAACAGAGTTTACAAATAGTATGCCAACTAGGCCATAGAAAAGTGATCATAAAGGGATTTCTGGTACCAAATAAAGTGAGCAGTGTTTGTTCACACAGAGCCATATATTTCTGCAACAAAAATGTAATTGCCTCATTCACATTACATAAGTGTTTTGTCTTAATCAGAGTCATGGGCACATTTGCTTTTGAGGCATTTGGTTTCTTTCAAGATATGCAAACATGCACACGCACACACAAACAGACACACACACACGTGCACACACTCAAACGCGAACACATACAAAGCTGTGGGAAATCAATGAAAGAATTCATAATTGCCTTTTGTAATTAAGCTATGTTTACCAATTTTAAGAAAACATTTTTTTTTATATTCAAATCCTTCCTTTTTTCAAACATGCATTTTTTCAGCATCAGGACTCTAATGTCACAAATCCCTTATTGTTCTGAATCTAGTATTTTTGTATCTCTTTAACACAAATCTGAAATCCTTATATTCAGGAAACTTATACTGTACTGCTTACTGCTGTATAAGTAAGCAATTACCTCTGGCTAACCACACTAGCTTGGCAAGAGACAGCCAGATGAGCATCAGAAACAACCCCAAACACAGGAGGCTTATGTTGACATGTCTGAAAGGACATACTGTGCTATAGGTTTATACAGTTCACTTGATTTGGCTTGGCCTACATAATAAGAGCTGAAGTCATTGAACGTGTGACAAAGGAAGTTTGGTTTAATCTAATTTGGCGGTACTCTCCGCTCTAGTTTAACCACTAGTTCAATTACTCAAAATTTCCAATGGCACTGTGAAGACACACCATGATGCTGCATCCCGAGTAATACCCTCATCCTGTCATTGCCACGACGCACTCTAGTGCATCTCAATAAAATTAGAATAGCACAGCAATTTTATTTTTGGCATTTCATTTAAAAAGTGAAACTATCATATGTTCAAGACTAATTATACATGAAGTGAATTATTTCAAGGCATTTTTGTTTGTTTGTTTGTTTGTTTGTTTGTTTAATTTAGAAGATAATTGCTTAAAGATCATTAAAATGACAAATCCAGTATCTTTAAATATTAAATATTAGAAGATCAATCAGAAAATGCCTTACAATGCAGAAATGTCCAATGTCTGTAAAATACGTTTATTTATGCACTTAATGTTTTGGCATTGTGGGCAGGTGCTATGTCCTTTTGGAAATGGAAACCGGCATTGCCATAAAACTTGTCAGCAGAAGGTTCTCTAAAATTTCCTATTAGATGGCTGTCTTGACTTCAGACTTGATGCAAACAGTGGACCAACACCTGCAGATGACATGGTATCCCAAATCATCATCAACTATGGAAACTTCAAGCATTCTGTGCCTCTCCACTCTTCCTCCAGACTCTGGGAACTTGATTTCCAAGTAAAATGCTAAATTTACTTTCATTTAAAAGGAAGATTTTGAAGCCCTGAGCTATGTAAGTACTGACTTACCCTGGTAAGTCACTTGTGACAGTGTTCCTTGATACTGGGAGTGCAACAACCCATTTCCTGAAGATGCCTGCCATGGTGGCTCTTGATGCATTTACTCCAGCCTCACTCCACTCATTGTGAAAGGTCTAAAAGTTCCCTTCCATTCAACTTTCCATGTTTTGTTGGGGCACTTTGTGAACAGCCCCCACTTGTGAAGAGTGTTGATGATCATCTTCTGGAGCAACTATCAAGACAGCAGTCTTCCTAATGATTGTGGTTGTAGGTACTGAACTAGACCAGGAGATTCCCTGTATGTATGAATATTAATTAACTTAAACTTGAAATTAAGTTAATATTTTGAGGTACTGGATTTCTGATTTTCTGACAAAATTAAAACAAAAAAGGCTTAAAATATTTCACTTTACAATAGAATCTCGAATCGGTTTGACATTTGTAATTAAAATTACAAAAAAAAACTTCCCATAATATTCTCACTCCACTATGCACAAGAATATCCTACACATCATCCAAATATTTATACATCCACACCATTACAACCCCCCCCCCCCCCCCCCCGCCCCCCTACGAAAAACACTGCAATCAAGGTACTATGAAGCAAGCAAATCCTGTTAGAAATATTACAGCTAGGTGGCACCATGTTGATAACAGCTCAAGTATTTCTTTAAAACATGACATCATAGGATGATGTAAGGGTCTGGAGAAAGAAAGAAATGCACGGGAGGTGTGATTTGGAAGGGACAGCCAGGAGAAGCGAGAGCTGGGACATTGTCTCCCTCTGGTGGCAGAGCATCACCAATATAAAAGATGTACAAGATACAATGTACAGGATGCTGCAAGTGTAAACTAACAACAGAATGCACTTGCATATAGTATCACAGGATACTATATACACTGAATGACAAAGGACACGAGTCGACTGCATGGCAAAATGGACACATATTCACACCAAAGGGCAATTTTACATAGCCAGTTTGTCTGTTTATTTGGGAGGGATTAATGAATACAGAGATAACCCACATGGACATGAGGAAGAATAATCACAGAGCCAAGCTCAGAATCGAAACAGAAAACCTTGGATCTATGAGGTGGCAATGCTTCCCACTCATTTGTAAAGAGAATATGTTTTAAATTGCATAAAATATCAGAAGAATATTATAGTCAAAATTACAGTTCATTAAACTGTGAATAGGACTATTTCTATTCTGAATGAATACAGGTAAATGTGGGGAGATAATGCAGCTAAACCACTGCGCTTAATGACAATTTAATGAGACATTGATGGCTCGTCCATCTTCATTCCACCAAAGATAATTTGCCACTTTCTCCAAATTATTTCCTCTTCTCAATCAAGTTGATGATGCATGAGAAGTCCATTAAAGAGCAACACCTATGGAGCGACCATGAGAGCTTTATCACCATTGCATCAAATGGCACACACAATGTCTCCATTTTTCATGCTTAGAATAAACAGATGTCACACACCGCTCTATGAAGCAGTCCCAAAACAAACACTGCTGAGGGAGCACTATTTCTCCTATTTGTGAGGTCTTATCTTAGTGTGGACTGTCCTAAAGCGCCAAGTGCAAACTTACACCCACAACTCTATCACAAACCAATTTATCCTCATTGTGTAGGAGTGAACGAGGGTTTCAGTATGCTCCCTTGACAAAAGTGCTCAGCCCGAAAGGCTGGTTGCACTTGATCAAGTGGAGCGCGCTTGGAGCTTTGGGACCGCTGGAAGATATGGAGCCGTGAGGAACTCAATGCCTCCTAGAGACAGTGATTGATGAAGGGAATCTCCCTGTCTGCGAGTCCTACTGCCAGGGATTGGACTGATTGGAGATGTTATTGAGATTCTGTGAGAGCAATATGTCTTTCATCTATGTGATGCTCCATATACATGAATAGCAAAAAACAGAAATATTGTCAACGCATGCTTTTTCTTCCAATCAGAAGGTTAAAAGTCCACTGAGTGCAGCTCGCACTGAGCCTGAGTGCATTTCTGGTTAGGATGTAAGGTATTAAGGTAGACCGTTCTAAGCATGATCTGAGTATTATAACTAAAATCTTTGGAGACTATTCTATATTTCTTTATTATGTTTGTCTTGTACAATTTGTAGGCTTCACCTAAGAATGTTTCCCTTAATATTGGAGTTTCCATTTCTTTCAAGGCTTATTCCTTGTGGTGTCTCGGGTAGCTGTTTTCTTGCCACCATCACCTCTTGCTTGCTCATTAAGGAAACAGATCTAAATTTGAATGTCTCTTGTTTGAAGTAATTGTTGTTGTTCTACTTTCAGCTGCTCTCATTAGGGATCATCACACTGAATTTCATTTTTTTTTCCTAATATTTGATTTGCCCAGGCTTTACACTGGATGCCCTTCTTGATGCGACCCTGCCACTTCATCCAAACTTGAGACTGACTGGCCACCCATGTGGCAACTTAATCAGGGCCACCCACATGACAGGCAAGTGTCCTACCACTGAACCTACAATGACATCTAGTGTTTTAAAAACTAAGTAAATAAACTTGAATTAAATTGACTTGATCTCTGCTTCCAGTAACCTCTTCACTCAGAACTGCCTGAGTAAATGAGTAGCAGCATACAAGAAACATTATTATTGCCAATTTCCCCCAAAAAACTAACCTTTTTTAACCTTAACCTGTTTATGTAAGGTGTCAATCACTGTAATGTACTGCTGCATGTTTTAAGTTTAAGAAGTGATAATTGATCATTATGATTATAATTGTATTATAATAATAATTTGATTAAGATTATAATTGTTGTTGGGGCTAGAATCTATAGCTATAACGTAATCCAGGTCCTGGTATACCTCTCTCCTGCACACTTTGGTGTTGTTGTTTTTTTTCTGCTTAACTCACTCATATATACAGTACAATATATCTTATGTACTGTATGATTGTGCTATGGGATTACATTCTTGTTTGGAAAATAAGACAAAACTCCTACAGCTTCATAATACTGGTTGTTCTCCAGTTCCGGTGCTGCATATACTGTAACAGCATCCCATCCAACAGACATGTCCTACAAGAGATTTACCAGTCCTGTAAATCTGCTTCCAGTTCTATTTAAAATCCTTATGTGAGAGCGAAATCATCCTTTCTATGGTCAGCTCCAACATAAACAATGAACTTGTACTGAGTCTGTACTGTATTTGGGAACATCTGGACTGGAGGAACTAGGATGTATCTCCACTAGTTAACAAATTACTTTGTTAATACAATGACATTCATCACAAGTCAATTTAGAAATTGTAGACATGATTTAAATGTGATAAATTTCCTAAACTGAAGGGACCAACATCCCATGATGGGTCGTGTCATATGAACAATTATATATTCAGGGCAAGAATGAAAACAGCAAATGATGGTCTGACTTGGAGATTTTTATTTGTCATGAGAACTGCACCTCACTTTTGCCGGAGGGTTGGCTATTAAAATATTTCAACAGGGAGAGACTGAAATTAAAACTCACTCGATGGTGCATGGCTCATTAATGTGTTTCCTCCAGTGTGCCAGGACAATTATTTTGCTGTGAACCACAGGTCAAATCTGTGATGGCGACAAAATGAACAGCTCCCTGCTGAGTGTCCGTTGGACATATTGAGCTGTCATTTATTTAGAGATTTGACATATTTCCACCCCTTTGAAGCTTTAAATGGGCAGGCTTTGTTATTTGTGGTTCAGGTATTAAGCAGCCATAAAGACATGAAAGGTGACCAAGAGTACGACTGTAACCTTCATACAGAATCAATCATAATTACAGAGAGACTTATTCCATGCTCAGTTAATCCTGGCCACATAAATTCAGGTAGCAAATCGTAAAAAAAAAAAAAAAAAAAAAAAGTACTCTGACGCATAAAAAGAATAAGGGCATGTAGAAAACCAATCTACATTTACAACGTCTCATAAGAGACCAGCAGATGATAAACACCGTTGCAAATGACATTTCATGATGTAATAAACAGATGATAAACAACATTACAGACCGCTTTCATTACGTGCACTATTATACAGAAATGTTCTAACGAGACAATTATTCGACTTGAGGCTACACAGCATTGTCGTTCTTCAGCTGTACTCCTACAGACATGAAGTCATTTGAGCCCTGCAGTGGTCACATACATACTGTAATAGTAGTTCATTTACAGGAGCATATTGATTTGAGGAAGTAATTTCTGAGTGCCTGCTTAGAAATAATGGTGCACTGAAGACTGAATCATATTGCAACCCTGTTACAGCTATCTCCCACTGAAATCTTGGTTATGTTTACAACACTGACACCAAAAAATCTTAATGCAACAAGGATCCATCCACGGAAAGACCCTGAAACACAATAGCTAGGATTTTTTCTTTAGAAAACATACCCAGTGCATTTCCTCTAATAGGCTGATGCAATTTAATAGTAATACAGTTATACCTTTATTAGGTGTTTTCAAGTTACTTTTCTTTTCAAGGTTAGTAGAGCAGTATTGTATAGCCTATTTTGTAATATCTTTTACATATTAGCACATGCAGAGTGTTTTAATGGGTGATTTTACAGGGATTTCATGTGACTCTATTAGAATATCTAACTGTTGATTTTACTTTGAATGAGTTTCACGGAAAAGGGACCTACTGTATTT
Source organism: Clarias fuscus (assembly GCA_030347435.1). Taxonomy (NCBI): domain Eukaryota; kingdom Metazoa; phylum Chordata; class Actinopteri; order Siluriformes; family Clariidae; genus Clarias; species Clarias fuscus. Next base: position 13,494,629 of record CM059216.1, read on the forward strand.
CTGTATAAATCATTGTTTTGTTACTTTTAGACATTAAGTTCTCTAGTGTGTGTGTGTGTGTGTGTGTGTGTGTGTGTGTGTGTGTGTGTGTGTGTGTGTGTGTGTGTGTGTGTGTGTGTGTGTGCGCGCGCGCGTCTGTGTGCGCAACAAAAAAAAAAGCATTCTCTGCTTTGTCATTTTAAAATATTTTAGATTTTTTGCCTATTGTGATACCCTGCAGCAGTTTGTTGCTCAGCTCTGCTGTTCTCTTGGGGGGCATAGCTCGGCAGTAGATCATTTCCATAGACACCAACAAGGCTAAGGCTGTTTTTCTTTGCGACATAAAAATGCATCAGCATAAAGGTTATTTGATAGCCACATTTAATTACACACGTGGACAAAATTGTTGGTACCCTTCGGTCAATGAAAGAAAAACTCACAATGGTCGCATAAATAACTTTAATCTGACAAAAGTAATAATTTAAAAAATTCTATGAATGCTAACCAATGAAAGTCAGACATTGCTTTTCAACCATCCTTCAAAAGAATTATTAAAAAAAAATAAACTCATGGAACAGGCCTGAACAAAAATGATAGTACCCCTAGAAAATACTGAAAATAATGTGACCAAAGGGACATGTTAATTCAAGGTGTGTCCACTAATTAGCATCACAAGTGTCTACAATCTTGAAATCAGTCAGTGGGCCTATATATAGGGCTCCAGGTAGTCACTGTGTTGTTTGGTGACATGGTATGTACCACACTCAACATGGACCAGAGGAAGCGAAGGAAAGAGTTGTCTCAGGAGATTCGAAAGAAAATTATAGACAAGCATGTTAAAGGTAAAGGCTATAAGACCATCTCCAAGCAGCTAGATGTTCCTGTGACTACAGTTGCACATATTATTCAGAAATGTAAGATCCATGGGACTGTAGCCAACCTCCCTGGACGTGGCCGAAAGAGGAAAATTGATGACAAATCAAAGAGACGGATAATCCGAATGGTAACAAAAGAGCCCAGAAAGACTTCTAAAGAGATCCAAGGTGAACTTCATGCTCAAGGAACATCAGTGTCAGATCGCACCATCCGTCGTTGTTTGAGCCAAAGTGGACTACATGGGAGACGACCAAGGAGGACACCATTGTTGAAAACAAATCATAAAAAAGCCAGACTGGAATATGCCAAACTACATGTTGACAAGCCACAAAGCTTCTGGGAGAATGTCCTATGGACAGATGAGACAAAAATGGAACTTTTTGCCAAGGCACATCAGCTCTATGTTCACAGATGGAAAAATGAAGCATATCAAGAAAAGAACACTGTCCCTACTGTGAAACATGGAGGAGGCTCTGTTATGTTCTGGGGCTGCTTTGCTGCATCTGGCACAGGGTGTCTTGAATCTGTGCAGGGTACAATGAAATCTCAAGACTATGAAAGGATTCTAGAGAGAAATGTGCTGGCCAGTGTCAGAAAGCTGGGTCTAGTCACAGGTCATGGGTCTTGCAACAGGACAATGACCCAAAACACACAGCTAAAAACACCCAAGAATGGCTAAGAGGAAAACATTGGACTATTCTAAAGTGGCCTTCTATGAGCCCTGACCTCAATCCTATTGAGCATCTTTGGAAGGAGCTGAAACATGGTGTCTGGAAAAGGCACCCTTCAAACCGGAAACAACTGGAGCAGCTTGCTCATGAGGAGTGGGCCAAAATACTTGCAGAGAGGTGCAGAAGTCTTATTGACAGTTACAGGAATCGTTTGATTGTAGTGATTGCCTCAAAAGGTTGTGCAACAAACTATTAAGTTAGGGGTACCATCATTTTTGTCCAGGCCTGTTCCATGAGTTCATTTTTTTTTATAATTCCGTTGAAGCATGGTTGAAAAGCAATGTCTGACTTTCATTGGTTAACATTCATAGAATTATTATTTATTATTACTTTTGTCAAATTAAAGTTATTTCTGTGACCATTGTGAGTTTTTCTTTCATTGACCGAAGGGTACCAACAATTTTGTCCACGTGTGTATGTGGTGATAACAGATGTGTTGATGTTGATTATTTTGGACTCTTGTGGTACCAGACAAACAATACCTTTGGCATGAAGAAGGGAGACTGAGGCTGAGTTCTTAGAATCTAGATTTCATGCATTCCTCAAAATTCATTTAAACATACAGAAAACATCAACCAGCACCTCACATCAACTTTTAACAGTTGTCTGGACACTTGGTATTGAAACTGCCTTTTGGGCAATTCCTAGAAATCATGCATATGCCCCAAACTAGCCAACACATCATCACAATATCCCCTGTATCCACAACAACAAAAAATAGTAATTAATTAATAATTAAGACACAAACATGATTTTATACAGAGGGTTTGGCTATTGTTTATCTATTATTTCATACATACTGTATAAAGACAACATTTTTTTCTCTTTTTTTTTTTTTTTTTTTGTAAAAATTTAGCCAAAAACATGCTAGATTATGATATGTCCAATCAGTAATATGACAATGTTTTCTAGGCATCCTGTCTAACAAATTAATTAGTCCTTCTGCTAAGACAAATTTATCACCAAAGTTTTTCTAACCCTTCTCAACTACATCAGGCACCTATAACTCAGAGAGTGGAACTCTGCCCACACAGAATTGTTGAAGTATAAAAATGTACCAAAATTCATAACTTGGTCTTGTATTCAGTTTAATGATTGTCTTGCTTGAACACTCCTAACAAGCCTGGTAATTAATTCGAGGGATGAAGCAGGTTTTTTAGAACAAGGAACCCATCAAACTACATTGGATTTTGACCCTGCCAGACTATCACACCTGTCTTCTGATTCCAAAGAAGTAAGCTCTCTCTCTAGTAAGTACTCTCTCAGTGTACATTTTGATCCAAGCTCAGTGAAGGGTGATTATCCACTCGTTCAGTTCATTCAAATTATCAGGCAGCACATCACTGAGGACTTCAAAAGAGTATTAAAATATTTAAATATAACTTCAAAGATATGGAATTTATATAGGTTTGAAAAGTAAACTATAATATTGTTTAATATATATAATATACTGTATGTCCAGCACATCCTACAGATGCCTGATAGAATTGAGATCTGGGGAAATTCAAAGCCAAGTCAAAAGCTTAAGCTAGGCATGAGAAATATCTGACAAAGCAGTTACTGTAACATGCTCAATATCCCAGATTTGCTTACATGAGGGATCTAGAATTAGTGTACTGTAGAATCGTAAATATTATATATACAAGATGTTGCACTTTCTTCGTTTTTAAAATATTTCCAAATTCTAAAAACCTTCCTTTTATTTCCATCTTTAAATAAATAACCCTAGCTTTTCATCATATCCCCAGACTTTTGTAGCTCAAATATCTGTTTTTGTTTGTTTGTTTGTTTGTTTGTTTGTTTGGTCAGATTTTTTTTTATATATATTTGCATAGACAACAACATAACTGTGTATGTGGAACAAGAAGTAATACATAAAAAGTTAAATGCATTACAAATATGCCCTTTGCTCTAATATTTTTATGGCAACAAAATACTGCATTTAGTGTGGTGTGTTTCATACAGTATAGTGTATTTTAAAATACATATCCCGTATTCAAAAGCACAATATCTGTAAATGTGGTATTTCGTTTTTAAGTGTGATATATTAACAAAATCAGTGTTTTACAAATAATGACGGAGGTCTTAAATATTCAGCTTTTTTCTTTTTTCATTCAGTCCTCGTTGGTGGCCTCAAGAGGGCAGCACAGTAAAATACAATTCAGAGTTATTTCTCAGTAATTCTATTATGGCAGCATAGCAGCTTAGTGGTCAGCACTTTCGCTGTGACCTCCAGGGACAGGGTCTGATTCCTATGTACATGGAGTTTGCATAGTCCCCCACATGCTTGGTGTTTTTCCCCCACAGTTCAAACACATGCAGATTTGGCTAATTGGCATTACCAAATGACCTGTAATGTATGAATGACCATGTAAGTGTGTTTGTATGTGTGTGGCCTGTGATGGATTGGCATCCTATCCAGGGTATACCCCACCTTGTGCCATAACTGGTGCCCAGGCCCCCCGTGACCCTTGATACAGAATAAAGCGTTATAGAGTAAGTGAGTGGGTAATTATTTCATCCTAAAGCAATAGAAAAGGTAATAATAACTGATATAGCTTTATTTATGGCTTAATGTCTACAGATGCAAAATAGTGCCTACTACAGAGCTGTCTATAGTTCATAGAACATGAGAAATATTATTCTTTACCAATGTATTTCAGTAATTACATTCATAAGCCCGAACATTTTGCACAAATGTTGAATGTTTCATATTTATATAACAATACAGCAAAACTAGAAAAGAAAGAATGTAAGGAGGCCACTCCGCTCGCACTCACTGTATGTGAAGCATGGACATATTAAAATAAGTCTCTATTGGCATTTCAAAATAATCACAAATCTTGCTGTGGGTTGGGAGCAACGATGCTACAAAACCCACTATTAAACGCATTCCTTTTTCCCCCTTTCTACAGTAAAGCTGCTCAAATCATGTCTTTGTCAAACTCACACAAAAAATACATGGTAAGAGAGCAGGCCACATCAACCCACTCCCCCGAGGACACGAGTTCCACACAGTCCTCTTCGTCATAAGCATTATTGGGTTCTCCTTCCCGCCACTTGGTAAAGGTGCTCATAGGTGAGCGCTCCACATAGACAAAGTGTCCCTCATGCTCCAGGTCATTAATGCCGATGTACACTCTGCTAAGTCCAGCTTCTGTTATGTAGCCAGCAATTGCCCTGTTTGCACTGGCATCTTTGGGCATGGCCAGGTGCCCACCCCTGCCTTGGCAGTAGAGCTCAGCATCCCTGTAACGCTTCTCCTCCTTCACCAGCAGGTACACCTTACTGTCTGTCTCTTTAATGCCAGCGACAGCTGCAGGGGAGGGCAGTGCTGAAAAGTGAGCACTGGTATTTCTGTAATCACACTACAACACCCAGTATATACAGCAATACATGGAATTAAAGTAAGACAAAACAGTGACTGGTTTCTTTTATCAGCATGTGCACTAAGATTTGAATATTGTTGGGTCATTTATGTAACTAACATAACTAACATGATTGAAGCCTAAGATAACAGAAGTGCATTCCTGCCATTCGAGAAAAAAATCTGCATCTTTTTATTTCAAGAAAGCTTTCCATGAGAAAATACACTCACCAGCCACTTCATTAGGTTCAACTGCTCATTAACACAAATATCGGAAAAACAGGAAGGAAAAAAATGGGAAAGAGAGGGGATTTAAGTGACTTTACACACAGAATGTTTGTTTGATGCCAGACAGGCTGGTTTGAGTATTTCTGAAACTACTGACCTACTGGTATTTACACACTATCATCTCAAGGCGTTTACAGTGAATGGGCTGAAAAAGAGGAAATAAGCAGTGAGTGGCAGTTCTCTGGGTGAAAATGCCTCGTTAAAGCCAACGGTCAGAAAGGAAATCACCAGACTGGTACGGGCTGATAATAAGGTAGCAGTAACTCTAATAATATCTTGTTTCAACTGCGGTAAGCCGAAGAGCAGCTCAGAACACTCAACATGTTGTACCTTGAAGAGTATGAGCTACAGAAACAGAAGACCACAGCAGGTGTCGCTCCTGTCAACCTCAAACAGAAAACCAGGCTACAATTCACATAGATCACCAAAATTGGACAATAGAATATTTTTAAAAGTGTTGCTTGGTCTGATGAGTCTCAATTTCTGCAGAGACATTCAGATGGTATGTCATAATTTGGCAAAACAACATAAATACATACTGTAGATTACGATGGTAATGTAGAGATCTCAATCCAGTAGAGCTACTTTTGGTACAGTATGTGATGGAACAGGAGATTCGCATCATTGATGTGCAGCCAACAAATCTGCAACAACTGTGTGATGCTATCATGTCAATATGGACCAAAATTTCAAATGAATGTTTCTAGCGCCTTAATGAATCTATGCCATGAAGAATTAATGCAGTTCTGAAGACAAACGCAGTGTCCAACACAGTCCTAGCAAGGTGTATAATGAAGTGGCCAGAAGTGCATACTGTTATTACTCTATATGAAAGGCATTTTTCTAAATGTCAGATAAATGTCATAAAAACAACATAATTGATCTTTTTCCTATAAAATAGACTTTATATTTGTAAAAAAAAAATTCTGGGCTTTATTACAAGGACATACCTTTTTTAATGAATTTCAGTTCACTGGTTAAGAGCGTCACCTGATTATCCACTTCACCAATCATCTTTCGTAAGGGAGCACACTCGCACGAGAGCCCTGGTACAACAAACCGGATGTCACAAGTTAGTCAAATCTTTGTATTTTCTAAATATTATAGAATCAAATTAGATTTAATTGTCCATCTGATTATTTTTTGTACCTGGGTCTCCATTTTCACCTTTGGGGCCAGGATCTCCCATATCACCCTTTAGGCCTATAATTAGATTGCACATGTTTATTAGGACTTTCAAATGTATCAAAAAAGTAATCATTATCTGAATTTGCTAGTCTGCTAGTCTACTTCACCTTTTAATCCAGGGGGACCCATTTTTCCATAACGTCCCATGATACCTTTTTGTCCTTTAAGTCCAGGGGGTCCTATGAGGTAAATATATTTCATTATAAAAGTGTAAGTGATAAGATTAAAAGTGTCTGAAATGTTACAGTATGTTAGATTTGCGGCCCCATTTTTACAGAGTAATTACTTTATCTTCATTAAAGGCTTTGGTAAACATCATTAATGCATTCTAGCTTTTGCAATAAGGTGACCTTTGTACTCGTGTAACATTCTGCAGTTTTGCACTCTCTAAATGTCATGATAGCTAGTAGTAGCTTGTGGTCACACCGACCATGATCAGCTGAATTATATTTAGTCTCCTATCTAGTTAAGGTTTTACAAACAAAGTTGAATTTTTTTACATGATTTGCTACATTTTACATTTTCATTAACAGTAAGTCATAAAGTACCCATCTCTCCAGGTGGCCCCACTCTGCCAGGTCTCCCAGGTGCCCCCTTTTCCCCCTTCTCCCCTACTTCCCCTGTAAAACACACACACACACACACACACACACACACACACACGCACACACACGCACACACACGCACACACACGCACACACACGCACACACACGCACACACACACACACACACAATTTAGCTGACACTTTTACACTTTTACCCACAGCTACTGACATTATCCAGAAACAGTACCCCTGTAGAAATATAGATTAGGATAATGGCAGAATTTCACCAAAAGAACAAACTGAAAAATTGAGTTTGTTTAAGTTTTCAGCAGTGTTTTAGCTGTGTACTGTGGAGTACCTTTAAGTCCTGGAACAAGGATTTGGACTGAGCACGGCTCCTCTGCCATATGCTGACCATAACCTGACTTTAGTAACATCAGACCGGCCAAAGTGACCAACACACACATCCCCAAGCTTTCTCCCATCATACTGGAAATACTACTGCTTCTAAAAAATGTATCAACAATAGTAACATTTAAACATTACAACATGTGATTAAAATACATTTCCAAGTGGATAAAGGTTTAATGTTGCATGAAAGCAGATAACATTCACTTTAGTCAGTATTGTATAGAGAAAGTACTATTAATTCACATTAGCTGTGTCATTTCTACTGTATAGTCGACATAATGATGGATTGTGTCTCAGGCAGCAGTGGAAAAGCAAATCATCCTACTGAAAGATAATAGTATTTTTGCTTCTAGTGTGCAAACAAAAACCCATAGATGGAATAATAGCGCCCACGCTAACCGGTCACCAAGAGGGAGACCATATTTGCCAGGCAAATATATAAAGCTCCTCAACGGCTTATGACATTCATTATACTGTAATCCACCCTCATTTACAATCAGAGTAGTATGAAATAAAAAAGCTGACACCTGAAGGTCCAATACCTCCAACAGGAAGCAATTACTGATACTACATGTTTTATTAAGTCTACTCTGTTTATTAAATCTAAATAAATATATCTTACATCACAGCAGCAGGATGTATTAAGGGAAATGACTTACCATGTGTGAGAAACTCACGGTCAGCGTATGTGCAGCACTGCCGTCTTCAAACTAAAGCCTGGGAGAAGCTTATGGTCATCTTGGCATGTCTCGTCTCTCACGTCTGCAGCAAGAAACAAGCCAGAGAACGAGTGTGTGCATAAACACACAGATAAGACTAGTTCTGCTTCACTTCTCTCCGATAAGAGCATGCAAAAGCAACAGGGTCATTGGCAGTGCTCTTCTCCAGAGATAGCTCTCAACGCAAACTGAGCCATCACAAGCATTCCTTAAATTCATTAGCTTTCACAATGCCTGTGGAACTGCAGATGAGGAGGGAGGTAGATTTTCTTTAAACCTCCCTTAACGCACTACGAACAAACTTCTACTTAAATAGAAGTAACATTAAACTTATTCAAACTTAATTAATTGATTTATTTATTCATGTGCTTTATATAAGAGGCAATTAATCAGCCATTTTATAAAACATTATTAATTACTCAATTGAGTGAAATGAAGGCCTAACGTTTGCGGTGGTGAAATGTCAAAATGTAGAACTTAAAAGCAGGTTTTCTGTATGTTATCAACTTCAGATGCGGTATTGTTTTAGCTAATTTAGTGGTCATGGTCTAAATAAATATTATTTATTGCAGATGCATGTCATTAACTTTTAAACAAACTTCAAATAACACATTACATGTGTTTTATTACTGCTGAGGTTTCTTGCTTGTTAATGTTAACTAATGCAGTAAATAATGTTAGTTAATGGAACTTTAATGTAAAGCATTACTGATGTAATTAATGCATAAGAGGCCTTCTAACAGCAAGGGGAAGGGATAAAAGTGATTTTACATCCATCTACTGTAAAAGATTGATGACTATAAACTGAAAAGGCTGTAGTGTATAATGTCTTCCACATGGTGACACTACATGTATTATGATGGATCACAGTATGTCCACAATGTCAGTAGCTCTACTGGGATCTATGCACTTTATATATTCCAGTCTCTAATTACTCAAATCCGCATAGTGAAAAATGTTTTTGTGTGCCCTGAAATTTACTGAATCTCCAAGCTTCTCAGTGTGCGGTCTGGGTCTCTGGCCATTAAGTGCAAATGATCATCCTCCATGTGGTTAAAAACTACAGCATTGATGAAGTAGACGGTCATTTCACAAGCCGCCTACAGCATCAATGCATTGCATGGCATTCTGTCACTGACAGCTGAAACTTACAATGAAAAAGAAGCACAGCTGTAATTTTCCACAGATATCAGCATTGATGCTTGAAGATCAAAATGTAATAAAGTCACAGGGTAATGACTGAGTTAAAGATGATTTTGATCTGTAACAGCAATCAATTTAAAATGTGCTTGAAAGATGATGAGGTTTTTTTTTCTTTCATTTTTTCAATGCATATAGAGTGTATGCTGTTTATCAGGCTAAATAACAATTAACAGCACCTCAGATTAGAGCAGTTATGAAGGTTTTATGGAGCATAAGTAGCACACACATTTCAGTATCAACTCTTCAAAGGAGATTATTGCATATTTTAGATGCCTTCCACATTGTTTTACAATGCAGAAAGAAATAAAAAATATATGGAAAGACTAGTGTGTGTATGTGTGTTATCCATTAACTAAATCAGCTGATCCTAACCATCACAAATCATTAGCTAGAACAGGAAGAACTATAATACTGTAGATGGCATGTTGTCTTAATACTTTTGCTCACCCCAAAACATATTTTTGCAGGGCCTTTTTTATCTGTGCTATTCTTTTTCACACTTATCCGCTGGAGTCCATTTCTTTCTAACATGTACCGCTCAGTTAAAACAACCTGAGGATTATTCTGCTGTTCGTAAATTAATTCCTGTTACTTGACAACTGATGGTACATAGAGTCATTATAGATTCAAGAACATTCTTGAGTCATTATAGATTCAAGAAAAGTCTGAACCAAATTCAAACTTTATAAAACTCTCAACTAAAACTCTCAGTTCTCCCCGATGTACACTATGATTCAGGGTTTATCCGACAGATTATTTTCCCAGCAGGTAATACACTCCACTACTTGTGAAGGTTTAGAGAACAAATGCTTAAAAAGTCACTCCTCATGAGAATAAAGAATCTGTAAACACTCCCTAAACTTTCAGAGCGCATAAATTGTCAATACATGTAACGACGCGGGTGGCGCGAGCGGCAGCCCCGCGCATAACCAGCTCAAACCGGGCGGATCCGCAGCCTGCTATCACGCGGAGTTCTGAATAGCCAAACGCGCGGCCATTTATGCACGCGGTTGCCAGGCAACGCCGCCGTCAGGCAATCAGCCTGAACGAGCCGCACCTGGCGGCGTGTTTATATAAGGGTCCTGATACCCCGGCACTTCGTGTGATCATTTAGGTAGCACCGGTAAGGTATCAGGGCCAAGGAAAAAGACAAAGACCGAAAGACGCCGGTGAGAGAGAGAGAGAGAGAGAGCGAGCGAGAGCGAGCGAGCGAGAGCGAGCGTGTCCATCGCGCACGCTCAGTTTACGTTATTAGTGCAAAGCACAAAAGAAACAAACTCTCCCCCGAGAGGATCTTTAGTTTATGTTTTAGTTTCCAGAGCCATGTCTGTTCTCGCGTGGACGGTGGAGCTCTGTTTATTTTGTGTTTTCTGTTTTGTTTTGTTTTTATTAAGTTCCTTAATTCATAATCCCATACCATCTCCAAAGGAGAAGGTATTCCCCTTGGTGTCACAAGCACTCTCACCACTCCTATTTCATTGACCTCCTCTAAAGCCTTGCGTCAGGGTTCTTATCATTAAAACAAGGGGCGTTTCTAGGACTTTAATGGCAATTTAAACAACACAGCTATGAGGCTGGACAATAGAATAAACTGTGTCGGTGCCAATAATGTCAAACGTTTATCTGTTCATTCTTTGACAATACTGCTATTGGAAACCGTCCGACATAAAAAATGTTAAATACTTTCTGATGCATTGACTTCAATGTTGGGAACACAGTGTTAATGTGCATGAGAGGCTGCCCATGTTCTATTCTTACCTGCTGCTCATTTGGAGACCTACTCCCATGTGACTTGAAAAACCTTCCATCTACAGTTAAATATAAATATTAAAACCTTGATAATCATGTTATCTAGTTTAATTTAGTGTTTTAGCTTCATAAATAAGACACATTCAACGGCTTGAAATTTTATAGCTACTAGGCTATTTATTCAAATTCATTAATATAGACAAACAAATACAAAACCCTACTCTAAGTCTAATAAGTTTCTATCTCAGTAAATCACACTGCTATGCAGTTAAAACGAGAGACAATAGAATGCTGTCTGTCACTGTTTTTAATCATTTATGTACATAACTCCTATGGCAGTTAATGCCATATGCACTGTGCAATGTTTTATTGAGACAATTCGGTTTTTCAGCAACTTATGATTGTTTTATAAGTAGACTATAGGATCATAGAGTACTGTATATATTAAGGGCTTCATTTTCACTAGAGGAAACAGGTGGTGCGATGAGGGTGAACACAGCGAAAACTTAACTGATAAATCCCTCATGACATTTTGTGAACTGTATTTATGAGAAAGGACTGCACTGATGCAGGTATAACAATTTATTGAAAAACACACACCTTGGTTTAATCCTCGCTCTTTGATGGCGGATTGAAGACTGCGCGGAAAGACGGGGAGGAGCCGAAGCCTGCCGCCGTTTTCATATGAAATCCAATCACCAATTTGTGTAAAGTTTATGGAGAATTTTTAGGGGGGGCTGAGTACAAATGTTATGGCCTAAAAATGGCCTAGGGACACCCATGATTAAAACATCTCACGGTGCTGCTCTCCATACCGCACCACGTAACAATTCAGTGACATGTGCTCCATTAATCCAGAACAAGAAACGTAAACTGAGTTTATCAATTTGCTATGGAGCATGAAGAATGGGCTGTGAAGTGTTGGACAAAAGTCATGTCTGAAAGACCAGATTTACTGCACCCTGTTCCAGAGTCATGGGCACATCAGGGTAAGAAGAGAGGCAATGAAATGATGCACCCATCATGTCCTCACTTACTTATCAACTGGTCATACTGTGTGTCAGAATGGTAATTTTAACCTCTGTAGTTTAACTAGGGACTATGGAGGCCAACAATCGCCATTATTATTATTATTATTATATCATGAAAGGAAGCCATCACAAATCCACAAAGACTAATCATTCAATTATGGAAAAAGAAATGCTGCAGGATAAATGGAGGAAGGGCCGATCTGTTTGCACATAGCCGTGAGCTATAAACAAACGCCTCTGCTGATAGAAGATTTAGTGTGCGTCACTCTTATGAAAGAAAGAATGTTTAAACACTGGAACAGTTTTATCAGAGGATGATAGCTTGTTTTAAATCAGTTCTATTAACCACAGCATCTTCTTTTGATGCAGTGCAAGACTTCCAGCACGTAAAACAAATGTTTTTTTTTTTGTTCGTATTTGATTTCAACTTTTGCAGGTGTTAGATGATAAAGATTCATCATATTGGTGTAAAAGTAAGTCAAAAACAATATTTCTTTCTGCTGTTTCTTTCTTCCTATATTTTTTGTTTGTTTTGTTTGTTCTTTTTTTCTGTTATTTGTTTGATTGTTTTCCCAGCCAGTTCTTTTTTATGAAAATCAGAAAATCCAAATAATGTGTCCATGAGATGGTTTGCACTTTATCAACATGTACATACTGTACCCATTTACAGCATTTGGCAAATTATCCAGAGCGACTTACATACACAGATCAGCCATAACATTACCATTACCAACCATTAACTTAAAAACTACCTAGACTTTGGGTTCCTCTTAAGCCAAACCTGCAGCACTGAGCTCTCACGGTGTGGTTCCACAGGGCCTCTGTATGTGTGATGTGGTGCCTGGCACCAGCGGTGGATCTTATGGGTTGTGTGTGGGGTCTCCATGGATCGGCTCGGGGTCTGGGGAGATAGGGTCAATGGCCTTGGGCTCTTCGCCAGCTAGGCCCCGTGTGCTATGGGCTGTAATTCACTGAGTGTTCTGATACCAGCATTTACTCTTTTCAGATTTGTGATGCATTGGCTTTTCTGTGGGATTGGATCAAATTGGCTAGTCTTTAATCCCCATGGGCACGTGTCCAGGTGAGCCTTACAGTAGGTGCCCATGATCCTAAATGCATCCTTATACTGTTTCAGTAGGCTATTGAACATAAGTTCCATCAGTCTAAAATAATCTGATGACAGTTTTTTGGGTTTTTTCAAGGACTGCTAGTGACTACTGTTCTAACGTCTAGAGGAAATTCCACCATCATGGTGCCGGAAGAGAAAGAGTCTTGATGGATGAATTCCTTGTGGCCTGAGAGATGGTGGGAACCAAAAAACTTTTACAAACCTTTACACAGACCCTTACCTGCAGTGCAAGTGGAACTGACGTGTGTGTGTGTGTATCTGACCTATTCGAACCAGACATGCAGTGTGATGTATTCATCATCAGTTATTAAAAAAGACAGTGACATCCTGTTACAGCACAAACACAGACAAAGACATGTTGTAAATGTACTGTAATAATAGCTGGAATAGCATAAGACACAGTTTATTGTTTAAACTTTTTACAATAATTACTCGGGTAATTACTGCATGTGGCGGGAGCAGTGCAGTTGTGAAACAGTATACCAAAGAAGTAATCCGACTACGCCACCCTAGAAATTAACTCTAGGGAACAAAACTCAGTCCCGAAAAGGGAACAATTAAGCACACAGGTTCGATTCTCTCAAATAAGAAAGCAAGAGATGTGGGTGAAATGTTTTATTACAGCTATGATAAAAACCTTTAAAATAGACCGTACGGAGTCAAAAGCACCGTAGAAGACCCACACTTTAAATGAAAACAATATACTTACAAAAAAAGAAATATGGACACTAACCAAAAAAAGTCAACTTTCAATATAAAAAAACAAACAAACAAATAATATAAATACCAGCAAGGCTGAGGTGTCCAATGGCAGGAAACAAATGGATTCTGGTTTTGGAAAAACACTCATCCACACACAAGGTGCACTCAGATCACACTACCACACACTCGAAATGGTGCATACCCCACACTAAAGAAGAACCACCACCGCAAGGGGGAAGATCCATTCACCCGTGGGACCCCAGCTCCTGCAATAAACCAAAAAGAAATAAACAATTAACTCCGCATGAAATATAAAAAAACTACTGGTAGACAATCCCAGACGGGAATAGGTGTCAGTCACTACCACAGGAAAGTAAAAAAAAAAAGCAAATGAATTCCAAACTTAAAATACATAGAATCAAATAAATCTACAAAGCAAATGACATTAATAAGGAGAAAAATAACAAGAGAATTGGGTGTAAATATATAAGGATATGACCAAAAAGAAGAAAATCAAACAAAATCCACGTTACTCATACAAAAAGTATGACCAAAAGAAAACAGAAAAAAAAACTAATCAGTCAGGAAAAAGGAAAAGAAAGAGCAGGTATTCTTCTTTTAATGCAAAGAGATTGTCATATTCTCCACACAGGTACACAAAGTAAAACAGCCACCAAACACCATAGGAATCAGACAAGCAGTCCCCTTTTAAGAACAAAGGTGGCGTCTGCACGACGGCATCCACAACAGGACAACAGGAGCTGCAGCAGACCGCTAATACCGCAAAGCGGAGGACAGCAGTACGCACGATACCAAACAGAATAAACTAAGATGAAACGAGAGGGAGAATCCTATAACAAACACAAAGAAATGTTACTAATCATAATACGTTTCATTCACGAATTATAATTACATGTAGAACTCTTACCGTCAGGGTATCACACAGAATAAAAAAAGTGTACAGGCACAGATCTATCAACCAGCTCACCGATAGCCCAATGGAGCACAGGGAAGCACACCTAGCCAGAATGCAACAGTGTTAGCAACACAACAATGCTAGTACAATAGGAATTTATACAAATGCCCATGCACATACCTGAGAGACGAACAGTCATTAGATCCACTAAAACAGCGCCAAAAACACACTGACATCCAGATGAATGGCCTATAAATGTACAAAACGCTTAAAAATAACCAATTTAAAATTACCACCGGTTGCAGCACGGCACACTTACCTGTAGCCCCGAAACACAGGCACAAAAGGGGAAAGTCGGACGTGGCGCACCCGGAACAACGACCAATCAGCCCTTATATTAAGGATACTGATCGCGGATAGGCCAATCCAGCTGTCAGTCTAAGAATACTGACAGCTGATAGGCCTATCCCGCTGTCAGTCACCTAATTTCCTTACATCCCACCCCCAGTTTCTGCAACGTCGCCCCGACGGTGATCTAAAGGCAGCCCACCCAAAACTCAGTTCCAAGGCCGAAACAGGTTACCAACTGTAGTACCAACTATACTAGACACTGAACCAGCACCTACTGCTCGAGGGAGGTGGTGCAGGTTAGAGTGATGACCTGCATTTCTCCGCCCAGTTCTTCTCACTACACTCTCAACAACCTCCAATGAGTTTGGAAGCAATGGAACTGGCTGCAAACCCACCTCAACCTCAGGACCATCCGTTACTCTGCAAGCTTCTGCAGATAGCGCACCATCAGATGTCGAAATGACAGAAAGAACGACAGCATCCGGTGGCTGCAACCTACCTTGTGATGTCTCTGGCACCGAGACAAACAAATCCTCCTCCTCATCATGCTCCGCCTCCAGAAGTTGCAGAGATTCAATGACCAAAGGGTCAGGCAACTCAAAAGGTGGATCCTGGCCGATCAAAGTCTTTAGCAGAGATCGGTGCACATGCCTTACCTTACCCAAATCTGTGGTGGGAGCGATGGTATAAACTGACCCACCCTCTTTAGGCACCCTCAGGACCTGGTAGGCCACTGAGCTCCACAGGTCCTGGATTTTGTGTCTACCCCTCACGCTATAATCACGGAGGTATACCAGCTGACCCTCCTTCAGTGGTACTTCCTTTACCTGCAGGTCGTGCCGGGCCTTTCGCCTATCAGCTGCAGCACCCAACCGTTCACGGGCACCCTCGAAAGCAACTTGCAACCGACCCTGCTGCTCCAGAATCCACCTATGAACACTGCCAGCCAATGGCTCTTGAACCCTGCCCAACAAGAAATCAACAGGAAGTCTGGGCTCCTGCCCAAACATTAAAAAATGCGGAGATTCCCCAGTTGACTGATGCGGGGTAGTGTTGTACGCAAAGAGTACCTGGGGGAGACAGAGTGGCAAGGTGCGCAACAAGTCATGCAAAGTCCTATTGAAGCGTTCGCATTGACCATTTCCAGCCGGGTGATATGGAGTGGTCCGCGACTTCTTGACTCCATACAAACTACAAAGTTGCTGGATGAGAGTGGATTCAAAATTACGGCCTTGGTCAGAGTGGATACGACCTGGTACACCGAATTTACAAAACCACTCTACCACCAGAACCTGAGCTACGGTCTCTGCCCGTTGATCTCGAGTTGGTACGGCCAAGGTATATTTTGTAAAAATATCGGTCATGACCAACACATTCTCAAGCCTGGACCTTGAGGGCTCAAGCACAGTAAAGTCCAAAGCCACAATTTCATTTGGACTTGCAGCCAACAAGTGTCCCATGAGACTGCCAGAGGCAGTAGGGACGCCTTTAGCACACTGGCACCGCTCACACTCCTGGCACCAGCGGGCAATATCCGCAGACATTCCAGGCCAGTAGCACCGTTGCCGCACGAGCTGGGATGTACGCTCCACCCCTTGATGCCCATGCTGTTGATGAAGCTGGGTCAAGACTTCATGTTTCATGACCGCTGGTAATAACACCTGGAAGACCTCCTCACCACCATCTGGGCGAAACACCCGCCGATAGAGCACACCATCAGTCTCAACCAGGCGGTCCCACTGCCGAAGCAGAATAATGGCAGACTGAGAGTTTCTTACGCTCTTCAGACGTTGGAGGCAGCTTGCGCCTCCAGAAAACCAACAACGCTCCTATGGCAGGGTCTGTTACCTGCTGAGCACTCATATTGCTGACAGAGGAACAAGGAAAGGAGGTAACCCAATTTACCTGGGCTACTGGTTCAACTCTGGCAGCTTGCTGTAACGCCCCAGGAACAGCCACACCTGGGCACAACTCTTGCACATCTCCCGCACCCAAAAAGTTTTGTCGTGACAAGGCATCAGCGTTCCGATTGCTTTTACCTGACCTATATTTGATTTCAAAGTCGAACGCTGCCACTTGAGCAGCCCAACGCTGCTCCATGGCACCCAACTTTGCGGAAACCAGGTAGCTAAGGGGGTTATCATCAGTAAACACCACACATTTCTGCCCCAGCAGGTACTCCCTAAACTTTTCAGTCATGGCCCACTTGAGTGCCAAAAACTCCAGTTTCATAGAACTGTAGTTAGATGTATTGCGCTCAGTGGGCCTAAGACTACGACTGCCATACGCTATAGGGCGCACCTTACCTTGCTGCTCCTGTGAAAGAACAGCCCCTAGTCCACCATGACTAGCATCTACCTCTAAAATAAACGGTAGTGAAAAGTCAGCATAGGCAAGCACTGGAGCTGTGGTCAACTTACACTTCAACCCCTCAAAGCCACACTGACATTCCACAGACCAGGCTTCAGCAAACGCCTGAGCACTGGGCGAGACACGTTTTGGGTTTGCTAGCTGGGCCACCAACCTATGAAGAGGGGCAGCCAACTTGGCAAACCCCTCCACAAAGCGCCCGTAGTAGCTAGCAAACCCCAAAAAAGAGCGCAACTCTGAAACACTAGTAGGCCGAGGCCAGCGTGCAACTGCCTCCACTTTACCCGGATCAGTAGAAACACCCTCAGAAGAGATGACATGCCCCAAATAATGAACTTCCTTTTGGAAGAAGGCACACTTGGACAATTTGGCCTTCAGGCCTTCTCTCTGCAAGCGGCTCAAGACAACCTCCATCCGAGCAAGATGTTGATCTATAGAGGAGGAAAAGACAATAATATCATCCAGATACAAGAGGAGGGACTGGCACTGCTGATCCCCGAACAACCGTTCCATCAAACGTTGGAAGGTGCTTGGGGCGTTGCATAACCCGAAAGGCATTCTGTTCCACTCAAAAAGGCCGAAGGGGGTGCAAAAAGCTGTCTTGAATTTGTCCCCTTCAGCTACAGGTACTTGGTTATACCCGCTGGCCAGGTCCAGGGTAGAAAACCAACGGGCACTAGCCAGCGAATCCAAAGTCTCCTCAATACGTGGTAGAGGGAACGCATCCTTCCGAGTTTTTAAATTTAAGCGACGGTAGTCTACACACATCCGCAGGCTACCGTCCTTCTTTTTAACCAACACAATGGGTGAAGCATAAGGACTGCAGCTCTCTCTTATTACCTGGGTTTCCAATAACTGATTAATGTGTGCCTTTACCACCTCATACTCTGATGGGGGAATGCGTCTGAACCGCTGCCTGACAGGAATGTCATCCAACAGAGGGATATCGTGGGAGATCAGGTTTGTGCATCCCAGGTCTCCATCGTGTACGGAGAACACAAGTAAATACTTCCCCAACAATGCTCGAACCTTCCGCTGTTCATCCTCTGAAAACACAGAAAGATCTAACATGTCGACCTGTTCCTGCACACTAGGAGATTCCTGCACAACCTGTGCACTTACCTTAGCTGTAATGGTATTAACTTCTGTAATTTCCGGGGGCAGACTAACCACATCAACCTGGTTCACTGTGCCAATAATGGTGCTCGCATACAGCACTATATCCATAGTACCAACATTAACCACTGGCACATAAACAGTACCACTATGCACCCTTAACAGAGCAGGAGAGGCCAACAAACCTGCCGGCAGACCCGAAGTAGGTGGTTCATACAGTACAGTTCCACTCGATTATTGAGCAGAACAAGTTGCAGCGACAAACTTCATGGTGCCACCCATGATGCGACACGCCCGACGTCCACGCACTTTAACTCGCCCCTCACGAGCCACCGCTGGCTGGGCGTCGACCTGGTGGCAATGTTGTAACGCCTGGAACACACAGCTAGAGGCCTGTAACACTACCGGTAGATCAAAAAGTGCTTTACCATGCTGGCCAAAGAGCTCCTGGTAGCAGCGGCTAAGGATGTTCATGCCCAACACCCCAGGAACTTGTGCACACACACTACCAGGAGGATCTCTGACTACCAACACGCCACAGCCTACAACTACCCGCCCACAAAGCTCCACATCCAATTCCAGATACCCAATATACGGAATCGGAAGGCCATTTGCAGCTCGAAGCTGTAGCCAATTACACGATCTAAGCCGCTCCTGACCCCACAACCCAAAATTAGTCAGAAAACAACTCTCGGTGATAGTGGACACCATGGAACCAGTATCAACCAGGCAAGGCACCTGAGCCCCACCCATAGATACAACAAGCTGTGGACAAGTCGACATAAAACGTGACATAAAATCCAAACCAGTGACATTTGAGCCTATCCTTTCCCCAACCAAGTTGCGGCCCTGCAACTCGGTGGGAGCTAGTTTTCCGACGACTGCATGGACGATGACTGCTCATCCCTCATTAAAGCCGAATTCACATGAGCCGGCGGTGGCCGGACAGGCACCCGCTCCCCGTCGCAATCTCTAGCAAAATGGCCAGGTTTCTGACACCGTCTGCAAATTAAAGTAGTCCGAGATGGTCGTGAATGCGGCTGAGTGTTTTGAATCTGAGCCATACTTTGAGTTAACTGATTTAATTGTTGCTGCTGCTTCCGCAGCATATCCCAAAGTTCACTCATTTCTGACGTTGTCGAACCACCACGGCTGCTACTACCAATGTGCTGATGTCCCTGTACCCCATATTGAATACCATAAGCGGCTGGAACCGATTGACTGCGACCACGCGCCCCCCCAGGCATACCCTCCCTTTCCCAACGAAGGGCTTCACTGCGAACGTCAAATAAAGTAACAGTGGGTTGACGACGCACTAACTGCTTAAGTTCACGTCGAAGAGTACAATCATTAACGTATTCGACAAACTGATCTCTTAGCAACATTTCACCATTGGGAATACCATGAGGGGACTGATTTTTTACTTTTTCCAGAAGACTCATCAGGGCCAAAGAAAACTCTACCAAAGTTTCCCCTTCCTGTTGTCTTCTGGAAAAAAACGCTTCTTGAAGTGCAACATAAGACTTTGTGCAACCATATAATTCACGCAACACCTGAATAATTTGTTTCGGGTCCTCCCTCTCGTTTACTGATCGGTACCGAATCTCTTCCCTCGCCTCTCCCTCCAGATGATCAATCAAAAAAAATGCCTGATCAGCCGTAGACAGACGGCGAAGCCGTATACAAGCTTGAGCCTCCTCAACCCACTCGTCGATGCCAATGCCCAACCGACCATTGAACTTTGGACACTTACGATCCCGAGGAACAAAAACAAACCGTTCCGCTGCCGATGCATCAGCACCAACGAGTGGGGGATCCGCAACTGCAGGAATCTGAACATTAGATGGACCCGGCTGTGCAACTAACACTTGCTCTTGTCTCAGTCGTTCATTGTCCGACTTTAATTGAGCTACCAACTCCCTTAACTCACGTATTTCATCCTCCATAACTGCAAATGCACAAGCACTTACCACGAAGAGGTGAACTAAACGTACCTTTTACTGGTCCACCACAAAAAAAAAAAAAAGGCTGCTACTGTCTGGTTCCTAACAAAAACACAAAAAAGAGAAAAAAACAAGACGGCTACTCAACCAAACCAAAACCCACGTCTCTGCACTAAGGAGAGAGATCCTGCCGACTACGCCAGAATGTGGCGGGAGCAGTGCAGTTGTGAAACAGTATACCAAAGAAGTAATCCGACTACGCCACCCTAGAAATTAACTCTAGGGAACAAAACTCAGTCCCGAAAAGGGAACAATTAAGCACACAGGTTCGATTCTCTCAAATAAGAAAGCAAGAGATGTGGGTGAAATGTTTTATTACAGCTATGATAAAAACCTTTAAAATAGACCGTACGGAGTCAAAAGCACCGTAGAAGACCCACACTTTAAATGAAAACAATATACTTACAAAAAAGGAAATATGGACACTAACCAAAAAAAGTCAACTTTCAATATAAAAAAACAAACAAACAAATAATATAAATACCAGCAAGGCTGAGGTGTCCAATGGCAGGAAACAAATGGATTCTGGTTTTGGAAAAACACTCATCCACACACAAGGTGCACTCAGATCACACTACCACACACTCGAAATGGTGCATACCCCACACTAAAGAAGAACCACCACCGCAAGGGGGAAGATCCATTCACCCGTGGGACCCCAGCTCCTGCAATAAACCAAAAAGAAATAAACAATTAACTCCGCATGAAATATAAAAAAAACTACTGGTAGACAATCCCAGACGGGAATAGGTGTCAGTCACTACCACAGGAAAGTAAAAAAAAAAGCAAATGAATTCCAAACTTAAAATACATAGAATCAAATAAATCTACAAAGCAAATGACATTAATAAGGAGAAAAATAACAAGAGAATTGGGTGTAAATATATAAGGATATGACCAAAAAGAAGAAAATCAAACAAAATCCACGTTACTCATACAAAAAGTATGACCAAAAGAAAACAAAAAAAAACTAATCAGTCAGGAAAAAGGAAAAGAAAGAGCAGGTATTCTTCTTTTAATGCAAAGAGATTGTCGTATTCTCCACACAGGTACACAAAGTAAAACAGCCACCAAACACCATAGGAATCAGACAAGCAGTCCCCTTTTAAGAACAAAGGTGGCGTCTGCACGACAGCATCCACAACAGGACAACAGGAGCTGCAGCAGACCGCTAATACCGCAAAGCGGAGGACAGCAGTACACACGATACCAAACAGAATAAACTAAGATGAAACGAGAGGGAGAATCCTATAACAAACACAAAGAAATGTTACTAATCATAATACGTTTCATTCACAAATTATAATTACATGTAGAACTCTTACCGTCAGGGTATCACACAGAATAAAAAAAGTGTACAGGCACAGATCTATCAACCAGCTCACCGATAGCCCAATGGAGCACAGGGAAGCACACCTAGCCAGAATGCAACAGTGTTAGCAACACAACAATGCTAGTACAATAGGAATTTATACAAATGCCCATGCACATACCTGAGAGACGAACAGTCATTAGATCCACTAAAACAGCGCCAAAAACACACTGACATCCAGATGAATGGCCTATAAATGTACAAAACGCTTAAAAATAACCAATTTAAAATTACCACCGGTTGCAGCACGGCACACTTACCTGTAGCCACCGAAACACAGGCACAAAAGGGGAAAGTCGGACGTGGCGCACTCGGAACAACGACCAATCAGCCCTTATATTAAGGATACTGATCGCGGATAGGCCAATCCAGCTGTCAGTGTAAGAATACTGACAGCTGATAGGCCTATCCCGCTGTCAGTCACCTAATTTCCTTACATGCAGATGACAGAGAGAACTGGTGGCATTTACAAAAAAATGTTTAGAGACTCTTCATGTGGTTTAAGATAATTCTTTGATTCAGTATACCAAATTAAGCAATTTAGCAAGAATGTTCTTGCAAAACAGTAATTACATTTCGTGCAAAGGGGGGAAATACTGAGAAGGGGTTTACGGAGTACAATTTCTGAATACTTTATGAGGATCATTATGCTATACTGCTTTCAAAACAGCTTAAATTTTTCATGGCATAGATTCCATTGAGAGTCTGGTCCAGTATACATCATCACATATAACTTTAAGTTCTGGTCACTTCATACAGTATGTTTCCTACAGCATCAATGTGCTGCATAACATGATATGGTGGCTCAAACAGTTAAGGCTCTGGGTTACGGATCAGAATGTTGGGGGTTCAAGTTGATACTGTTGAGCGCTTGAGCAAGGCCCTTAACCCTATCTGTAACGGACACTGTAGACTGGCTTACCCTGCGCTCTCACTCCATTTTCCTAAGTGGGATATGTGAAAAATATATACTGTGTTGTAAGGTACATGAAACAAATTATTGAATCTTAATATCATTGTTAGTGGATGAGAAAGATGTACAGCAGTGATTTTTCCACAGATTTTGTTAATGAATCAAGATTAAGATGTAAAGTCACAGGGTACAGACTAAAATTAAGAATTATTTTTGTTAGCAAATGCAATCAATGTAACATATGCTTGGGAGATGAAAGGTGATAGAAGCACACAGATACTTCCCAGTCAATAATGCATACAGTATACACACGTGGACAAAATTGTTGGTACCCTTCGGTCAATGAAAGAAAAACTCACAATGGTCACAGAAATAACTTTAATCTGACAAAAGTAATAATTAAAAAAAATTCTTTGAATGCTAACCAATGAAAGTCAGACATTGCTTTTCAACCATGCTTCAAAAGAATTATTTTAAAAAATAAACTCATGGAACAGGCCTGGACAAAAATGATGGTACCCCTAGAAAATACTGAAAATAATGTGACCAAAGGGACATGTTAATTCAAGGTGTGTCCACTAATTAACATCACAGGTGTCTACAATCTTGTAATCAGTCAGTGGGCCTATATATAGGGCTCCAGGTAGTCACTGTGTTGTTTGGTGACATGGTATGTACCACACTCAACATGGACCAGAGGAAGCGAAGGAAAGAGTTGTCTCAGGAGATTCGAAAGAAAATTATAGACAAGCATGTTAAAGGTAAAGGCTATAAGACCATTTCCAAGCAGCTAGATGTTCCTGTGACTACAGTTGCACATATTATTAAAAAATTTAAGATCCATGGGACTGTAGCCAACCTCCCTGGACGTGGCCGCAGGAGGAAAATTGATGACAAATCAAAGAGACAGATAATCCGAATGGTAACAAAAGAGCCCAGAAAGACTTCTAAAGAGATCCAAGCTGAACTTCATGCTGAAGGAACATCAATGTCAGATCGCACCATCCGTCGTTGTTTGAGCCAAAGTGGACTACATGGGAGACGACCAAGGAGGACACCATTGTTGAAAACAAATCATAAAAAAGCCAGACTGGAATATGCCAAACTACATGTTGACAAGCCACAAAGCTTCTGGGAGAATGTCCTATGGACAAATGGAACTTTTTGCCAAGGCACATCAGCTCTATGTTCACAGACGGAAAAATGAAGCATATCAAGAAAAGAACACTGTCCCTACTGTGAAACACGGAGGAGGCTCTGTTATGTTCTGGGGCTGCTTTGCTACATCTGGCACAGGGTGTCTTGAATCTGTGCAGGGTACAATGAAATCTCAAGACTATCAAGGGATTCTAGAGAGAAATGTGCTGGCCAGTGTCAGAAAGCTGGGTCTCAGTCGCAGGTCACGGGTCTTGCAACAGGACAATGACCCAAAACACACAGCTAAAAACACCCAAGAATGGCTAAGAGGAAAACATTGGACTATTCTAAAGTGGCCTTCTATGAGCTCTGACCTCAGTCCTATTGAGCATTTTTGGAAGGAGCTGAAACATGCTGTCTGGAAAAGGCACCCTTCAAACCGGAAACAACTGGAGCAGCTTGCTCATGAGGAGTGGGCCAAAATACCTGCAGAGAGGTGCAGAAGTCTCATTGACAGTTACAGGAATCGTTTGATTGCAGTGATTGCCTCAAAAGGTTGTGCAACAAACTATTAAGTTAGGGGTACCATCATTTTTGTCCACGTGTGTACATACAGTATATACAGTCGTGGCCAAAAGTTTTGAGAATGACACAAATATTAGTTTTCACAAAGTTTGCTGCTAAACTGCTTTTAGATCTTTGTTTCAGTTGCTTCTGTGATGTATTGAAATATAATTACAAGCACTTCATATGTTTCAAAGGCTTTTATCGACAATTACATGACATTTATGCAAGGAGTCAGTATTTGCAGTGTTGGCCCTTCTTTTTCACCCATTCTTTCATAATCACTTCTTGGAGTTTGTCAGAATTAGTGGGTTTTTGTTTGTCCACCCGTCTCTTGAGGATTGACCACAAGTTCAAAATGGGATTAAGATCTGGGGAGTTTCCATGGACCCAAAATTTCAACGTTTTGGTCCCCGAGCCACTTGGTTATCACTTTTGCCTTATGGCACGGTGCTCGGTGGCTTGTGCTGGAAAAAAACTGTTGTTGGATTGTTGGAAGAAGTTGCTGTTGGAGGGTGTTTTGGTACCATTCTTTATTCATGGCTGTGTGAGTGCATCTGCATGCACAGTGAGTCAAAGACTTTTGGAAGATGGCCTGGTGTCAAGAAGGGCATCAAAGAAGCCACTTCTCTCAAAATTGTGAGTGAGCCTACTCCCTTGGATGAGAAGCAACCCCACACATGAATGGTCTCAGGATGCTTTACTGTTGGCATGACACAGGACTGATGGTAGCGCTCACCTTTTCTTCTCCGGACAAGCCTTTTTCCAGCTGCCCCAGACAATCGGAAAGAGGCTTCATCTGAGAATATGACTTTGCCCCAGTCCTCAGCAGTCCATTCGCCATACTTTTTGCAGAAGCTCAATCTGTCCCTTATGGGTTTTTTTTGCAGAGAAGTGGCTTCTTTGCTGCCCTTCTTGACACCAGGCCATCTTCCAAAAGTCTTTGCCTCACTGTGCGTGCAGATGCACTCACAC
This sequence comes from Clarias fuscus, assembly GCA_030347435.1. Lineage (NCBI taxonomy): Eukaryota > Metazoa > Chordata > Actinopteri > Siluriformes > Clariidae > Clarias > Clarias fuscus. The sequence continues at coordinate 13,520,265 of CM059216.1, forward strand.
CTGCCTGCTGCCATTCCTGAGCAAGCTCTGCACTGGTGGCACTCCGATCCCGCAGCTGAATCCTCTTTAGGAGACGATCCTGGCGCTTGCTGGACTTTCTTGGACGCCCTGAAGCCTTCTTAACAAGAATTGAACCTCTTTCCTTGAAGTTCTTGATGATCCTATAAATTGTTGATTTAGGTTCAATCTTAGTAGCCACAGTATCCTTGCCTGTGAAGCCATTTTTATGCAACGCAATGATGGCTGCACGCGTTTCTTTGCAGGTCACCATGGTTAACAATGAAAGAACAATGATTTCAAGCATCACCCTCCTTTTAACATGTCAAGTCTGCCATTCTAACCCAATCAGCCTGACATAATGATCTCCAGCCTTGTGCTCGTCAACATTCTCACCCGATTTAACTGATACTGATACTGAAATTATCTCAGCAGGTCCTTTAATGACAGCAATGAAATGCAGTGGAAAGTTTTTTTTTTTCGGAATTAAGTTCATTTTCATGGCAAAGAAGGACTATGCAATTCATCTGATCACTCTTTATAATATTCTGGAGTACATGTATATGCAAATTGCTATTATAAAAACTTTTCAACTTTCAGCAGCTTTTCCAATTTCCAATATTTATGTAATTCTCAAAACTTTTGGCCACGACTGTACATACGGTATGTATAGTGAATACTCCATAATGTGTTTTTCAGCTACGCAAGTAGGGCAAATGACTGCAGTTTCCCTCTTTTCTCAGTGTAAGCATTAAATGTTTCCCTCTATCTTCCCTCTACACTCACATTTTTGGATTTGTGTACAGACTCGTAGTCAGTAACTTTATACCTACAGTACATGGAATGTGTCTCAGATAAATCTCAAATAAAACTCACTGTACAATGAAAGAGCTAGATTATATAGTTTCCCTTTTATAATACATTGGTAGTCTACTTCTGTGCATATTACATCTATCAAGTTAACTGGTGCTTTCTCACACTTTTTGGTCAATTAATTAAAACACTGGGTCTTTATTAAGCTGAATATGAAAAACATTTATTTAGAAATGAAGCATTTACACAAATTTAACAAACAAGAATAACTAGTGTTTCTTTTGAAAAAAAAAAGATTATATACAGTATAAGCTCATATATCAGTAATATAAATATTTTTATATTAAAAAGCGCCATTTTAGATTATTGTCATTATTAAGGAATATTAAAAAGAAGGCAAGCCAACACATTCCGTAAATGAAGAGAAATAAACCTAATCATTCAGTTATGAGAAAGAAATCCTGCCAAATAAATTGAGGATGGTAAAGTCTGTCTTGGCATAACCGTAAGCTATAAACAAATGCCTTTGTTAACAGACGATTATGTGTACCTCACTGTTATGAAAAAAGAAGACTCTTTAAAGATTTTTTCAGAGGCTAGCTCATAATTCAGTTCCATTTGCCATGCCATCTTTTTAAAGTGGTGCAACATTCCAGAACATTGGCACTTAATCTATTTTTCTTATTTTAATCTATAATCTTATTTTATACCTGATTATTTTTTTATTTGTCTGTAGATTTGGAATTTTTCATATTTTTTTTGTCTTGGTATAAAAGCAAGACAAAATTTTCACTTCTGCCTGTATGCCTCATCTTTCAATAAATAGTCATTTTGTGTTTTGTGTTTTTTTTTCCCTTTATGAGTTCAGTAGATTTAAATGCAAAAGTTGCTTTTATCATTGAGTGATCGAAATAAACATGAAAAAACTAAGAAAATTGTGATTGATGACTATTAGTTTTTAATGTGGTTAAAACCATTTTTAGAAAATATTTATAAAATAATAACTAATAGTGCAAAGCGAAAAGAGTTCTGTAAAGGTCTTTATAGAAGTACATTGTCATTCACCGTGATGTTTCCTGCTGCATTGTATAGACAAAGCCTGTCTACGAGAGCTTTATATCAAATGACTTCTGCCCATCAGACGTACCTTTGTAGGAAACTTACACATGCAGACTATTCAGACAACTTTATCATCATCATCATCATCAAGTCTATGTAACCAATCATATATCTTTTTTTAAATTCACTGTGACAAGCGATGTGTTAAATAATGTCATTTACATTATAAACTAACGTTATACAGAATATTACAACAAAGTAAAACTTAGATCTGGAAAAAAATGAATAAATAAGTGTACGGTTACCAGGGGAATGAAAACGTCTGGTCCAATTACAGTTAAATAATTAGCTCTGAGTACCACTCTGGCAATTATCACTTCTCAGTGACAGGTTCACATGGTTTGTTTTGATTACAGAATGGTTCTGAGATTATTTAAAGATCTTTATCACCTGCAGTTAATATCACAACCAGAACACTTGATTAAACACACTGCAACTGTTTTGCATTAAGACTCGATTTGAAAACATTCGCTGCACATTTATTACTTTTTTCTTTTTTTACAATTGTTAAGCATTTTTAATATGATAAGTTAACTTTGTCAAAACTCTTCATACAGCTAGCACAACAGATTAAACTGTAGACCTTTTTTAATCGCCTTGACACAAAATGCATCCATAGACAACAGATTCAAAATACTTTTCTCTCTCAAAGACAACCACCAGCAAAACTCTTTTTTTTTTTTTTTAGAATTCTTAAATCTATGTTGACTTGATACATTTGCTGTATATGGTAATATCATACTGAAATTGTCAGGAATGGGTTCCTGCAGGAATCCAGCTGCAGGCAAGGTGTGAGTGCAGATGTGAAGACATGTTTTAAGTAACATAACAGCAGCAATCCAAATTGTGGCAAACTAAACACACCAACAACAGCTGGCAAACAACAATATAACAGGTAATAACACACAATTTTACTTAACAAGGTACAGATGAATGTGATTAGCACAAAATGGCTGAGGTGCAGTGTATTCTGGGAAGTGCAGTCTTGAAACCGAATTCAACATAAATGTCTTGACCCAAAAGACGAAACCAAGAGTCCATGGAACAGAGGGCCCTCCAGGGGTTATCCTTGACAAAAATATAATGGAAAAACTAAAAATAAATAGAATATTGGAAAGAAAAAATGGGAGGTCTGCCATGTTCAACAGTGGCAACTAGTGTGCAAATATATAAGCAAGATTTCGCCAATCTGTGTGTCATTTCACCATACCCACATTATTTCTTCACAGAGTGGTTTGAGGCCTGAACAAGGGTGATGTCACTTTTCCTTCCATCTCACTCATTGTTCTTCAACCAAATAAATTATTCTAGAGTCTGTTAGGGCCTTAGGCAAAAAAATGTGCAGCAGGCATCTCCAACCAGCATTCATCACCATTATCTTTAAAAAAAAAAATCGTCAGCCCTCAAGGCCCCCCATTTGGTGAGGCTTACCTTGTCTGTAGATATGCAATGCCTGTGCTCAACCCCATAAAGGTGTTATTTTCCTCCTATTATTATATCAAATGTATACCATATAAATGCATCAAACGTGTAAATTATTTTTACAATGATGTAAACTCAGATTTAACCATTTTAAAATGTTACCATGTGCAAAAAGTGTGGTCAATACATAGTTTTGCTGGTGGTTGTGTGTGATTTTAATGTGTGTAATGCTGAAATATTTTGTTTTGTTTTATTATTATTATTATTAGTAGTAGCATAATTTTGTTGTTGTTGTTTCTTTTTATATATATTAATTAAAACAAATGGTAATGCTGTTCATGGACTGTGAATGTTAATGGACATTAAATAATGTGAGTTAAGGGAACAGTAATGGCAAGCGTTACCGGTGGTTTTAACTCAGCACATTATCACAGTGAGTGATGAGAAATACAGTAATTGTGGGATCATCCAAGTGAATATAATAGCTTCAAAGAACTTAGAACTAACATTCGCCTTAATGCAATATGTCTGAATGATAAACATTGATTTATCCTTAATTATTGATTAATTTATTCAATCACTTAAACAAAATAGATGTGTTCTGATTTTAAATGGCAAAAATCAAAGTGTGTGTGTATCAGGAATAAAATGTTCTGTACATTTAGCAAAATCAAATAAAGTGTAGAATCTTATATTGTCAAGTAAATGGGAAGGTTTTTAGTTAATTTTTTTAAAAACTACAGTATATGAAGATACACCAAACTGAAGTGGAAAAGCATGTCCTTGTGGTTACTGGGTTTAAAGTTTGCATTATTTTAAGAGGTGCTTAAAGAATTATTAAATTAGTGCTGAACTTTACAGAAGATGTTAAGTAAACAAAGACATGAATGAATGATCAGGGATCACTTAAAAGCATGGTGAAGCTGCATCATAAAAAATCAAAGCGAAAGTGAAAATATGACTTCAGTTTGCATAAATATTGGACTTTGGAGCAATGGAAAAATGTAGTCTGATGAGTCCAGATTGATCTATTCCGGCATGATGGCCGTGTCATGGTAAGAAACGAAGCTTCAACTGTCCCTGCAATAATTCAAGTACTCCTAAATTTAATCCAGCTCTGGATGCAAATAAATGTTTGTATCAAAACAATGCAGCAGGCCTCCGAGTGGCGCAGTGGTTAAAGCGCTCGCCCTATCATCCGGAGATCGCTAGTTCGAATCCCGGGTGATGCTGTAACCTCTCGCAGCCGGAGGTCTAGAGAGAGCTGATTGGCCGAGCTCTCTCAGAGGGGAGGGATGAGAGGTACTTAGTGCTCCTACATTAATCACGGCTCTACAGCCAATCAGGGGCGTCTGTGAGCTCGCGCAACGGAGGGAGCGGATAGCGCTGTCCTCCGAGTGTGTTACGCCGCCCCCAACGGTGCGTGAGCGAGCAGTTCGAAAAGATGCGGTCGGCTGGCGTCACGTGGTTCGGAGGAAACACGTGATAGTCTTCGGCCCTCCCGGCTGAGTGGTAGTAGTAGCCTTAATGTGGGAGCCCCCTAGTGACGGGGAGGAATTGGACACGACTAAATTAGGGAGAAAATCGGGGAAAAATCCAAAAAAAAAAAAAAAAAAAAAAACAATGCAGCAGAGAATGCCACTGTATCGGTAGCCCAACAATATATTAGAGCTTGCAACTTTTTCTGGCCAGGCAGTTTAACTTACCTGACCATAAGCCATTTTATATACAGGTGTATATATGTGTATATAGAATTAATCATACTGTACTGTATACAATATTACCTACAATCCCTAGTGAGAATATTACTTTGTTTTTTATTGAAATATTCAGTAATATATTGCAGAAGAACAAAGAAATGTGCTTTCTTTTGATTTACAAAAGTATACTAATATTATATTTGTATTAACTGTCGCAACTTTAAATGCATTTTGAAATATTTGTAGCTATAACTGTAAGCTGCTGAGTGTATTATTTAATCCCGTGAAAACTTAAGTGGCACACATACAGTACAGGTACAGTACACACATACAGTATATGGAAGCCTTGCTGATGTGTTAACAGAGGTGCTTCAGACATCAAACTGTGTATTTGGGTTATTGGATATGTCAGGGAGAACAAACGCTGTCATGACTTTTATAACAACCTAACTAAGTTTTACCACTACATGATTTTGGAAATGACATCACAAAAATGTCGAACTCTCAAAAATGATTGCAATGTCTCTCAAAAACATTTTGTCATAGAAACAATAGAAACATGTGCTCAAACATGTGTTCAAACAGTTCTTTGCCTATATTATGCGACCCTTTTTTTTTCTTCTTTTTTTCTTTTGTTATGGTGGCCGTGAAGTGCAAAACAAATTAACAAAACAAAAACGAAATAACAAATTAAAAACCACAATAACAAAAACAAAATAACAAAACCCAAATCAAAATAACAAAACTCAAAACTAATTTATTTTGTTTTGCATTTTGTTAATTTGTTTTCTGTTTTGCTATTTTGATTTTTAGTTTTTTTTTTTTTTTTTGGTTTTGATATTTTGAATTTGTTATTTTGTTTTTGGTTTTGTTAATTTGGTTTTGAATTTGCTATTTTGTTTTCGGTTTTGTTAATTTGGTTTGCACCTCTCGGGTGTTCAGAAACGAACCGGAAAAGGTAGGTATAGTTTGCGAATGAAATTCTTAACGCTGATTGGACGAGACATCTGTCACTCAAGATATACAGGAAGTACTGTAGCGGCGGTAGATTCGTGTGTGTATGAATGTGCAAACAGGTACTGTCCTTATTGTAGTTTCAAATATGGCGTTCTCCCAGATTTTTGCAGTTCTTATGGAAAAAATCTTTCGCTTTTAAAAGAGACACAGCAGTTCGCAAACTAATCTTTATACCGTGATATGTCATCAGCATATCAAAAATCACGGCATACGAATGTCCGTCCTCAAAGTAACTTTGAATAAATTCCATTTCCTTGCTTTCTAATGAAAGATTTCATTATTTTCTTAGTTTTGCAGACCGAAAAAATGGTTTAAAAGTTAAGCAGAACACACAAGAAACAAAGAGACACAATTTCCTACTTCCTGTTTATCTTGAGTGACAGATGTCTCGTCCAATCAGCGGTAAGAATTTAATTCGCAAACTATACCTACCTTTTCCGGTTCGTATCTGACTGACCGAGAAGTGCAATACAAATTGACAAAACCCAAAACTAACAAATTCAAAACCAAATTAACAAATCCGAAAACAAAACAACAAAACCCAAAACAAAATAAGTTAGTTTCGGGTTTTGTTATTTTGTTTTTGGATTTGTTAATTTGGTTTTTAATTTTTTTTGTTTTGGGTTTTGTTAATTTGTTTTGCACTTCACGACCACCGTATTTTGCTCAGTCATGTTTGTATAGTTTGGGTAAAATGAAATAAAATTCAGTTCATCATATTGCCGATTTGTGCAACAAAAAGAAAAAGTCACTCTATACTGCACAATCCTGAGCAAGAAAAACCCTGCAAAATGAAAAATGAAGTTTTAAGAGCTTCCGTAAAATTATTCATGCTTATATTTCTTTTTGAGTGGTAAAAAGTTATAAATGCAAGGATGGCAATTTATACTGTAGCATATGTTTTGTTTTTATACACTGTAGTGGTGCTTACAAACATTCTTGCTATTGTTGTTAAGTCTCAGTTAACACCTTGTATACAGAAAAGAAATGTTACAAAACCTCTTTGGTGGTGTCATTGGAAATAAAATGTTTCTTGGATTTTCTGTTTGTTTGTTTGTTTGTTTTGATGACAAAGGGAGGCTGATGATGGGATGCTTGTTGCTTGCTGACTTATTTGCTTGAATGAATGATACCAGTCAAAAGTTTAGAAACACCAGTCAAAAGTTTGGACACAAGTTTGTTCTACAGTCCACAACAATACTGGATTGTTTTTTTATATATATATGTGAAATACTTTTTTTATTATGGAAACCTGTTTTTGCATTGGGAAAAGGAAAAAACTAACCAGTTGAAGCTAAAAAAGTACAGTTGAGACGTTTGTATAGTGGGAGTTTGTTCATGTGGATGACAGTGAGTTGTTTCTACAACATGGGGATGCACAAGTCAGTGCACTCTCTCACTTAGGAGAAGCCGTAAGAAGCTTATAACTACAAAGTATAGTTTTAACTACTTGGAATTGGCTAGAAGTATAACTAACTATACTATTACTGCAATCTGAATAATTTGTTATATTTCTCACATTTTATACATGACTCACTCATCGTCTATACCGCTTTATCCTGTATTCAGGAGCCTATCCCAAAAGACTGGACACAAGGGCACAAGGCGGGATGCACCCTGGACAGGGTGCCAATCCATCCCAAGTCACACACACTCACTCACACCCTACTGGCAATTTGGGAACGCCATTCAGCCAAATCTGCAGGTCTTTGGACTGTGGGAGGAAACCGGAGTACCCGGAGGAAACCCACTAAGCATGGAGAGAACATGCAAGCAGAGACGGAAATCGAACACAGACCCTGGAGATGCAAGGAGACAGTGCTAACCACTACACCACCGTGCCACCACATTTTGAAGATTTTTAACAAATTTCATGTTAACTTTAATACTATTAAAAATACCAGGTAATTGAACTAATCACTGCTAATCATGTTGCACATCAATATCCTGTGTAACGTACAAAGTATACCTAAAGTTGTTCCATTTTTATCATGCAAAAGTATTTTAACACACTCTAAATTGTGTTTTTGTAAATATTTTATATGCTTAGCACAAAATTAGTTTTTCCACAATAACAAACTTGAAGTATGCTACTCAGTATTATGGCTGCAAGCACACTTTAGATTAAACGTACTTAGCATAAATTATATGTACTTTAGCTTAGCAGGATCGTACTTCCCGAAAGCTCACAAAACAACAGGTGTGTGCGTGTGTGTGTATATATTTCTTGCTTGTTTCTTTGTAAGAAATGTGATTACACACAGGATGGATTTTTACATGGTTTAGACACCCTGGCAAAATCCTCCAGAAAATCAATTAACTCGTCCCATATCTCACAAACAGCAATGCATACCATTAGCCACTACATGTTCAAACACAATGTTATTTTCTTTTGTGGAAAAGGCAAGCTTTTATCTAAACACATTTCTTTACATCTACAATCACGTCACAGAAATCTGCAATCCAAGGAATCCAGCATTTTCATGCACCTGTTCTTTGTTGGATTCTGTTTACCAGCATCTAATAAAGACTCATTATTTTATACATTAGAGAGTCTTTCACATAAGATGGGGTTTATTATTCATACTGTGTAGACTCCGATAAAAAACAAAAATTATCTTATAGCATACACAAAATACCTGTGTGTGAGAGCAAAATACAGCAATCAGTAAGGGCTATGAGGTAATGCATCTCCATTAGTCCTGAACAGAGCTACAAACAAACCGGCACTCTCATGACCCACCATAAAAAGCCTAATGGACAAATTGATTTGGGGGGGGTGAAAAAAACTGACAGAAGAGGGAAACCCAAAACAGAGATGATGGGGATCATTGTCTCTTCTAATGACTCTAGCATCACTGCCAACTCCAAAACAATTACTTGCCCCCCTTAAGACAGCAGTGATAAAGATGATCAATCATCTCTGATGAAGATGGTGGGACAAAACCAATAACATGAATCTATGCTGTGCTATATTAATGCCTATCCAGGAAAAAAAAAAACATTGGAACATTTGTTCTCTACACAAGGCATTAATGGAAGAATGGAAGGGCTGTCAAACAGATCAATATCAAATCTGACCCTTTACACAATTAGATAAGCAGCAATCTGGGGTGCTATCAACTCTCAAACTCAATTTTTCTCATCTCAAATTTCCTGTCCTCTTTTTCAGAAGTGATCATTTTAGCATGGGGGATTGGACCTGAACAACTGACCTAGAATCAGCTGCTCTGATTCAAGTGTCGAAACATTCAACTGTCCAACTGAACTCTTGAGTTTAATTGCATTATTACTCATTCAGACAGATTATATAAACAAATTTATACAAATAACTAATTTGCATGTTGTTGTTGTTGTTTGTTGTTGTTTACAGTTATGCCAATTATTTAGTAGACACTTTCCTCTGAATAATTTTACAGAACACAGTGCAAGATTATTTATGGCAAAAATAAAGATGTTACATAGTGATAAGAATAACAGCTAAAGTAATCTTATTACATAATTTTGTTTCCTGATATATTCAGCAAACTGTCTAGTTTTGATAGCAGTCCAGTGCAAGTTTCATAAAAAGAGCAGCAGGGAACAAGACACACTAATGGAACCCATATAGAGACACTTATGCTTTGTAGGTCATTTCCCTTAGGTCAGCTTTTACAATGCCATGAGGACAAACTACTATTAAGAGTAGTCAGAAACCAAATATAATATGAGTAAATATATTCTAAAAATGGCACTTCATATCACAAACCCATGTAATGAAATGCAGACTCCAGGTATTCACTTTTACAGGACAAGCACAAGCCTCTAGATTTTTCTGCTACTTTTCTCTAAGCAGTTCCAGCCAGATGCAAAGCCTTGGTGTAAATGATATGTGCTCTGCAGTTCTGGCTGACATGCAGAAGAGTGAGAAAGAGAGAGGGAAGATTATAAGGAGGTAAATGGACTTGGGAGTATGTTGAATAGCCTCCAGGGAGTATGGGATTTTTCTCTCGAGCTACAGACTGGTGGGAAGTTCAATGAGCACAAACAGCTCCACACACTTGATAGAACAAGGTCTGACTCTTTGACTGCTACAGAATTGAACTGGGATTGGAATGTACAAGTGCATTATAATGAGGACTTGCAGTGTCCTCCCAAAATGGCCTAAAAGAAGAATCATGCATTGTATAATGTATATGCGCATTTATATACAAAAACATGACCCACTTTAGTAATGTCCACTAGCAATGCAATATATACAGTATACACACACAATATACAGTATGTATGTATATACAGTGTGTGTGTGTACATACATACATACATACGTGGACAAAATTGTTGGTACCCTTCGGTCGATGAAAGAAAAACTCATAATGGTCACATAAATAACTTTAATTTGACAAAAGTAATAATTTTAAAAAATTCTATGAATGCTAACCAATGAAAGTCAGACATTGCTTTTCAACCATGCTTCAACAGAATTATTTAGAAAAATAAACTCATGGAACAGGCCTGGACAAAAATGATGGTACCCCTAGAAAATACTGAAAATAATGTGACCAAAGGGACATGTTAATTCAAGGTGTGTCCACTAATTAGCATCACAGGTGTCTACAATCTTGTAATCAATCAGTGGGCCTATATATAGGGCTCCAGGTAGTCACTGAGAAAAGAACACTGTCCCTACTGTGAAACTTGGAGGAGGCTCTGTTATGTTCTGGGGCTGCTTTGCTACATCTGGCACAGGGTGTCTTGAATCTGTGCAGGGTACAATTAAACCTCAAGACTATCAAGGGATTCTAGAGAGAAATGTGCTGGCCAGTGTCAGAAAGCTGGGTCTCAGTCGCAGGTCATGGGTCTTGCAACAGGACAATGACCCAAAACACACAGCTAAAAACACCCAGGAATGGCTAAGAGGAAAACATTGGACTATTCTAAAGTGGCCTTCTATGAGCCCTGACCTCAATCCTATTGAGCATCTTTGGAAGGAGCTGAAACATGCTGTCTGGAAAAGGCACCCTTCAAACCGGAAACAACTGGAGCAGCTTGCTCATGAGGAGTGGGCCAAAATACCTGCAGAGAGGTGCAGAAGTCTCACTGACAGTTACAGGAATCGTTTGATTGCAGTGATTGCCTCAAAAGGTTGTGCAACAAACTATTAAGTTAGGGGTACCATCATTTTTGTCCAGGCCTATTCCATGAGTTCATTTTTTTTTATAATTCCGTTGAAGCATGGTTGAAAAGCAATGTCTGACTTTCATTGGTTAACATTCATAGAATTCTTATTTATTATTACTTTTGTCAGATTAAAGTTATTTCTGTGACCATTGTAAGTTTTTCTTTCATTGACCGAAGGGTACCAACAATTTTGTCTACATGTGTACATACATACATACATACATACATACATACATACATACATACATAACTACCATACTACCTCAAAGTTTGGAATCATTTTCTTTGTTTGTGTTTAGTGATTTATTATCTACATTCTACAACAGTCCTGGGGACTTCAAAACTATGAAATAACGCATGGAATTAGGTAATTATTTAACAACAACTACAACAACAATAGTAAGTTGTTATTTTAAGACACAGAGGTCAGTCTTTCTGGAATAGTCCATAGCTTTACAATATAGAAAGAAATAAAAATCATAAACAATCATTGATTCAGAAAGTGATCCCAGCTTTTGAGCGGTGGATATACTGTATATATACACTGTACTGTATGGAGAGAGGGGAAGAGAGGGAGAGAGCAATATATAGATTTAGATAATCTCTTAAACCGAAAACAATATAATCACCTTGCATGTTCACTATAAACTTTACGACTTTTGCCTTAATAAAAATCGATCAGACTGATTTTTACATGACTATAGAAATCAGACCTCATCTGATCTGTCATTATACAAGAGCAGGAATGAGCATGTGCAACTTTTATGTGGGGGTTAGCCAACCTGCTGTAATGTAATTCCAATCTCTGAACAATGTTAGAGCTAGGAGCAGATCAGAGTTCCATCTGATCAGTTAAAGGATAAATCAGTTACGGCTTTCTCATGCTTGGGAGTTTTGCTCACTCTATGGAGAGTACTCTCCTCCTATTACCTCAGTCATAAGAAGATTAAATGTTGATGGATCACAATTTTACTGACAGAGGGCTCTATTGAGTCAAATGTAAAAATATTGCTCAAAGGAAATTAGCCCCAGTCTCTTTGTATATGTGTATATATACATTCAGAGAGTGAGACAGACAAATAAGCTTCATTATTGTTTTATTACTGAACACTAGACAACATATTTCGGATGAAATGAAAAAAGCTTTCAGTATGAATTGTGTTAGTTACATTAAATGTAATAACACCGGATTATACTTTTTTTCTGCATAAGAGCATCTGACAAATGTCTAAATGTATATGTAATGTAAATACTGCACATAGTCACTCTCTTCTGCACTACTGTAGGAATAGAATAGATTTATTTGTCAATTATTTGCACTCTACCCTTTTTAAAAATACATAACATACAGTACCTGTACCATTTTTGTACCAGTTATTTATTAAATCGTTTATCATGCACCATTGTCTAATATTCAATACAGCTCTGACTATGAACATCATACAGTATTCTCTGCATATGTGCATTTTTTTAAACACTTGTTCTTGTACTTTTGATTTGTTTTGGCAATATTTTCAGCATCTTATTGCTATTGCTTATCTTAAATTGTACAATGTTTGAATGGTTATGTGAAATGTCTTTTTTATGATCTGAATGATATTGAGGTTTAAACTTTATTTCTAAAATCCACGAAAGGAATTGGGTGATACCTATGTAGGGACGTAATCACTGTGACGAAAGGAAGCTACAGGTACTGTATGTACATCCTGAAAGGACTCGTTTTCATTTGGTGCTTAAAAAACCCTGTTTGATATTTCGAGATGCTAATGGTATCTTGTTTGCCTTATTTTTCCTAAAATAATTAATTAAAAAGTATAAATAACATGTAATAAGAATAAATAACATGTCATTTTCATCTCAAATATGTCTTCCTTATGTCTTATTAATTAGTGCAGAAATCCTTTTAAAATAACTGACACTCCTAAAACTAATATTTACTGAATTCTCCTCTAGAATGAATAACATGATTCAGTTTCTTCATCTTGTGTTCAAGGCACTTGTAGAAAGATCTCTGACTTTATATTCCCAGGTTTATGCATGAGCTCAGGGTTTCAATAGGCTTCAAATCCTGTTATGGAGATGGCCAACATGAAACACTGATTTTGTGTCCCTGAGACCATTTTTGTGAGGATCCTTTCTTAGGATGTCTATGTTTAGTTGTAGTTTATTGAAAGGTTTTCGAGATTATTTTTTCCTAGACTAAAAGTCCTGGTTTTCTTAATTTGAGCTGCAAATTTAAAGTGATGTTTATTTTAGTTTATTATGCCTATTCTATTTAATAAGTGCCAATAATTCTGCAGTGAACTTTGCACAAAATTCATAACTGTGTCACTATCTAGTCTCTAAGGTAGCCATGTTATTAACATAGGATAGACTGCAGGATATACAGTAAATTCTATGTCCATAAGTGTGTTAGTGAAATATAATTATATAATTGTATAATGTGTTTATATAGCTACATAAAATATAACAAAATGCAGTAATTTAAAAAACTAAAAAATCTCAGTTTAACAATCATTATTCTATTAATTATGAAAAGCTCCGAAGGCACACAGTAGTAATTTGCATCCAAATCATAAAAACACCACAAGCAAATATTGCTTCTTAAGCGGTTTATCAAATCAAGTGCCTCTGTTTCTCTCATGATGTCTGCTAGCATTTAAACCAACCACCAAGTCTTATTACGCTGAATCAGAAACACATCCATGCACCGGTTACTCTGACATAGCATGGCTGTATGATTTAATCCTTAAAAAACAGTGTTCAGGTTAGACAGCTAAAGGCCATTTAAATGGTCACAGAGTGCAGAACTCCTGCTGAACATCCAATTTGTACATTTTAGCTATCTTAATACGATTTTACATTCACACATTTAGAGCAAAATGGCACTCAGTGAGGGACCAGGCATAAAAATTCATCGTCCTGGCAGGCAGAGAGCAGACAGCTTGCTATTTAGGCATCCTTCAGCTTCATGCAAACACAACAGCATTAATGAAGACAAACTGAGCAAACATTATTATTTTTTTATTTAGAATTGCATGTTATAAAGCTAAATTTTGAAGGTCAGCCTTCCTTTGAATTGTTATTTAAGCCTCATTAAAATTATATTTGCAAAAATAGACAAACTACAGACATTCATCAATAATATGAATTTTCTTTTCAATAACTTACTTTGTTTACTGTTTTTTTTTTGCTAATTAAATAATTTGTATTATCTAAATTAATAAATGATGAGTTGTTTGTTTAATGGTTAACAGGCATTCAACCTATTCATAGCCATTTAAATTTGAGGTATTGCTTCTGTGACCCTGCTGTTGCCATTCATATCTTAGGAGATAAGCTTTATTGCTAAACAGAGAAGGCTTTGACGGTCAGCTATGCATGCAGGCTTAAAATGATTATTCTTTTCAGAATATCTAATTCTAGTTCTTAAAATGGTTTAGCAGACAGATTACATAGCCAATTTATATAAAATGAAAGAATGTGTATGTATGCAAAAGGACAGAGCTGAATACTGACTCCTTAGTTTATTCCCTGACCTGTATGACATTCTCCGGAGACATCCATTCACTCAGCCCAGATGGTGAGTTTCATTAACATTCAGTGTTCCTGTTTGAGTGTTTGACAGTGCAAAGTGGACACTATAGACTCTTAATGCTTTCCTAATAAAAGCAGGGTTTAGACACAACTTAAAGCTGATTGATAACATCAAGCAGTTTACATTGTGGTAAAGGACTAATGTCTTTTTAGATTTGTCTTTACAAAGAGCACAATGCTCTCCTTGCCCGTCCATCAGGGACATCATAATTACCATAACGAACAAGTACACACTGGTGATCGCAAATGGTGCTGAATGGGATAAGAAATAATACATTGTTCGTTTTTTTAAGCATATTTTCCACTCAGAGAAAATAATCACCTGAAATATCTGATGAAAACAAAACAGTGAAGTATTTCCTTGACTGACATGTCAAAAATCATTGTGAATAAGGAAGTTGTGGAAATAATTTGTACAAGTATTTAAGTTTAGCCTTAATGCTTATTATGCACAAACCAGGACTGCAGCTAGAACTATGCATGTTAATGTATACATCTGCCACCTTATTTACATTTTCGCATATTACATAATACTGTACAACCAGACAAATGGAAGCTATTAAAATTTACCGTCTAGATCTTTGAGTTTCTGTCTTCTAACTTAGACAGAGCTTCTGTTTGAGATTAACATATGGCTTGCAAGCCAATGAATCAACAAATGGCTGAACAAATAGTAGTAAAATTTATATTACAGACTGATGTGGTGGATATTGTCTTTTACAGTAAACTCAAAAGCCACAAGTGTTGATGGAAGGAACAGGGGGGGAAAGGAAGGGGGGGAAAGGAATTACCAAAAAGTAATTAACTGTTTTGGCTAAAAACAAAGTCTTGGTACACAATTTCAGTCAATTGGTTTTACAGTTATGTGTGATCGGTGTGTATATAATTATAGCCAATTAAATTATTTTAATGTCAAGTCAATCCACTGGAGCCAGTTTGGGTTTCAGGATCACAGGGGGCCTGGAGCCTATCCCAGGAGACTTACAGATACTCAAGTTCTCATAAAGATGCTAAGGGCAATTTGAGAATGGCAATTAACTTAATCTGCTTGTCTTTGGACTGTAGGGGGGGAACTGGAATACCTGGAGAAAACCCATCAAGCATGGAAGAACATGCTACCGTAACTCCATGCACACAGACCCAGAGGCGGGAATCGATCCTAGGCTCTGGAGGTACAGGGCCACAGTGCTAACCACGACACCACTGTGCCTCCCTTGGATTACAATGCTGTGTGTGTGTGTGTGTGCGTGTGTGTGTTTTTTTTAAGTATGATTATTACTTAATTATAAACTAAAAATCATCAGTGGTTCATTATTATGCTAAGTCTCTAATAAATATCTAATGAGCTGAATATTTTGTTTTAGGGCAGCAAACAATAAATGAGAAGAATGAACCTCTTCTGGTGGGTGCTTACCTATATATAGATGTAGGGACGCTAAGACCCAGCAGTGCCTCCTCTCCCTCAGTGAGGTCTACAGTCATCATCAGCTTTAAGTTCTCCATCAGAGACGGCTGTAGAGAGGCAGGACGCGGACGCGCAGGTTTCCCAGTGACACCAGTGCGCACACTGCAAGGGGGAACAAAAAAACTCATATTCTGGAATTGGATCAGGAAGAACAATGACCATGGATGCAGTTCTACTGAATCTATGCAACTTTTCAGGTGTTTTATTGTTTATTTTTGCAGTAATCAGGTTCTTAGGACTTGCATGATATACTTTTTTTTTTTTCATTTATACCTCAATTACTGGAAAAAAAATGACTCTGAAACAAATTGACTATATTGTTTTTGAGATGGTTCAAGACCTTGGATGCATCGTCAAACCTGTTTTTGTAAAAAGAAAAAGATGTGTTGTGCGCTGATATGAGAAGAAAATATAAAAAAAAGCACCTGTCCGTGCGCTTTTCCTGTCTGCTATGGAGCACTTCAACACACCTGCAACAAATTATGACTTGGAAACGAACGTCTCCACCAATGCTTCTGACGCGTCGAAAGCTGCTGCAAAAGAGACAAGCGTGGCTCTCCAGGCGACTGTAGCCTCGGTCCTCGGTGCCATTACGCTCGCCACGACTCTCTCCAACGCGTTCGTGATCGCCACCATTTCCCGCTCGAGGAAACTGCACACGCCGGCCAACTTTCTGATCGCGTCCCTGGCGCTCACCGACCTCCTGGTGTCCGTGCTGGTGATGCCCGTGAGCGCGCTCTACACGGTGAGCCGCACGTGGACGCTGGGCCAAGTCGTGTGCGACATCTGGCTCTCGTCGGACATCACTTGTTGCACGGCGTCTATACTTCACCTGTGCGTCATCGCTCTGGATCGCTACTGGGCCATCACGGACGCGGTGGAGTACGCGAAAAGGCGCACGACGAGCCGCGCGGCTGCCATGGTTACTACAGCCTGGGTGATCGCCATCTCCATCAGCCTGCCTCCGTTTTTTTGGCGCCAGGTGAAAGCCGGAGAGGTGACGAGCTGCGAGGTGAACACGGACCACATCTTTTACACCATCTACTCCACGTTTGGCGCTTTCTACATCCCGACGCTTTTACTCATCGCCCTGTACGGGAGGATCTACGTGGAGGCCAGGCGACGGATCTTAAGACAGTCGCCGAAAAAGTTCGGAAAGAGATTCACTTCGGCGCAGTTGGTCTCAAACTCGCCGGGATCGACGTCTTTGACCTCGGCGCGGCAGGACGACGCGGGCTCGGCGATCAGCGACAGCCAGGTCAAAATCACCGTGTCCGACTCGCTTTTGGAGAAAAAGAGGATTTCTGCAGCCAGAGAAAGGAAAGCTACGAAAACTCTGGGCATCATTTTAGGAGCGTATATAGTTTGCTGGCTGCCGTTTTTTATCTACACCCTGCTGGTGCCCCTGTGCCCTTCATGCCACGCGCGCCCAGAGTTATTCGACTTCTTTACGTGGCTCGGCTACCTCAACTCTCTCATCAATCCAATCATATACACCATGGCGAACGATGACTTTAAAAAGGCTTTCCAAAAGCTTGTGAGCTTTCGATTTTGCGTGTCATAATGTGGGGGGGGGGGGGGGGGGGGATCCTTATGCAGGATTAAATCAGCCTTCGCATAGTCTAAGAGTTAGTGTCCTACTTACTGTACGTATCATCCTGCGCAAACAGCAGCCAAGAAAGCATGCAGCATTATTGTGTGTGTCAGTGTTGCATTGTGGTTATTTTGCATTTTAAAAAAGTAGTTATAATATCCTCGCTGCTAAGCAACTGGTGAATACTGAAATGAAATAAATCACTGAGTGCTGAATCATCGGTGCAGCTATAATACAAGTTATTCTTTTCTTCCATCGTTTCATCCATTCATGTTTCCCAGTGTCCTTCCTTGATACATTCTAAAAACCATCCGAACAATACCAAACAAAAAACAAAAAAAAAAACTATTACTGTACACAGCCTAGTGGCAAAAAAAAGTCAAATTATTAGAGAGCTCACATCATATTTGATGGACACTTTCCACCAAGTGGCAGCCTTTTTGACCAGATGACTCACATACAAGACATATTACAGCCATGGCCAAAAGTTTTGAGAATGACACAAATATACATTTTTATTTTAAGTCTGCTTCTTCAATGTTTTTAGATCTGATCATTCCGCGTAACATTTAGATATTTAAATTGGCATCTGAGGCAGACGACTTAATATTTGTGTCATTTTCAAAACTTTTGGCCGTGGCTGTAATATCTTTTAATGAAAAAAAAAAAATTCTTGGAATTAGAAGGTGCTATCTGCATTCTGAGCAGTTTTAAGACATGTTTGTACTCCAGATATCAAATACTTGTGTTGTGTTAAAATGTTGTCACTGAATAAGAAAATGTGAATAGTTTTCTTATTTCTTAAGATTTCATTCTGATAAAAAGAAAAATCTGACATAATTCCAAGTGGATGAAATATGGTCATAATTCGAGCAAACTGGGAAAACACTGAGCAGTAAACAATGTTTGTCATATGTGTGTGGATCCAGTTTGGTCTTTGTGTATTGAATTAAAATGACAGCAAATCAGCTTAATTCAATGAGAAGTCATATTATCCAAGACAGTACTCAACAATGTAATATCCAAAAGGATTTACTCACCACTGACGTTAATCAAAAGATCTCAGAAAAAGGATGCAAATTATGTACAATAAACGCATCAGGAAAGTAAGCCATAATTACTACAGTACATACAGTATGAAAATGATTGATTGATCACTGTGTGCACAGAAAATGATAATCTTGATATTGAAGAAAAAATGTTTATTCTATTTATGAAAATTACCATTGGATAAACAAAATGCTGGATTTATTTACTATAGATTCAGTTACCGGGCTGTGAAATCTCACTTGGCAAGTGACACCACAGGTTAAGTCATGCTGCAGGCCTGCCAAACACAAATGGAAATCGACCGAAAATCCTTGGTGTAATAGTTGTTATTTAAGCCATTCCTTGAAGCTTTTTTGATGCGCATTGAACAAAAGGTTACAAAGCTCAAGTTTCAGACTCATGTTATATATAGGATAAGTAACTCAGCATACTTCAATAATGCAAGCAGTTCTACTTTCACTATCACTCACTGATCTAAAGAGCTCTATTAAGCTTCCTGCTATAAGAGGATGAGAAGAGAGCAACAGTCAAGAGGCCAAGCCATTAAACTGCGATAATGACTCCTATTTTCTTCTAACAAATATAATACATTTCATAAATTCTGAAGGGAGGGATGTGCTTGCTGTGGAAATAGGGCTAGTTCTTCATGATCTTTGACTTTTGACCTATGAAAAAAAATGGTCATATGTGGCCATTACTGCAGTACTTTTCCCCAGGGAAGCCATTAGAGTCATGCATGTCAAAATAGAGTCAGTTTGAGTTTTTGTTTGTTTTCAATGAGGCATCAAAGATAACAATACATTCAGTGAAAGATATACAATTACTGTCTATCTGTTGCAGTGGTGGTCCAGCAGAATGAGACCATCACTGAGCCGAAATAACGTGAAGGAGGACTATTTTCAGCACAGTAATGTCACTAATATTGCAGTGTGTGACAATACTACAGATGCAACACAGCTGTCATTTTTAAACATCTCAAACTTAAGCGCAGTCCACCACAGTATGCATCTGATGAGCATTAGTCATGTCAATCAGAGTAACTGCTGTTGTCTTCATGTTAATCAGGTCAGTAAAGTGTCCCAACCAATTATCCTATGTAAACACTTTGACATTGGGATTTTCCATTTGGTTTTGTTTGAGTAGCAGATGCACAGACACACTCATCATCTTTATCCACCTTGCCACCAATAAACTAAAAGACCTTGATATAATATGCACAGAGACAACTTAATTACTGGTGCACACCAATGTCAATGTACAGTAGTACAAAGACATGTGATCTTATACCTGAAAATATAGGTCAATACTTTTCTTCCTTCCTGTGGACTCCAAATCCAAGAAAATCCAAAGTAGAAAAATTGCTTTTTGGATATGCCCCTTTAGACTAATTATTTTCTTAATGGCACATTAGTTCCAATTAAAAGAACTTCATCTAAATTTTATGAATATGTGTAGCAGGAGATAGCATCCAAGCAAAACTCATCATTAAAATTTTTCAATTATAGAAAAATGATCCCTCGCAATATGTACACACCTGATTTGAATGTATAATTAGATATATGTCTGTGTGCTGTACCAATTTATTTTATCAACATTTGTTTTGTTTTGTTTTGTTTTTTCTTCTCCATAACATAGTTTTAGGAATTCCTTCTGATAAAATGCCCTTGGATCTTTAATAGTGTTCTACCTTGGAATAATTAATCCAAATAAAAAGCATGTACTGTACAGCAACTATGTGCAGTGGGTGCTGGAACTAGTGTAGGACATTTGTGCCAATTTCACAGAATCCTTATGCAATCTCTTCATTAAAGCTACCCCCTGACAAAATGCCGCATGTCAGAAATGTTTGCTGAGGGAGGTTACGAGCTCTCCCATTCAGCATGCTACAGTTTAACTTGCACATGTACTTTTCAGAACTCAAGCCAGACTTTTACAATTTTAATGACTAGTCCTGTCTAGTCTGTTTACCCCCAGGGATTTCATCAGTTTAATGATCATGTTTATGTCCTCTTGCTCATGCAAAAATACACTTCATAAATCAGCTTTAATTTAATATAATCTCCATATAGGCATTTCATATACATGGTGTCCCAATTATTCACCATACATTGGGGAAATTAACACTTTTTATCAAATAGTCTTCCAAAGATTTTCACATTTAGTCACATTTTTGTTCAAAATAGTCTAACTGTCGCTCATTTTAAGGAATGCATATAAAGTATATGCATAACATGTATAAACATGAACTCATCATGAGTTGGAAAAACAATTCCATGTGTGTTCACAAAGAAATGGCAATCATGTAGAAAAAGCTATATTTTGCCAAAGGTGTTAATTTTTCCCTATGTATAAAGACTTCTGAGACACCTGTTTTATATTCTACTCTATTATGTCAGTGACATTTGTTAACATCTCTATATTACACAGGGTGATTGTCCAAATGTACCTGTTTTGAAAGAAAAGTAGGGCTTGAAATTTTGTTACTAGCCAGTCGTGGGTGAGCTCATACATATGAAAGAGGGCAGCTAGTGTTTGCTCTGAGCATATTACGTTGCCCAGGGAAGCAGCATGAGCAGGAGTTCTTGAAGGAACTATACCTAATACAATCTCCCTGCCCTTTTTTGATCTCCATGTATTGTTTGTTCTGTCATTATTTGAGCTGTCTTTGCAATTCAATTACAGATAATCAGATGTTGCCAAGATGGATATCCAAAAGATGGTAAATCATATAGAAATGTATATTACTGTAGTTTCAACACACCTTCTTATTAATTTTTTTCTTTATCTTTATTAATAAACATTAATACTAAAGACATTAAAATTATGAAAGAAGAAATGTTTCATTATGTAGTCAACTAAAACTATCTCAACTGGATTGCGGTGTCCAGGTCACCTCCGTCAACACTCCGTCACTCCCATTCCTGGACAACTACTGTAGCTCTTACATATCCTAAAGGTGTGTTTGGGGTCATGTCCTGGTGTACTGTTGGAAACATGATGATTCCACTCAGTGCAAACCAGATGGGATGGCATATCGCTGCAAAATGCAGTGGTAGTCACGCTGGTTAAGTGTACCCTCAAAGTCACCAACAGTGTTTTCAGCAAAACACCAAACACCATCAAACCTCCTGCTCTATGCTGCACACATTCGAATGTACACATTCAGGAACTTTATGTTCACCCTCTCTATGTTTAACAAAGACATGTAGGTTAGAACAAAAAATCTCTTCAGACAAATGGAGAGTTGTCTATTGATCTAATGACCTACAGTAATTATGAAGTTTCTTGTCCCAAGAAAGTCTTACTTGCTATTCTTCCTAAACAATGGTTTCTTGGCCATAATTTAAACTTGCAATCTCCTCTGAACAGGGGATGTTGAACTATGTCTGACGACTCTGAGAAGCATTTATACGGCCTCTAATCTGAGGTGCTGTAAATCAGTGGTTTCTGAGGCTGGTAATTCTAAAAAACTTATCCTCTGCAGCAGAGGTAGCTCTTGGTCTTCTTTTCCGCGCACGGTCCTCAGGAAAGGGAGTTTCATCATAGCGTTTGATGGTTTTGGAAACTGCACTTGGAGATACATTCAAAGTTCTTAAGATTTTTCATACTAACTGACCATCATTGATGAGCTTTTTTTTCTTTTTACTTAACTGAGTGGTTCCTGCCATAATATGGACTTAGTGTATACAGTAGTTGTAGTAGTATTAATATGGGTATCAGTGGCGGCTGGTGCAAAAAAAAACTGGGGGGGCCCAAACAAAATTAAAATTAAACTTTTAATACTCGCCTGTAAATAGGTATTTATCAGGTGAATATGTGGTGATCATTACTAAAGGCATGACTCACATCGCATCCAGTCAGCAGCTCCGCTTGCCATAAGAAGTGCTGGAAGAAACGTTGAGAATTGTCCAATCACATGAGCCCAAATATTTAAAAACAATATGATTCGCTAAGAACAAAAGTGGGAGGGTTCAGGGCGCACAGTGCTGCGCCCGAAGGATGATTTTGAAAAGATCCAATCAGAGCTCAGCCTCAGGTCACATGATTTTCAAAGATTTACGTGCCTACATAGACACTCGTTTTTCCGGCGCCCCGCGTACACGAACACAAATGAGCGTAATACAGTTTAGATTTTTTTATTGCAAATAAATTATATTAAGAAATACAGCAGAATATTGTGACTAAATATCTTTACTTCATTATTAAAATTAGTAATTATTATGTTAAATAATTACATGTTAAAGTAGCATTCTTCTCTGCCTAACTTTAAAGGGGGCGGCGCCCCTGCACCCCGTATTGACCAGCCGCCACTGATGGGTATTATCTCTGTACCCACCCTTGCTCTGCACAAGACAAACAATGGTCTAAATCACATTAAGAAAGCAAGAAATGTCACAAATGACTCTTGATGAGTCACACCTATGAATTGAAAAACATTACGGGTGACCACTGTACCTCATGAATCGGATAAGAGAATGCCATGAGTGTACCAAGCTATTTTTGTTCTTTATTCAACTTTGACCTTGACTTTAACTCATCTAATTAAACATCCTGGTGCAGTCATGTGACATCTGTGAATCTGTGTACCCATAACATCATTTCCAAAATGGTGGTGTGCCTGGCAGATTTTCTAAATGTGTACATGTGGTCTGTTCAGTCTGTTATATTCCCCCCAAATTTCCCTTCAAGCCTTCTTGGCTCTTATGGGTTAAGCCCTGACTTTTAAGAACACTATTGCACAAATGCCCTGTCACCCTCTTCTTCACCTCTGTATCTCTCGTCTGGTATCTGAAAATGAGACGAGAAATTATAAAGTTGTTTTCATCCTTAATCATGCTACTCTCACATGCTGTAGGTGCTGTTAGTGATGCCGATTCGCTCCACTTGTCTGTCACCTTCTATTGTTCCCGACAGGTTCATTTTCAGCACCTCTGGTGCTAATCACCTGTTATCAGAGAAGAACCTGCTATCTTGCTCCATTCTCCATGCACTACTGCGGATCTGTGACTCTCAGCACAGCAGCTCAAGGATCAGCTCTGTATATGACAGCTTGTTAGACTCAAGGCCAACTCTTAAGGATTAGAAAATCTACATAAATAGTTTTCACCAAACAGCTCATTCAAGTATGATTATTGTAAAAAGTAGGCAAATAAACTCAAAGTCCCAAAAAGGTTGAATGTGATTTTTTTCATTAATTATTTTATTCATTTTTAAAGTACCTGCGGTGGCATGGTGGCTTAGTGGTTAGCACTCTGTTGCCTTGCACTTCCAGGCCCTGGGTTCAATTTCCACCTCTGGTCTGTGTGCATGGAGTTCTCCTCGTGCTTGGTGAGTTTTCTCCAGGTACTCCCAAAGACATGCAGATTAGGCAAATTGGCATTCCCAATTTGCATCTAGTGTGTGAATGGACATGTGAGTGTGCCCATGTTTATGTGCCCGTTGATGGATTGGCAGCTGTCCAGGGTGTACAGTATGCTGCCCTGTGCCTTAAGTGTCCTGGGTTGGCTTCAGGCCTCCTGTGACCCCGTATACAGGATAAAGCAGAATAGATGATGAGTGAGTAAAGTAAAGTAACTGTATATTTCACCTATATATATATGGAGAATGAATTATTTAAAATAGAATTGTTAAACATCATATATTGTTTAATTAATTGTAATCATTTAATTAGGATTTGACAACACATTATGCTTGATAGCTTGAGGAGGATCAAAAGTGCTCTCTAAAGGCACCTGTGAAAGAATACAAAACAAGTCTGTAACACCCTGTTTCAACCTATTACAGCATGTAAGGGCAATGTGATGTTGGAGGTTCGCTCATGTGAGCCAGTGTGAAGTTGCTATGTGTCTTGGGAGCTCAGTGCTAGCAGTTTCAAACCTTGCCAGACGGTATGATGCAACAAGAAGTGTGAATGATCATTGAGAGTCTGGAAGACCACTTGTGACTACTTCTGTCTAAGACAGGCAGCACCTTCGTGACCATTTCAAACCATGTGCACAGCTTGTGTCCTTGTACAGACAGGTCACAATACTAAAGATGGTCATCTTTAACAGTTTAGACATTGTGTCACGTTGTTGTTGTTGTTGTTTTGGTTGTTTTTATTTTTATTATTTATTTTTATTTGTTTCCATAAACACCTCATGCTTACTGTTTACCCTTTAGCCAGCTCTGCATTATTCTTTTCCTTATTATTATTATTATTATTATTATTATTATTATTATTATTGTGTGTATTGTTTTACAGGGCTTAAGTAGCACTAAAATATGTAAAGCTTTTTTAAAGTTCAGTGCACAAATATGGTTAAATTTTGGTTAAAAACAGCACACTATAACTTTACTTTACATATATATATTTTTTTAAACATATTGCAGTGCATTCTTGTTTACGTCCAAATATCTTCCCATAACCAAAACATTCTATGAGTCATCTATTATAGGCTATGAAAAATTGACAGTTTACTTAATTTTTTGTTTACTTTCCTACAGCATTCCACAACACTGTTAAATACATTTACTACTAATATCTGTAACATTTCACATGTTCAACGAATTGCATTAGTCGCCGCAAGGCAATCAGCCTGGACATTGCACCTGGCGGCGTGTCTTTTTAAAGGTCCTTAAACCACCGCACTTTGTGCGAACATTAGGTAGGCCAAGACAAAGCACGCTCGAGAGACAAGGCAAAGACCCAGCCTCCCTAAGACGCCAGCGAGAAAGAGAGATGACCCCTGCTGAAGCCCTGCGTCAGTGCTCTAATAAACATAGCATCTTGTGGTGTGGCCCTCCAACCCGCACCACGAAATAGAATGATTGCACCACCAGAAAAACCTGCGGTGCAGGAAATAGTCGAGGGTCAAGCAAGAGTGCTTGATAAGCATGAGAAAGCCCTAAACGTTTTAATTTCGGAGATGCATGAGATTAATAAGTGCCCCGAGCTGATTTTTGGGCAGCTCGAGGAGCACCACTTCCGGGTTTCCATCTGGCCGCGAGTCGATTGGCTGAAGGATGTGCTAGGATGAAGAACTGCTTTACTGAGCATCAGGCCGGACGTTCCGGCAGCTCCAGATGGGGAACATCTCCTCCACACCACAAAAGCCACTCTGAACACCTAGCTGGTCGTTCCCCCGGTTATAGGCGTGAAGTCTCCCCTCTGTCTATGATACGGATACGGAGAAACCAAATGGAGGCGCTCATCGATTCAGAATTCCAGTTAGCCTCCTCGCATTGACTGGCCAACCCATTCTGTTTTGAACTGGGTACGTCAGTGCACCCTAAGTTGCCTTTAGGGTGACAACTGCTAGTCTCAGCACCTTCTGCCCCAGTATCCCTTACTACTGCCCCTCAGGGGTGTAAAACCCCATTGAAGGCCCATCCCAAACTGGTCTAGACCTCACACCTTACACCCACCCATGGTGACCAAGCGGCAGGCCACCAGGCTCAGTGCCAAAAGCCTGGGTGACCAAGCTCTTCCTGCTAGGACTATGCACTGGACCCCGAACCCATCAAGGAGTTTCACAGCGTCCGGGTTGACTCTCGGACGTCAGGAGCCGTCCGTCGAGTGTTGGGTACTGTAACGACACGGGTCTCACAAGGGGCAGAGCCGCACACAAATACTCTGAATTTATTCTGAATGTACTGTTCAGAACGGGAAGATATGTGGGCTGCTACCCTGCTAAGGAGTGGCCATTTATATACGCGGTTGCCAGGCAACGTTGCCACAAGGCAATCAGCCTGGATACGCTGTACCTGGCGGAGTGTCTTTTTAAGGGTCCTGAAACCACTGCACTTCGTGCAGACATTCGGTAGGGTATCAGGGCCAAGATAAAGACAAAGCGTGCTTGAGAGACAAGGCAAAGACCTAGCCTCCCTAAGTCTCTCTAAGACTCCGGCGAAAAAGAGAGAGTGACACGCATCTGTTTATCGTGCGCTTCCAGGTTAAGTATAAAAAAAGACACAACTCTCTCATGAATCCTCGGTAAGGGCATAGGCCCCGAGTGGATAAAGGTTTTTTAGTTTTAGTTTCCAGAGCCATACGGTCTCGCAGAGACGGGGGAGCTCTGTTTACAGTATTTTGTGTTTTTTTGTCTTCCCGTGCGTATTGTATCATAAGCACTCTCACAAACTCCTGTTTCATTGACCCCCTCTGAAGCCCTGCGTTAGGGCTCTTAAAAACATAACATCTCAGTACAGTAACAATAAGAGCTTTTAATTGCATAGTCACTGCAGTAATATTTTTCAGCTGACAAACAATTCTTTTAAACTTATGCAGTGATTAACTTCTCATTTCTTAAATAAACAATTATAAGTCAGAAGACATATCCCATGGTCATGGGAAATATGTTACTGTTTCAGAAGCATAAAATTACTGGGCTGCATCAAGTAAAGAACAAAAGCTGGCAGAGGAAGTGTGATGCTCTGGGCATTGTTCTGCTGGAAAACCTTGGATCCCGGCATTCATGAGGTTGTTACTTTGACATGTATCACCCACCTAAGCAACTTCTCAGACCAAGTACAAATTTTTATATATTCCATAATATGAGTGACAGTAGTATAATGCACCATGCATGTGGCCAATAACAGATTAATGCATTCTAGTTAATATGCATTTACATGACCGAGTGTGTTTCCAAAGGGAAACTGTGATGCTCCAGAAAAGCCAATTCATAAATTATACATTCAAGATACAAACAAAGAAGATATGGGAGAATATTACAGGACTAGGGTAAAATTTAAAATAGCTACAAAAAGAAAGAATATATTCTAAGAGAATACCTAGAAAACATTGAACAATAGTGTAGTCAGGTGGATGATCTAAGAACTGTACATTAAGGCATTTAATGAGGTAATACATTGCATATTATGACATAGTATAAAAACACTGTGCACACTATGCACACCATGAAACTTTGAACTGTGACTTTGTACACACATGTCAATGTCATTTCATACTTTATATTCTTATTGACAACTCTTGTTTTTCATTGGCAGTTGTATAAGCATTTAAATTCATATCATACTGTGTATGACTGTGTATGATAGTCAATGTGACAAGTAAAATTTTAATTTGATTTTACATTATTATTGTACAGTGGAACCTTGGATTTTGAGTAAATTGGTCTGCGAGCGTTTTGCGAGATGTGTGTGCATGCTGAAAGCAAACACAAGTGTCATTAGA
Organism: Clarias fuscus; assembly: GCA_030347435.1. NCBI lineage: Eukaryota > Metazoa > Chordata > Actinopteri > Siluriformes > Clariidae > Clarias > Clarias fuscus. Next base: position 13,548,374 of record CM059216.1, read on the forward strand.
GAGGTTCTTTGTTTACGATCCAGTTTCCAGGGACTCTCTCTGTCAGAGCACAGTGTTTCCATTAGTGTGTGTGTTGTGTATGTGTGCATGCAAGTGTCATTAGAGAAGTTCCTTGTTAAAGAAGTTTCCAGACAGAGCAGTGTTTCCATTAGTGCGTTTTTGTGCGCATGCATGCGTGTGTGTGTGTGTGAAAGTTGTTCTACACAGTAGCCCCTCCCCCCTCCTCTCCTCTCATTTTACACACACACACACACACACACACACACACACACACACAGAAAGACTGCTCTGTCGGGATTCTTTTCAAAGGTAAAGTGCAGGTTAAATTGTTTTATTTTTACTTTATATTTTGTCTTAATCATTTTTATATGAATATTTATGGGTTGTGTAACAATTCATCAGAGTTTTCATTATGTCTTATGGGGAAATTTGCTTTGATATATGAGTACTTTGACATACAAGCTCTCTTCAGTCTCAGTTTTTCAAATCTTCACACAATTCATGTTACTATACTGTACATTTCTTGGTGGAAGTCAGACAAGACATCTACTTTGTTCATGTCTAATTTCAATTTTAATACAGTCAATTAGAGCTCGCTTTAATTTAGCTTTACTTTTTACTTAGCACTATATCACAGTTCCAGTAAGTCAAATGTTTGCATACAGCAAGATTCCAAAAATTGATGTATTGACTTCTGATTGGTCAAATGTCATAATTAGGATTTAGCTATCTGCCGGTACCTTTCTCTTGGGTCCTGAGCTCTTCTGCTTTCCTTATATGGCTTATATCGCCTTAAATTCCTTGTACTTTGGTTTCATCACCCCAGATTTCTATAGAAGATCTGAATGACTCATGCTCTTTGATGTAATAAAAAATGGACGTGACATGTATGTACATTGACTTTCTCTCCGAAATGATTTATGACTTATGTTGTTGCCCTGTGAATGAAGTAGAGAGCATTCAAACACTCCATCGTGTGTGCGTGCGTGTCTCCCAAGTACATGGACAGATCTAGTGGTTCACTCACATTGGCTTTATGTAAGTGCTTAATTAATAATAAATTTGTTTTTATTGTCATTGATGCATACAGAGTGTATTTATTTAAGTACCTTCTATGAGGTGATGCTTATGCAAGAATCAGTACAGGACCGGTGCATCCCAGAAATGTTTATATAACATGATTATTCATTTTGCTCTGGCACATGCATTGTTATGCAACAACATAATCAAAGCATAGATAAAATTACATTTAGATAGTAAAGTTTTACAATCTATCTTTTGTAGACTTACTGCATTTATCACTGTCTTTGTCATAATGGCTCCTTACACAGCACAATCTCTGCAGGGCAAGATTAAAAGACATCTTAGCAAAAACATTTTCAGGTTTTGGAAAATTATGTTTATGTTAAAGTGTAGTAACATATGTTATTAGTAAAAGATAATCTAGTAAAAACAAATTTGGGCCGTTTGCTTGAATTGAGCCACAGCATCCCTGGCTGGCAATGCTGCGAATGTGAGAACGAGGCTGCATGACCATGACACACTCCTGAGGGCAGTGAAAGCATAATCTCTGCCAGGCAGACTGACCATTTTCACATTGCTCTTTTTAAGCAATTTGCCAGTATCACTAGCCTTATAACAAATGCTTTGTTCTGTTTTGTGTGTGTGTGTATGAGTGATTTTAGCTCATTTTGTAAAAAAAATAAAATAAAAAAAAGGAGTGTTAAAATCAGAATATAACGTAGAAGGCAGTATTCCCAAAGAGTGCCGCAATTTCATTGTTCCTTGTGTCTCATATAACAGTACTTAACAAGCTTAAGCTTACACTAAACTTATAATTGGTAGAAGCTACAACAAGAAGCCAATATTACTGAGTTCTGACTGACAAGAATGAAATTATATGTTGTTGCATAATCCTCTTGAGTCTCTTTAGAGATAAAGACTGTCATTTACAGTTTTTGTTATGCACTAAAGGAATGGACACATAAGAACTCTTTGAAATCTAGGAAGACAGGCAAAGTTTTGTAATGTAATTTACTTCAACCCCTAGTGTTTTATGAGCATCGCATTTGTAAATCTGCAAAGTCATCATCTCAGAAAGGTCCAATAAAAGAGTTCATCCTTTTTTGTTCTTTTTCTTTATTCATGAATGCATTACTATTAATGAATTAAAAGTTTGTCTACTGATTAAAGAATAATTACAATAATGAATTTAATTAGCTTCAAACAGAGTCAACACTTTTCATCTAAAGGCAGTTCAATGACAAAGATCACCTACTGGTGTGCACTAGAATTGGGAGCTTGGGAGGACTGATTTTCATCATAAAAAATTCTTACCAGGTGCCATCTTTAATACTCACACAGCATAAGTCTAATATGCAATAGTTAATAAAAATAACAAGGCTTTTTTTTTTTTTTAAGAATTGCTTTTATTTTTAGTACTTTGATTTTCTGAGCCTTACGAGTAATGAGAACTTTAAGGCCCTGGCCAGCTGTATAAGGCAAACACTGTTGCAGGGAGTATATAAAAATGAGCTTGGATTGCAAGCATAATTTGTTCCGGAAGCATACTTGAAATCCAAAGCACTCGTATAGCAAAGTAAATTGCTTAATATAATGGAAACTAAGATGATCGTTTCAACACCCCAAAAAATTTAATAAAAAATAGTTTTATTTTTAATAATAATAATTCATTATTAAATATTAATAATTAAACTGCAGTGCAGTACCTCGCTTGTTTATCACGTTAAAATTTTTGTTTGTCTTGTAAAACACTTGCTGTACCTGTATACAGTGCTGACAGAAGGTTTCCAGACCCTTTTAGGTTTTCTACATTTTATGTTTCACACTCATCTTAAAATGTATTAAATGCATTTTTTCTTCATCATTCTATGCACAAAAAAAATCTTAAATTATTTTTGAAAAAAGACTGAAATATCCTATATATTTATTCAGTACCTATATGTAAGTATTCAAACTCTTTGTTATGACACTTGCTATTAAGCTTTGGAGCATTCGTACTTCTAACCGTGGTCCTTGAGATGCTTCTACAACTTGACTGGAGTTTACTTGTGTCTAATTGACTTCATTGGACATAATTATAAAAGGCACACACCTGTCCATATAAGTCTCAAGACACAGATCTGGGGAAAGATATGGGAACATTGAAGGTGTCCAAGAGCATGATAGCCTTTATCATTGTCAAATTCTCAAACTTTCCAGATCTGGTCACCTAGCCAGACAGATTATTGGGAACAAAATGCCTTGATCAAAGAGGTAAGCAAAAACCTAAGCGTCACTAGCCTGGGATGATGATTTCTAGTTCACCAAGACCATGACATAAAGCATTATGCCAAGAAAACACAAGAATGGCTTTAGAACAAATCTGTGATATTCCTGGAGTGGCCGAGTCAGAGTCGAGACTGGAACCCAGAGTCGAGTATCGGTGAATTTGAACAATTCTGTCAAGAAGAATGGAGGAAACTTCCAAAAAAAAAAAGTTATGCCAAGCTTGTAGCATCAATCACAAGCAGACTTGAACTTGTCATTGCTGCCAAAGGTGCTTTGGACAAGTACTAGGTGGTATCAAAAAGTTTAAGACTTAAGGTTTTACAACTGCACTTACCATCACAAGGAGCACCAACCTTAATAAGTCAGTAACTTCATCCTCTTTACATTAGGAGCTGTTTAACTGGTGATATTATGACCACATGCCTTACCATCTGCAATTTTTTTCATGGACATCACCCATTGTACTTACAAGGTAATAAAAAGAAAGTATTAAAAACTAACTAATAAAGTAAGTTCCTTACGGCTGAAGAATGACCCTTGTTGCAAATTGTCAACTATTTCACCTAGTGAATTTTAAAAGAAACGAATTAGAAACATAGAGAAAATCTAAACAAAATTAAGGTTAAAATAAGAACTACAATTTTTTTTGTCTCCCAAGTTTTTTTTTATTTTTGCAATTCTATGATTCCTGATCAATGTTTTCTGATATATGTACTGTATATATATTATTTATATTCATACAGAATTCAAATACTTAAATATAAATATTTCAATAAATATAGATCAATGTAAGATTTAAAGGGAAATGATTCGTTTTGTGGTATTGTTTGGTATGTGAAATATTTGTCCCCAAATAAAACCCTTAAAGTCTCTGCACATTATTCAAAACTTATGAAGCTTTCAGCAACAACAGTGTAATACTGGTAGTTATGAGAGTAAGGCGTACAAAGTATGAACCTGCCAGTGAATCATAGGAACTGATGGGGTTATTTTTGCTACCGGTCTAAATGAAGCTGATTATCATTTAAAATTTTTCCTGTTTATTATGAGCAACCTGCTAAACCCTATCTTTCACTATGGTCATGATTTCACACAGGAATTTCATAATGGTCAGCATAATGGTGTCCTTACCCTGATACACAGGTCGGTATGTAGGTTGCACAGGACACCTTTTCTTCCTGTTGTTCCCATTGCTCATTAAATAGCATTAATGAATGGAGTTACAGGTCTTAGCCAACCTAAAAAGAGCAGCTCTAACTGAGTGATCATCACGCACAAAGAATGAAAACCCATGACAACACAACGTGCATTAGCTCATTGGCAAATCCCCTCCATGCAGCACAAGATTGCTTGAATACCACTGCACAGTAGGATGTTCAAAACCGCTGTCTAGAACTAGAAGACTCCCCATGGGCCTAATTTGTTCATCAAAATGGCAAAGCCTATTAGGACATGACTGTAAAATGCATTGTTCATCATGTCAGTTTGGTGATTTTTTCTTTCTAGCTATCTGGCACAATTATGAAGCAGTCTGTAACACCTCAAGAACAGCTTATGCTGTCATGTCATTTGTATTCAAAAGTCATGAAAAGACTCTTCACTGACCTTGAGCTGTATAATTCCTGTTGAGATTTGATATCTGATCTCCTACTGTATACCAAAGAGAACACTAGAGGAATTGATAAGGTGAGAAAATAAAGAACAAGATTAAATTGTATGGGATTTTTTTATATTTTCATGACTGGACCATTTGACCAGAAAGTGCTCCTGGGTCTACACTGAAAAGGTCTAGCATTGATCTAAAATACATTTTAATGATGGTATTGTACATCGATGAACATACATACATACTGTACATGCATAGCATACAGTACGTACATACATACATACATACATACTGTACATACTGTACATACAGTCCTCACAGAAATGGTCTTGTTTAATACTCATCACAAAATATACTCAATGTAATTCTTTTTCCCCTCTCATTGTTTTACACAATACTCCAGAATGACAAAAGTTAATGGTTGTTTGTAGTATTGTATTAATTTGTAAAAAATAAATAAGATATAAATGTCCTATTTACATAGCTATTCAGATTCTGTTATGACTCTTGCAATTGAGCTACAGTGCTTCTACTCCTATTAATGGTCCTTGAGATGCAGCTTGATTGGAGTCCACATGTTCCTAATTCATTGGACATAAATAGGAAAGGAATACGGTGTCAGTGTAAATGGTGTATGTCAATGAAAACATAGCCATGAGTTGAGTGAATTTTTTGTAGATCTGTTCGAAATGTTTGTGTCAAGACAGATCTGGGGAAGGTGTAGGGTTTCAACTCTGGATTAGAGGTGAATCGAATCTTTTAGGATTCGGGTTAATGTTATTGAATTGAATTAAAATTTACAGTGTACACTTTATCAACTACCTGTCCAGCGTTTAGCACAATTTAGTGTATCTTACCAGTTGTGCTTATCACGTGTCCACCAGTGATAACACAAAATCTAGTATTTAGCAATTATGAGCAAGGTAATGTAAGATCTGGGCAAATGTTTAAACTTTTAAAATACATGACCAAGACAACAGTTCTTTATAAAGAAGCAAGAATGTATTGAACTAATCTACGTTACATGAAACTAAGCTATTTAATTATTCACACATGTGCACACGCACATGCACAAACAGTTCAGAGGGTGAAAGTTAATGGAGTTCTTCTAGTAATGTTCACTAGACCTGAGAAAGTCACAAGAGCAGAGCCTTGGGTTTAATCTTACGGTTTAGTTATGAATCGTGCACCACTTTCAGCAAGGTATGAAGCTTTGTTTGTTTACTTGCGTTTACGTTTCGTTCTCATCCGGTGGTTCGCCTCTAGTGAAGGGAATCACGGCGTTGCTGATTGGTTGGTGCGCTGGATTGAGATGACCTCTTTCGGGAAAGCCCTTGGCGGCGTGTTGGTTGCCTGGGGTCACCAGTGATGACGCTCTGAGATTTCTTCTGCAGGCCTCTTTGTTGCACAAAGTTTCTTTGCATGTCGAGGAGAGAGGAGTCTTCGATCGCTGGCTGGCGCAGGTCCGAAGTTAAAGTTCAGGCGTTGGTTGAGAGCGGAGCAAGAGAGGCATCCGCTTGCTTCCTTCAGACGGTGTGATGTTCAGAAATGTGCCGAGGCCGCTCAGACGTTAGGTTTTTAATCTCACAGTGAAGGTCTGTCCCACAGCCGTTTGTTCAAATCATGGATGGTTGGGGGCGTAGTCACCCCCGCATGGTTCCTCTTTTTCGTGCATACATTTAACCTGTGGTTTGCTCTGTCACGTGGGAGGCCATCTCAGTGGAGTTCTAGTAATTTAGGTAAAGTGTGTTAACATGAGTCTGGTTCATATGACTAAGATTTCATGCACATCAATGTTCATTGTATATACAGAGCTTTCATTTGATACCAAACATCCCATGTCTTGCATATCCATTCATACCTTTATCTATAGCAAGGGCTGTACAGGTTGATTACACTCCTTAAGTTTATAGTAAAAATGTTGAACACAACACAAAGACATCATACATTCTACATGTCCACATATATATAATTTTATATCTGCCCTAGTGCATACTTTAACTGATTAACATAATATGTGTCCCTAAAGCTTTGTATGTTCTCTGTTCTGGGGCCCAGAGGAAATCCATTCCAGAGGGTCAGCAACTGCCAGGGGGTTGTGAAACTTCCCTATTCAAGGCACTTGTGCTGCTCTACACAGTTTTGAGTGGAGATGTGAGATGCTTTTCTCTTGTGCAAAGAAGTTGTTTTTGCAGATCTGCTCCATCTGCGTTGGGAAAGATTAACCATTTCTTTCCTTATTTGCTGATGTTGTGAACTTTGAGGTGGCCTGCCAGTACCTACAAAGGACACAAGAAAATGTTTGCACCATTGAAAGTGCCCTAGAGCACTTTACCCTCCATCATTCTCAAATTTGGAACCACCAACAGTCTTCCCTGATTTGGCCACTCTGCCAAACTGAGTCATCAGGGACAAACAGCCTTGGTCAGACAGGTGAACAAGAACCCAAGGGTCAATTGAAATTAAATTATGAGTTCCCTTGTAGAGATACGATAGCCTCAGAAGGATCACCATCAATGCAGCACTCTATCAATCAGACCTCTACAGTAGTAAAGTGGCCAGACTGCAGCCATTCCTCACTAAAAGGCACTGAGCTAAGTTGGCTCTGAATTTGATGTTATTAAAAAAAAAAACATCTAAAGTATTCCCAACCCACAAGAAACAAATTCCTCTGGTCTGATGAAACCTAGATTGAACTATGGTTGCTTCAACTATTTGGAATCAGGAAATCTGGCACCATGGATCACCTTTATGAAAACCATCCCTGCAGTCAAACACTGTGGAGGCAGCATTATGCTATAAGGATGTTTTTCTGCAACTGGAACTGGAAGACTAATCAGTATAGAGAGGAAAAATGGATGCAGAAAAATAGAGTGATCCTGACTGAAAACCTCCTCCAGAGGCTGGCGCAACAGTTTACATTTCAACAAGACACACAACTATGAAAGTCCTTGAGTGGCACCGGCAGAGACCTGATCTGAACTCACCAGATCACCTCTGGACAGACTTGAAAATGCTTGTGCACTGATGCTGCCCATCCAACCTGGATGAGCTCAATTCTGCCAAGAAAAATAGAAGAAACTTCCAAAATAAAGGTGTGCCAAGCTTGCGGCATCATTCACAAGCAGACTTGAGTCTGGTCATTACTGCCAAGGTGCTTCAACCAAGTACTAAGTAATAAAAAATATAGTACTATAAAAAATATCTATACATTTTAAACAATTGTTTTTAGTTTTTTCCCAACAATTGTACCCAAAAAACATAAAACCAGAGTTGCCCAACCACTGCAGAATTAAATGTGCACCTCAATTCTCCTGTTTCCACAAAAACTGTTTGTCGGGAGCTCCACAGGGTCAATGTACATGGCCGGGCTGCTATAGCCAAATCTTTGGTCACTCGTGCCAATGCCAAAACTCCAGCAGCGGGTATATCCAGCATGTATTGTTCTTTGATGGGTCCACCTTCACTATCTTTCCTACATCTGGGAGAGTTACAATGAGGAGAAACCCCAAAGAAGCGTACCACCCAGACTGTTACATGCCCAGTCTGAGTGAAGTGGGGGTGCACCCAATGCTTCAAACATTGTATCCTAAAGCCGGTGCCGTGTATCAGGATGATAATGCACCAATACACACAGCAAGACTGGTGACGGAGTAGTTTGATGAACGTAAAACATCTCCCATGGCCTGCACAGTCACCAGATCTAAATATTATTGAGCCATTTTGGGTTTTTTTTAGTGGAGCAATTCAGGAAACGTTTTCCTCCACCAGCATCACGTAGTGACCTGGCCGCTTTTCTGGCTCAGAATCCCTTTGGCCACTATGCAGGACTTGTATCTGTCATTCCCTAGACCAATTAATGCTGTATTGGCTGCAAAAGGAGGCCCTAAACCATAGTAATGAATTATTGTGGTCTAAAACCAAGCATTTCAGTTTCATTGTCCAACTCCTGTACGTACATACATACAGTACATACATACATACATACATACATACATACATACATACATACATACATACATACATACCTATGAATGAATACATATATGATTGAAGAAGAGAAAAAAACCTTTCTGATGCAGAGACTATTTATGAAGAACATTTAATGATTTACATGAAAAATGTTTGTTTTACAATGTAAAATATGTAGACCTAATACATAACAAATCAATCACAAATAAACAATCATAATAAAGTTTTATTAAGTGGTACATGTTTCAACACTGAATAAAGTCTAGTGGGATACTTAAAGTTATTCACAGAAAATATCATTTGGGTTACAACAGCAAAGCCTACAATCAGTTATTTTCAATCTGTTCATTCAGTCTACAAATACAATACAAAATTAATAATTAAAAAATAATGTTGTGGGAATAATAATAAAGTCAGATATTGCTGAGAAAAGAAGTCTATTAAGTCGTGATGACAATTCGGTGAGCGCCAGCAAAGAGCTCTTTATTTGCTCTTATGAATGATGCACCATATGAATGATGGTGGGATTAGAATGGATTGCGTCCATATAGAGAGCCCTCTGAATTATCTGCCTGAGACTAAAAAGATAAAGTTAAGAACTATTTGATTTTGAAGAGAGCTTCTTTGAAACTTAAAAGGAGGCTAATTTGAGACGTTGAAATGAGTGGCAGGAGAAATACACTTTTGTCTCATTTTGGTTTCACGCGGACGTCATAGCTGTCTAGGAGACATAAATAAGCCTTTTTCTAATTGTCTTTTCCTCTTGGTGTGCAGTAAAGGCTTATTTAAATGTTAATAAAAGCAGCACACAGAACACAGTGCATACACATGCAATCATGTGCCCACACACACACATATACACGCGCACACACATCTAATGTTTAGTTTCTATCAGCCAGACACACACTGTCACATGACACACAGATCTCACCTCCTCTTGGCAGCCAGCAGAGTTTGGCATGCAGCAGAACATTTGGCGAATCGTCTGCTTTGAGGCAGGTACTGGGAAGCAGAAGACAGATAACGCAAGAGAGGCTGGAGCGCTTGCACTGGTCTGGTTAGGAGTGAAAGTGTTTTGTTTATGCATGCTTGAGAATGCAACTAAGAGGATGACGATAGTCTGCCACAAGCAAGCGACATGATTAGGAGGAGTGGGTGGAACACAGATGACTTCCAAAAAAGAGCCTACAGTATATTTTTAACCTTCACACTTCTTCTCATCCATCTTTTAGACACAAATGGCTACACACTCACACACATTTTTTTTACAAGCAGTGCCAGGACTTACACACACTCCTGCCCTCAAGGATCAAATCTTCACCCAGGAATCTGCACTCATCGATCAACTTTACTGCAAGCAACACCTTCTGTGGAAAAACCTTCACACGGTGTTTGTGGAAGCATTAATTTTGCACTCAGCGGACCTAACATTGTGTGTCGCTACATCTCTAATTTTTAATGTAACTGACTTGCAAAGAAAGTAAAGACCTGCATGATGGCCTTGAAAAGAGGACTATTCCTCACCTTGTTCTTGTTTACCCTCCAAGCCAGCAGAATCAAAGGTAAGTAGCAGTCAGGAGGAAGGTGTAAAGCTGTTTGCAGAATGGTGTTTGCTTGGCTTATTTGCACCCTGTCGCACACTTTAATAGAAGTCTGAACTGTGCTCCCAGTCCATAAAAGATATAGCGCTGAGTTTTAAAACATTTATTACATGCCCATCACCCATACTGTCTCTAACCATATAGTTGTCTTCCGGCTCCTTTTCCGTTCTTCCAAGTTACAATATTCCATGTTATGATCTTTGCAATTTTTTAAACTATTATTCTGGCTACTTCCGCAGACATTTCATCCCACATACTGAAAATCATGGCATGTAGCTAGTTTAATTAGTTAACCCCCTTAAGGCCTGTCCAGGCTTTAAGTCATCTCCTTATTGCATACTGTATGTTCTCTAATAGTCTCAATGTAAATATTGAATAATTTATAACTATTGCTGAATAATGTGGTTTATGATGAATAATTGAACAACAAGCAGGGTATTTAACGACATAAAGATTCAGGAAATAGATTAATGCATTTTAACTTTATTGAAGATAAACAGTTTCGTAAAAACACAATAAGCTCTTAATGGCAGTAGCCCCTACACTAAGCCTTCGGGTTTTAAGACACAAAACAAGACTTACGTGTACAATATGAGCAGCTAAAACTAAGCATTTGCACTCAAGTCAAACTGTTACAATATGGTGAAGAACCTGTTATTGCACTTTTCAAACTGATCTCTTGTCCTTGTACAGTTTGGCCATTATGTTTGGGCATTCCATTCATCAGCCAAGTAAAACAAAAGGCTATTTGTTTGTAGCTGCGTGAGACTCTAATCGTTTCTGGCTTGCAGCCGTTCTATGGGGCCTTCACAGCATTCCCAAGGATTAAAGACATTTAACCCAAATATGGGTATGAAAAATCTATAAAGGTTCAGTTCCATGAAATTATGGGCTTACAAGCATTTTACTGCTTAACCATTATCTATTTTTACTGTACATGTACAGTACGATGATTTTAAGTGGTTATGTTTGTTTCATGGTACTGCATCACATTACCACGTTAGACCAGCATCATGGATTTTGCAGAGACAGCTTGTTAATTCGCTAATTAGAGCTGAGGATACATAAAATGTTAAATCCCAGATGAGTGTCTCCTCTCTTTCTGACCTAGTTCCAGCCCTAAACCTAGTCTCTGGTCTTTGTAGAATCCAGAGGTAATGATTGGAAAAATACAAAACAAAATTAATCACTGCTAAATTATTACCTTAAATAAATCAAAACCTTATTTATCATAAATCATACCTAATTTTGTATGCATCAGTTAATGACCTAAAAGTAATTTAATTCATGACCAGTTTATAACTCAACTACTTTAAATTCTAGTAGGTACAGATCTGAAAATGCTGGTTGCTAAGCAAGGCTTAATGTCTTAAGGTCTCTGTAGTTTGGCAACTGATATTACAATGCAACACTATAGAGACCCAGTTCCGGATGAATGAAATGATTTTTTTAATGACTAAACAACATTGCACCACCAGGTGAAGTGAAAGACAGCTAACAATGGATTTTGTTTCCCCGATAAAATAAGCTATGACCTAATTTAGAGAGCACATTTCTACAATAAATCTGTTAACTATTCAATAAAAGCAATAAGAAGGGGAAAAAAATATCTGAGTAAGGAGTATATGTGATTTTTTTTTTTCTCTTTTTATTTATTTATTTATTTATTTATTTGCATGGGCAGTGTTGCACTGTCTACTAATGCTAGCTCGGTTTTGATAGAAGAAAAATGAAAAATCATAATTTATTGCATTTTTATTGCATATCAATCAATAACATTCCATGGAAATATGGTGCATACAGTACATCGTCATCACTGGTCTCCATGTACATTAATGGCAATGTGTTTTTACAGTCCATTAACAACCTCTTAATACAGTAACTTACAGTCCACATTGTATACTCTTCCCACATTGCTTATCAACAATTGCATATTGACATGCTCAGATTAAACATCATTCACATCTTTCTCTTAAGATGTCAAACTAGTAACTAAAAATTTTTAACACTACAATTATAATTAAAGCAATTCAGATCACAATAAATCATAGAACATATTTTCCTTTGATCAAACCATTATTATGGAAAGACACTATTAAAACCCTAAAAAAAAATAGGGTTGTGGATGATTCCAATATGTATATACTAATAATTCTAAATTCTCAAAACGTTTATATTCAAGTGCCCCTTTTAAAGAAAAAAATTTCAAACTAGATACTGTTCCTAGTGTTTGCAAATGTAC